>QMIH01001009.1:225796-247359 GCA_003987875.1 Clarias batrachus
ATATATAAGCAATAATGACCTTCAAATATAACTGCTCTATACCCTCCAAATGTTTTTAGACACACCCAAATGTCATTTTTAAACAAACCACTTGTGACTAATGGGTTTCATAGTCATGTGTCAACATACATTTGGCTGTATAATGTTTATATTTTGTTACTTTATATTTTATTTAAAGTGCCTTTTAGAAGCTTTTAATAATAAGCTTCTGCCAATCCCATAAAGCTGTTGAAATATAATTCTTTGCTTAGCCATGAATTCAAGCAGCTTTTCAAATATAAAAAAAGGCCTTTCAATCACTATTTTGGTGTACTTTTCACATAGCCAGAATCATTACACAGGGCCTTACAAATCCTAACTTATAAAGAATAATCTCTTCTTTAAACTTAAACAATTAAAATAAGTAAACATTAGAAATACCTCTCTTGTCTCTGCAGCCCAGACTATATCTTTGTCATTGAGGACAAATTGATGTCCAGTTGGCAGTGAGGCATCATAATAGCCCACAACCTTAAACTGCACTTCTCCATCAAACCCCCGTTGCCAGTTTACAACATCATATTTTGCTGGCATTGCTCCAGCACTGTCAAACCAAACCTGTTCTCCCAAACTGTTGGTAAAATTTACATTTTGTAAAGATAGAACAACCTTCAGAGGTAAAAGAAAACAATTAATGAAAAAACAATTAATGAAAAAAWTATTTTCATTGATCAATCATTGACATAGCCTGTGTTGCATCTTTTATTTTGTGTTACCTGMMATGGTTGTATTGTTTTGTCTTTCTCACAACTCTGATTTTCTCTGCATCTCAACAGGGGTTGTAATGAATGTGCCACAGCATAAACKGCATTGTAAAGGTTTTTTGCATATCTCAATTCTGATATATCTTTACTGTAGTTTTGGAAATTAATCATATCGTTATATTCACTGCAGCTGTTGCCTGTTTGAGAAATGTTTTCCCATATATTCAAGCAAGGATACACTGTTTGCCAAAACTCATTAACAGCATAGTCAGCCAAACTATTAATGTTCGGTTTTCCCACATCAAAACCAATGGCTCCTGCAAATATGTTATAACTTGCTGGTGTTACTAGATTGACTGCAGTAATCCATGCTTCACTACCAATAATTTGATAACCAGTGACATTKTTTAGAACGAGGTAGTCCATTAGACTGATCATGTCAAACTGTGTAAGAAATATGATAATTACTTTGGCTGTGCTTTTTTTAACAATATTAACTACTTTTATCATTTTTGCAGTATCTGCCCGGTCAAATTTCTCAGAGTACTCAACACATATTCCCTCCTCTTTGGCTGCTTTCAGAAAAATGGCCATTCCATTATTGCCATAGTCATTATCACTGTTCACAGCTCCAACCCAAGACCAGCCAAAGTGCTTGACCAAATATGCCATTGCTCTACTTTGGTAGAAATCACTTGCTATGGTCCTGAAGAAAGAGGGGTACTCTTTTCTGTTGCTCAAACAGTCACATGTGGCAGAGTAACTTATCTGAGAAGACAAAAATAATTAAATTACTTAATGCATGTTACATGAAAGCATGTAGCTCTAGAGGGTAATTCCCTCTRATTCTCTGCATCTCTTTGCATAGCAGAACAAAATGCAAAAACAAGGGAGAAAAAAATGCATTTCAAGATGAAAAATGCACATCTGATAAAATATAAAATGTACTTAATATACATTACATAATTTAAAAAACTGTGTAATAAAAATTTAAAATAATACTTTTTTTTAGTAAATAGCTTTTAAAAATTTCTAATCTAAAAAAAATTATGCTCAACATAATTTTTACATTATTCCTCTAATTATTCCATGTATATCTTAATGTGTTCTATTGAGTAAATCACCACTATTATTCTTAATATCTTTGAATCTTACCACCGGGATCGTAAAAGGCTCCGTTGTTCTTGCGAGTGCTAAAGTAGGTGTAGACTCTGTCTCTCCTATGATGGCTTGTACAACTGCTTCTCCAAAGCAGGCATCATCTGCTGTAATGTCCACACCATTCATCAAAGCCATGGCTGCTTTCATACTTAGCAATCTTGAGCCACAATTGTCATAAATCTTATAACCAATTGAGATATTTGGGAGCAAATGGTTGCTTTTGTTGATTTCATCAATTGCAAATGTCATGGTCTGAGCAAAGCGTAATCCTCTTAGGTTAAATCTAAAAATATTCATTATTTGAAAGAAAAATCAGTTACTATATTTTCATGAAATAAGTATTACATACAGAACCGAAATACCGTGCAGCTTTTCTTAAAGAAAAAAAAAATGCTTAAACAATAAATTGTCCAATACAACACACCTAATGCAGGTTAAAGGTGGAGGTTTTTCGGTATATGTCAGTGACTGCATCTGCGTACCAGAATGTATTGAAAATATTGCTCCAATTATTACATCTCCATCTTTAGATAGCAAAGGACTTGCTGGATTGTCTAGAATATAGCAATTTTCTCCCTTTGACAGGTTAAGAGGAATGAGTAGTACAAGAAATAGCATTATAAAGTTTGTGTAGTGCCTTGGCTGGCTCAGTGTTGAACAGATATGTTCTTTAGATATTTATAAACATGTTTGGGGTCTTCTGGGTCTGAGAATTTAATTTAAACAAATCAGAGAGCTTGTGAGCTTTGTGATGTCATTAAGGGGCAGGATGGTACCTGCATCTCTCAATTTTATTTTATTTATTTTTGACAGTAATGACCACATAATATACATGAATCTATTGGTGACCAATGCATGCTGTTCTCGCATGTGCTGTTAATCAGTGTAGCCAGTCTGTTTGCATTGTTGTATTTCTTATATTGCAGTTCCATAAGTATTTTTGCCTGTGTACACCAGCACAATGGATGTTAAATGAAGCAATTAAGATGTGCTTGAAATGTAAACTTTCAGCCCTAATTCAAGTGATTTAACAAAATTATTTGCAATAACTATCGACTGTATGAATTATCAGCCTTAAGGACAGATAGAAGGTTCTCTCATCAATGAGCTTATACCACTCTCTCTCTCTCCTTTAAGCACAACCAGACACACATTTGCTGGTGCAGTGGTGACTCAGAGGGCTAAGGCACTGAGTTACTGATCGGAAGGTCGGCGGTTCGATTCCCAGTTCAGCCAGGTTGCCATTGTTGGGCCCCTGAGTGAGGCCCTTAACCCTATCTGCTACACGGTCGCTGACCCTGCGCTCTGACCCCRGTTACGCTGGGATATGCGAAGTAGGAATTTCACTGTGCTGCAATGTATATGTGACAAAATAAAGRCTTTACGTTACTTTATATTCCCAATCCCACATACTCCCCACAATCATCCAAACAAAAGCTAAAATGCCTGATACCAACGACTGATCCGCAAATTGACATTCTTCATGTGGTAGAAGAGAACTATTGKAGTGGCACTTGGTTAAAAGACAATTAGCATAACTCCATTCTCTGCACAGGATGTAATACCCCCTTTTTAGTGAAGTCAGTCAGAAGACTGGTGAACTTTAAAGAATTAAAAACATACCTCTTATAATAGCCAGCAGACCCAGTGACTGCCTCATTCCATTTCTGTTCTTCGGATATAGGGACCCATATAAGGCTCAGTACAATTGATGCTTAAATAAATGATGCTTAAAGGTAATGTAAGCACTTGCACTTTTTCTCTAAAAGAAATGTAAATGGAGAACTTCATTATATTCACTTCAGTAATATTTTACCAGGGGTATCTCTAATTTTAAATACAGGATTTTTATAATCTGTTTACATCTGATGGATTTCAGCTACAATAGCTGACTGACTGATTGATTAAATTTGTTTGATTATATACTTTCATGCCTATTGAGAAAAATATACTGTATATAACTCAACGTTTTAGATGAAAATTTACTTCACATATGTACTTGTGTTAAATAGTTTATTGCCTTTTATTATTGATTACTAACATGTTACTATTTTCTTTCACTATGGACAAAGATTAAACACAAATGCTATTTTTTTTTACATGTATATACTGTACACAGTAGCTATAAGAAGAAATAAAACTWAATTTTATTAAACTTTACATTGTATGTCTAACATTTGTTCAGGTAAAATGATTATGTATATTTTTCTATATAATTTGGACAACATGTTTCTTAAAGTGATTTAGATGCCATTTTGCCCATCATATGTTTCTTTGTGTTTAGTTCAGGTTTAAAAAGGATAATATAACATTTGGGTGTAAATATGCAAAATAACAGAGCAAAACTGGAGGCCAAAATAGCAAATATCTCCACAGCTACAGTAAATTTTCCAGGAGAGCTGACATAAGCTGGAATAAAGGTGATCCACACAGCACAGAATATGAGTATGCTGAATGTGATAAATTTAGCTTCATTAAAATTATCTGGCAACTTTCTAGCTAAAAAGGCCAAAACAAAGCACAAGAAAGCAAGAAGTCCTATATAACCCAGAACAGCCCAGAAACCTATAGCTGAGCCCAAATTACATTCTAATATGATTTTTTCCCTGTAATATTTCATGTTCTTGTAGGGAAATGGTGGTGAAACGGTTAACCAAAGGACACAAATAAGGACCTGTATTAGAGTGAAGGCAAGTACACTGAGTCTCTGCTGTAGAGGCCCAAACCATTTCATGACATTACTGCCTGGAAGTGTAGCCCTGAAGGCCATTAGCACAACTACTGTTTTACCCAAAACACAGGAGATACAGAGGACAAAAGTGATCCCAAACGCTGTGTGACGCAGCATGCAGGACCACTCAGAGGGCCGACCAATGAATGTAAGTGAACAGAGGAAACACAGCATCAGGGAGAAAAGCAGCAGGAAGCTCAGCTCAGAGTTGTTGGCCTTAACAATGGGAGTGTCCTTTTCTATAAGAAATAAAACAGCCACTAACACAGTTAATGTAGCTCCAAACAAAGAGAACAGCGCTAACACTATTCCCATAATGTCTGTAAATGAAAGAAATTCTATGACCTTCAACACACACTTATCTCTACCAGCATTAGACCAATATTCTCCTGGACACTGCTCACAGTTATTTGAATCTGAAAAATAATCATGGTTATTCTGTTTAGGAAGTAACATAAACTTTGTCTTGTTACTTATTTATTCATACAGTGAATATAATTGTACCCTAAATCTTAAAAGGAGGATACAAAATGTGCAATTAACAACTTRTCTTTGAAACTTGGTAATGCTCACATTACCTGTCTGGTTACTGATCTCTCCCTCCGCACATGGTATACAGTCATAGCAGCAGACAGGTCTTCCCTTTTGTGCAGCTTTCCTGGTTCCTGGAGGGCAGCTCTCACTGCACACAGACCTTGGCTTCTGAGATGAAAATTATATTATCAGAACAATCGGACATTATCACGCAGAATATAGCAAATGTAGCTTGTCTGTTAATAATAATAATAATAATAATAATAATAATAATAATAATAATAATAATAATAATAATGTTCAATCTGAAAATTCCATATAGCTGCTGAGTTATAACAATGTACTCACAAATATGCAACTTTTTTTCTATGGATGTTAAAACGGTTACTAAACAATTTTACTTTCATAAACAAATATAATAAAAATTAAGATTAGTAAAAAAAACTGTATGCATAAATTGTTCATATTACTGTATTAAAAGACATTAAAAGAAAAATACATTTGTCAAACTCCCATAACTTTTGGTAAAATCCTACTGATTGTCTAAATTCATAAGGAGACCAAATTATCTTTAAAATGGGTTTATTATGCTATGATACTTATGGAGTATATAGCCATGATATTCTTTAGGATGGTTGATAAGACTGGAGAAGATAACACGCAATGTGGAGGCAAGGGATATTTAGAAACCAGTATTTTTTTTTTCCTGCCAGAATATCAAAGCTGGGTTATATGTCAGTTCCATTTGCCACATCATATGGTCCATTATTAAGTTCATGGATTATGGAGTTAACCTTGGAGGACTTAAATACGAGAACTTTCCAACTTACGTTAGACTGAAGAAGCTACTTGGATGAGTAGTGAAACGTTTCTACTGAATTAGGAAGAAGTCCAGTTGACGTGACTCAACTTCCAGATAACCTTACGTGGATGACTGAGAATCTTCCCAGACAGATTTTAACTCATGCAAACATTTTCTTTAACTCAAAGATTGATAAATGAGGTACCTCTATGTACCTCTAGTTTTTCTCCAGCCCACACGATATCTTCAGCACTTAGGACAAATTGTTGGCCACTTGGTAGTGAGGCATCATAGTAACCCAAAACTTTAAACTGCACTTTTCCATTAAACCCTTGCTCCCAGTTCACAACATCATATTTTGCAGCTGTTGCCCCAGTGCTGTCGAACCAAACCTGTTCTCCTAATGTGGTGGTAAATTTAACTTTTTTAAGAGCCTCAACAACCTTCAACAAATTAAGAAAGCAAACATTTATTGTGTGACAGCATCAGTCATGAGCATAGCCTACCTTGGTTCTGTTTCATGTGTTACCTGCCATGATTGTATTTCTTTGTTTTTTATACAACTCTGGTTTTCTGTGCATCTCAACAGGCTGTGTAGAGAATGTGCTACAGCATATACTGCATTGTAGATGTTTTTTGCATATCTCAATTCTGATATATCTTCACTGTAGTTTTTAAACTGAATAATATCTTCGTAATTGCTGCAGTTGTTTTCAGATTGAGAAATGTTTCCCTTTGTACCCAAGCAAGGGAAATCTGTTTTCCAAAATTCATGTACAACATAATCAGCAAACCTATCAATGTTCAATTTCCCCACATCAAAACCAATGGATCCAGCCAACACCTTATAATTTGCTGGTGTTGCCAGGTTGACAGCAGTAATCCATGCTTCAACACCAATCATCTGGTAGCCAGTGACGTTCTTTAGAATAAGCTGTTCTATTAGAATGTTCATATCAAAAAGTGAGAGAAATAAAATTATTACTTTGGCTGTGCCTTCTTTAATAATATTTGCCACTCTTATTATATTGGCAGTATCTGACCGGAAAAACTTCTCAGAATACTCAACACATATTCCCTCCTCTTTGGCTGCATTTAGAAAAATGGCCATTCCATTGTTGCCATAGTCATTATCACTGTACACAGCTCCAACCCAAGACCAGCCAAAGTGCTTGACCAAATATGCCAATGCTCTACTCTGGTAGAAGTCACTCGCTATGGTCCTGAAGAAAGAAGGGTACTCTTTTCTGTTGCTCAAACATTCACATGTAGCAGCATAACTAATCTGAGGAGAGAAAAAGCCTACTTTAGTCCATCTTGTAGCAAAGTATGTATATTTGCTTTAACACATAGTCCAAAGACATTTTTGTTTAGGTTTATTTGAGTTTAAAATTGCCCATTGGGTGTGTGAGTGTGTGTGTGCTTGCATTATATTGATACCTTTCAGCTTCCCGGATTCTGGATTCAGTTCTTTGTCTCTGTTAATGTCTGAGATCTTCTATCCAAAATGTCTAGATGGAAATTGGTACTGATGAAAAAATATACTAAATTGCCTGAGAAACCTGCCTGAGATGAAGTATTACAAATTTTTGGCAGGGTTGTGGTAAAGGGACAGATTAGATTAACCAATCCCCATCAGCATATTTTGGGCAGAAAAACTATGTGCAGACATTAACACATACAAATGACTTAGAATGAGCTGCTCTAAGCTATAAGGTCTAGAAAGACTTAACTCTATAATATGTATATTATTATTATTATTAGTAGTAGTAGTAATAGTAGTAGTACTACTACTAATAATAATATTAATAATGGCTTAACTGTATCCCTGTCCTTAAAAATAGAGAGAAAATAATTTAATTTGTGTTGTGTAACTATTATAAACATTCTCATTAATTTACATAATTATTTAAATAGTTGATTCTTACCACTGGGATCGTAAAGGGTTCTGTAGTTTTTGCTAATGCTACAGTAGGTGTAGACTCTGATTCTCCTATGATGGTTTGAACAACTGCTTGTCCGGAGCAGGCATTATCTGCTGTTCTTTCCATACCATTCATCAAAGCCATGGCTGCCTTCATACTCAACAGTCGTGAGCCACAATTGTCATAAATCCTGTAACCAATTGAGATATTTGGAAGCAAGTGGTTGCTTCTGTTGATTTCATCAATAGCAAAAGTCATGGTCTGAGTAACACGTAGTCCTCTGAGGTTAAATCTACAAATGTCATAAGAAAAAAAAAAAAATAAAATAAATAAATATATTATACTATATTATAAAAAACTAAACTACTAATGCAGCATAGAAATACAATTCACCTTTCCTATAAGAAAATAAACCAATATGAAATGTTCCACTAAAACAAACCTAATGCAGATTGAACGTTGTGGTTTTTCAGTATATTGCAGCGACTGCAACTCTGTACCATAATGTATGGAAAAAATAGCTCCAATGATCACATCCCCATCTTTAAATAGCAGAGGATTTGCTGGATTGTCCAGAATATTGCAGTTTTCTCCTTTTGTCAGACATAGAGGAAGGAGTAGGACAAAGAAGAACATCACAGATTTCTTCCGGTGCATTTGATGAGACAAATTCTCAACAGATATCTTTAGTATACTTATAGACAGGATCTGAATTTTCTGTGTATGACCATTCGGTTTGGACAAATCAGAGAGGTGGTGAACCTTGTGATGTCATTAGGAGATGGGAATTGTAGCTTCATCTCTGTCGTATCTATTTTGCTTTAGTCAACAATGACTACATACATTATTTATAACCACAAGAATAAGCTTGTGTATGCTGGTGGTCAAATTGTATAGCCAGTCTATTTGCATCATTGTATTTCTTGTATGAGTTTCCTCAGCAATAAGAGAAGAGCTGGTGCTCTTAGACATCTTTGATGCAATCCTCTCATCTAAGTAAACTGCTCAAAAAAGGTTAAAATATTCAATAACAGTCCCACGGTTGCTAACACATTTTTACTTGAAAGAAACAATGCAGGCTGTGTACATCCAATGTGGGTTGAAAGGAGTCTAACTTCTTTTCGTTTGTTCCAGTTTGTTCCAAATGGACCTGGATGACAATTAATGTTACCATTAGACGTATTAGTCAAAAAATGAGCATGGCCTAAAACACTAAAAATATATAATACATTACAGCCACTTTTTTTATGGACTGACACCATGACTTTATGTGAAAGTTGCCATTGCCACTTCTTGTCATTCCTTTTCCTACAGTTTCTAGGTAGATGTATTGTTCATTTGAAGCCCTGCAAATAGTCATCTCTTAGGTATTACTTTTATCAATACTCTCAACCAATAGCAGCTCTAGTGTTCATGGCGACCTTAGCAAAATCCCCTTCAGCACCCAAGAGCTGGCACATAACTGCTCATAACTTTTACTTAGCATTTCCGCATAACACTGGCTCTCTGTTTGACAATACACATGGGCTCATATAAGTAAAAGTATTATCTCCTTTGCATGATTAAACAAGTTTTGTGTTTTTAAATAACAACTGAACACATTTAAAGCTGTCAAATCAATCCTTTTGACTTCACTGATGTAGGGTTTCACTGCCCGTGGCATTCTCCACCATTTCTCTGGGTCAGAGGATTCTGGTTAATTTTATCATTGATTTAAAATTTATAGGATACACTTCATTGAATACTCGTCCAGCGTTTAGCACGATTTAGTGCATGTTACCAATTCTGCTTATCATGGCCATTGATGATAAGACAAAATCTAGTATTTACTAATTATGATCAAGGTAACATAAGATCTGGGCAAATGTTTTGACTTTAAAATACATGACCAAGACAATGGTTCTTCATAAAAAAGAAAAATTTATTGAACTAATCTACAATACATGAAACTACACAACTTACACACACACACACACACACACACACACACACACACACACACACACACACACACATACGGTTCATAGGGTGAAAGTTAATGGAGTTCTTCTAGTACTGTTTCCTAGACCTGAGAAAGTCACAAGAGCAGAGTCTGGGGTTTCATCTCACAGTTTGGATCAAGAACCAATTTTCAGCAAGGTATGAAGCTTTGTTTGTTTACTTGTGCTACGTTTTGTTCTCATCCATTGGTTCACCTCCAGCAAAGGGAATCACAACGTTGCTGATTGGTTGGTGCGCTGTTATTGAGATGACGTCTCTCGGAGAAGCCCTWCAGTGATGCGTTGTTTGCTGGTTACCCTGGAACTTCTGAGTGTTTCTTCGCTGCCATACTTTGGAGTTCTGGAACGAAGTCTCATTGAGAGTTTTTGAAGAGCGGCTGAAAGAGAGAGCGAGTGTATTTGCTTCCTTAAGACGTTGTGATGTTCATCAGCAGAAGCGCAAGCTGCGAGGACATGGTGGAGCTGTTCGTACCGTGTGTTTTTGACCTCTGGAGCCGTTTGTCCCAATCAGAGGTGGTTGGGACCACGCCTTCATGGTTCCTCTTTTTTGTGCATACATTAATCTAGCATTTGGTCTGTCACATGGGAGGACTTCTCATTGGAGTTTTAGTAATTTAGACAAAGTGTATTAACATGAGTCCGGTTCATATGATGAATTTTTCATTTCATACACACCAATGCTCTTTGAATAAAACAAGCTTTCATTTAATAAAGGGTTCTAAAAGGGTTTTTTAGAAAGGGTTTATATATGTTGAACTTACTTCCTAAGTAAGGATAACCATGTTAAACACAACATAAAGACATCAAACATCCTATGTGTGCACATGCGTATCATTTTATATTTGACCTACTGGCATACTTTAACTGATTAGCATTATAAGTGTCCCTGAAGCCTGTATGTTCTTTGTTCTTTAGCCATGAGATGAAGCAGGAAACGCATTCTGGAGGTCAGCAACTGCCAGGTGGGTTGTGAAACTGGCTTCTTCCTTATTCAAGGGGGTAGCTTGCTGATTTACACCATTTGAGTGGGGATGTGTAACTGCTTCTTTCTTGTCTGCTTATGTTGTAAAACAGCTTAACACCATTTGAGGCCGGGGTTGGCGAAAGCCATCTGGGTTTCCTCTTTTGAGCAAGTCATACTTCCAGTTGCTTTGCATCACCAAGAGAGATAACGTCAGCATAGAACAGGTTGGTGAGCAGCGTGTGGCAGACAGAGTGAAAGCTTTGGAGCACGCGGAGATATCGCTCCTGGATGCTCCCATGGCGGCGACCTCTTTCGCTGCATATGAGCCAAGACAGGCCCCTCCCAGCTCTCTCTGGGCACGGCCACAGACGGGAGTCTCTCCTGGATGTCTGTCAGCTGGGATCAGGGGCCTTAACGCAATCCTCTCTGCCTTTTCCTCTTCGGCGGCGGGGCTGCGAAGGCGGGCTGCTGCGGGAGCTCGCAGAGCTTGTTAACGCGCTGTCCTCTCGTGGAGATCAACAGGCGGCATTCACCTTTTTAAAGTATCTGTGGCATCGCTCGCGTGTCACTGTAAATCCCACCATGTAGTAAAGTCCAGCTTGTCAACAGACAAACCCCAAGCTACATTGCTCGCTGTTTTATAGTGCGGAGAGAAGCTTGGGATCATTAGCACCGATAGCACACCAGCTGTGCCTAGTTAGGCGGCTGTGCTCCTTCACACACCAGCATGAGGTTAGGCCAACTACCTGGTGAGCTTCAGAGTGAGTGAGGAGCGATATTGATTTGGGCGCACGCCCATCAGAGGTGCACACCTTGACATCAGATACAGTTGATATTCATACGACAGCTGTCCAATTATATGAAAAACCCTACCCTGCTTAGTAGGAAGTGAACAAGAAAACAGAACAGCTTTTCTTGGAAAATCTGCCCCAAACATTTAATCTACTTTTTAATAACTTTGGAAAAATTTCCTACGGAAAGCCCTACAGGATATGAGTAATGATAAAGCCAGAGGCATAAATAGCCTTCGTGTGAAAGTTCTTCTGAGTATCGTTGGGGAATATATTTTATTTTATAAGTTCTAAATGTCAGCTTGACCAAAGGAATACTCCCACCCAGTTATAGAAAAGCAGCCCTCACACTGGTACCCAAAAAAAGTAGATCTAACAGATATTAATAATTAATTTAATTAATTAAAATGATCAATTTATCAATATAAAAACATAAAGTTCATCAAATGTGTTTGCAGCAAGGCTAAGAAATGTTTTAAAGTATTCATACAKATCAAACATACTGTATACCTGGGAGATCTATATTCTATAAAATATCTCATTAGTTCAAGACATTTTTGAAATTTCAAGAGTTTACAGGCTGAATATAGGTCTGATTCTTCTTGACCAAGAACAAGCATTTGATATAGTACTTTGGCGGAGTACATATACTATTATATGTTATTAAACACATATACTAATTGAGAACCCCTGAAGTATTTGGTTTTAGACCTTATTATATTAAGAAAAAGAAAAGTTTTATACAATTACATTTAGAGTGCGGTGAAAGTTAATCATGGCTTGAGTACTGGAATTTCATTCAGGATCAATAAAGTATATATGCATGTATGTATGTATATATATATATATATAAAATGTACAGTGGAACCTCGGATTGCGAGTAATGTGAATATTATATTAATTATAGTCTAAAATATATATTTAGGTAAATATTTTACTATACAGATGTTCATCTTTTTATATTGTTAGTGCTCTATTTTTGGTTCTATTTTATTCTGTTGTTTCTCAATTTTTAACTGTACTAATGAGAGTTTAATCTTATCTTATATTATCTTATCTTACATGATGACGGTCTGACTAATTAATTGACTAATGTAACTTAAATTTAATTTATATATTTTGTTACTTTTTGAGTTATTTATGTATTTTAAATGATGAAATTTGTAATATTTGTGCTTAATAGTGAATTTTGTGTTATCATTTATTACAAACATGTTGCTTAATACATTCCTTCTGCAGACAGAGTTGAAAAACAAATGCTATTGTTATATTTAATTTAATCTGTTCACATTTATATGCATAGTAGCTTTATGTAGCAATAGATATTAAAACACTATTCACTTCATGACATTTGAAATTGTATGTTTAACATTTGTTCAGCTAAAATGTCTATTTTTGCAAATTTGAAAACCATATTTCTTAAAGTGATTTAGATGMCATTTTTCCCCATCATATTTTTCTTAGTGTTTAGTTCAGGTTTAAAGAGAATAATATAACATTTAGGTGTAAATATACAAAATAACAAAGCAAAACTGGAGGCCAAAATAGCAAATATCTCTACAGCTACAGTAAATTTTCCAGGAGAGCTGACATAAGCTGGAATAAAGGTGATCCACACAGCACAGAATATAAGTATGCTGAATGTAATGAATTTAGCTTCATTAAAATTATCTGGCAACTTTCTAGCTAAAAAGGCCAAAACAAAACACAAGAAAGCAAGAAGTCCTACATAACCTAGCACGGCCCAGAAACCTATAGCTGAGCCYAWGTTACATTCTAATAWGATTTTTTCCCTGTAAGAATTTATGTTCTTGTAGGGAAATGGAGGTGAAACTGTTAACCAAAGCACACAAATAAGGACCTGTACAAAAGTTAAGGCAAGTACACTGAGTCTCTGCTGTAGAGGCCCAAACCATTTCATGACATTACTGCCTGGAAGTGTAGCCCTGAAAGCCATTAGCACAACTATTGTTTTCCCCAAAACACAAGAGATACAGAGGACAAAGGTGATCCCAAACGCTGTGTGGCGCAGCATACAGGACCACTGAGAGGGCCGTCCAATGAATGTTAGTGAACAGAGGAAACACAGCATCAGAGAGAACAGCAGCAGGAAGCTCAGCTCGGAGTTGTTGGCCTTAACAATAGGAGTGTCCTTTTCTATTAGAAATAAAACAGCCACTAATACAGTTAATGTAGCTCCAAACAAAGAAAAAAGCACTAACACTATTCCCATTGCCTCTGTAAATGAAAGAAACTCTATGACCTTTAAGACACATTTATCTCTACCAACATTAGACCAATATTCTTCTGGACACTCCTCACAGTTATTTGAATCTGAAAAATAATCATGGTTATTCTGATTAGGAAGCAACATTGTCTTGTCACTTATTTATTAATACAATGGCTCAGGAATTGTACCCTAAAAGATAAAATGAGGAAACAAAATGTGCAATTAACAACTTGTCTTTGAAACTTGCTAATGCTGGCGTTACCTGTCTGGTTACTGATCTCTCCCTCCGCACATGGTATACAGTCATAACAGCAAACAGGCCTTCCCTTTTGTGCAGCTTTCCTGGTTCCTGGAGGACAGCTCTCACTGCACACAGACCTTGGCTTCTAAGATAAACAATATATTATTATAACAAACACTGGTTTTCACACAAACCACACCATACAGAAAATATAAAGAATACAGCAAATATAACTATATATATATATATCCCTTGCCACAGGGGTTGGACAATGAAACTGAAACTTGTCAGTGACGAGCCCATCTAGCACAAGGATTAGGCCTAGGGAATACCATGATATCGCAGCCCAAGCCATCACTGATCCACCCCATGCTTCACTTTGGGCATGCAACAGTCTGGGTGGTACGATTCTTTGGGGCTTCTTTACACCATAACTCTCCCAGATGTGGGAAAGACAGTAAAGGTGGACTCATCAGAGAACAATACATGTTCCACATTGTCCACAGCTCAAGCTATTCGCTGCTGGCACGATTGAAACCGACATTTGGCATTGGCATGAGTGGCCAAAGATTTGGCTATAGCAGCCTGGCCATGTACATTGACCCCATGGAGCTCCCGACAAACAGTTTTGGTGGACACAGGAGAGCTGAGGTGCACATTTAGTTCTGCAGTGAGTTGGGCAGCTGTGGTTTTATGGTTTTCAATCCGGGTTAGCACCTGGACATCTCTTTCTCTTTCAAACAGCTTCCTCTTGCCTCCTTTTCGGTGGTATGCTGACATTACCCTGGATACTGTGGCTCTTGATACATCACAAAGACTTGCCAGCGAAACGCGCAACAACAATTTGTCCTCTTTTGAACTCTGATATGTCACACATAATGTTGTGTGCATTGCATTATTTTAAGCAAAACTGTGCTATTACTCTGCTAATTAAACCTTCACACTCTGCTCTTAATGGTGAAATGTGCAATCAATGAAGGTTGGCCACCAGGCTGGTCAAATGTAGCCATGAAACCTCTAACCCTAAATTGGCCAGTGTTTCAGTTTCATTGTCCAACCCCTGTGTGTCTATATGTGAGCTTTATGGGGGATTTTCAAAAAAAAAAAATGATATGAATATGATGAAACAGCATTTTTAACTTGAAAATTTAACATAGAAGTTTAGTGTATTTTGACTCATGCAAACATTTACACACAGCTTTAAGGATTTTTCCCCATTGAAATTTAAAGATTGATGAATGAGGCCCAGTATATGTACCTCTTTTTTCTCTCCAGCCCACACTATATCTTCAACATTTAGGACAAATTGTTGGCCACTTGGCAGTGAGGCATCATAATAACCCAAAACCTTAAACTGCACTTCTCCATTAAACCCTTGCTTCCAGTTCACAACATCATATTTTGCAGCTGTTGCCCCAGTGCTGTCAAACCAAACCTGTTCTCCTAATGTAGTTTTGAAAAAAACTTTTCTAAGAGCCTCAACAACCTTCAACAGATAAAGAAAACAAACATGTATTTTATCACAAGACATCATGCAGTCATGAACATACCCTACTTTTATTCTGTTTCATGTGTTACCTGCCATGATTGTATTGCTTTGTCTTTCTTACAACTCTGGTTTTCTGTGCATGCCATCAGGCTGTGTAGAGAATGTGCCACAGCATATACTGCATTGTAGATGTTTTTTGCATATCTCAATTCTGATATATCTTCACTGTAGTTTTTAAACTGAATTATATCTTTATAATTGCTACAGTTGTTTTCAGTTTGATAAATGCTTCCCTTTGTACTCAAGCAGGGGAAATCTGTTTGCCAAAATTCATTCACAACATAGTCAGAGAAGGTAGCAATGTTGAATTTTCCCACAGCAAAACCAATGGATCCAGCCAATACCTTATAACTTGCTGGTGTTGCCAGGTTGCCAGAAGTAATCCATGCTTCAACACCAATCATCTGGTAGCCAGTGACATTTTTTAGAATAAGCTGGTCTATTAGAATGTTCATGTCAAATATTGAGAGAAATAAGATAATCACTTTGGCTGTGCCTTTTGTAATAATATTTGCCACCTTTATTATATTGGCTGTATCCGACCGGACAAACTTCTCAGAGTACTCAACACATATTCCAACCTCTTTAGCTGCCTTATGAAAAATGGCTATTCCACTGTTGCCATAGTCATTATCACTGTATACAGCTCCCACCCAAGACCAGCCAAAGTGTTTGACCAAATATGCCAGTGCTCTACTCTGGTAGAAGTCACTTGCTATGGTCCTGAAGAAGAAGGGGTACTCTTTTCTGTTGCTCAGGCATTCACATGTGGCAGCATAACTAATCTGAGGAGAGAAAAATAGCCTTCTTTAGTGCATCTTATAGCAACGTTTTTACATAATTATTTATTTTTAACATGGGAAAATTATAAGCCTTTTTAAAGAAAAAAAAATATATATGACCATTAAGTTGAAAGATGAAAGAAAAAAATATATATAAATCACATGGTTAGTGGTTGGCATTGTCACCTCACACTCCCAGGGTTAAGGCTTTGAATCTTGCCTCTGGTCCTCTGTGTGTGTATGTTCTTCCTCGCCATGGTCGGTTACATCCAGGTTACTCTGGTTTCCTTCCACAGTATTTTTAGAAAAACATATTTTAGAAAAAATTATTCTTACCACTGGTATTTGAAAGGGTCCTGTGTTTTTTGTGAGTGCTACAGTAAGTGTAGACTCTGATTCCCCTATGATGGTTTGTACAACTGCTTGTCCAGAGCAGGTTTTATCTGTTGTTCTTTCCATACCATTCATCAAACTCATGGCTGCCTTCATACTTAACAATTGTGAGCCACAATTGTCATAAATCCTGTAACCAACTGAGATATTTGGAAGCAAGTGGTAGCTTCTGTTGATTTCATCGATAGCAAAAGTCATGGTCTGAGCAAGGCGTAATCCTCGTAAGTTCAATCTACAAATATGCATTATGTCATAAGAACATTTAAATGAAATATATAGGTTCTAAAAAGAAAACTAAAATGATGCAGCATGGAAATACAATAATGCTTTCCTATAATAAAAAATCCAGTGTAAAATTCTCCACTACAACAAACCTAATGCAGATTAAAGGTTGTGGGTTTTTAGTATATTGCAATGACTGCAACTCTGTACCATAATGTACTGAAAAAATAGCTCCAATGATCACATCCCCATCTTTAGAAAGCAGAGGATATGATGGGTTGTCCAGAATATGACAGTTTTCTCCATTTGTCAGGCGCAGAGGAAGGAGTAGGACAAGAAATAACATTGTGCATTTGCTGGATAAATCAACAGAATATAATTCATTAATTTATAGACATTTTCTGGGTATGACCCATGTTCAGTTTGAACAAATCAGAAAGGTGAGGAGCTTTGTGATGTCATTAAGGGACATTAATTGTAGCTTCATCTCTCTTTTATTTAATTGAATTCAGTCAACAATGACCACACAAGTTATTTACAACCACTAGAGCAAGCTTGTACATGCTGGCTGTTAAATTGTGCACAAATACATTTATAACATTGTATTTCTTGTACATGTTTAATCACCAGTAAAACTGGTGCTCTTAGCCATCTTTAATCTAGGCAATCCCCTCTGCCAAATCAATTGATAAAAAAAAAAAAAAAAAACATATGGCAGTCCCACTGTTGCTAAAACACGTTAACTTAAAAAAATAACATTGTACGTTCTGAACACACTGGGGTCAATATCACCTTAGGCAGTCTCACACAGCTGAAAGCTGTACTCGGTCTTTGTGCAGTTGACTTTCTGCAGTGGGGTGGCTTCAGAACAGTGTATAGCGTAGTCGATGATGACCAGGATAAACACATACTCTTTTGTCAATTTCAGAAGTGAGCCAATGATGTCCATACTAATCCGCTAAAGCCTTTAACTTGTCAACTTTTCCTTGGGAAATCAGTTGGAGATCACAGGGCTCACCTCTTCATAAGTTGTCATAATAAAGCAGTTCTTTCTTCACTGTGAAATAAGAGGTGGGCCAGGGCTGTGGAGGCACATCGGCTTCCCCCTCTGTTTCTAATACCTGTTCCCAGCAAAGCTTTTACACGTCTCGGTGTAAGTGGGTGAAGCTACCATTTCATCCAGTGGAATAGCGACATAAAAGGGTTAGAGGGATTTACATATAGCATACATATGTATGTCATTCCTTATCCAGAATGACATACATTATTATCTCATTATACATCTGAGCAGTTGAGGATTAAGTGCCTTGCTCAAGCGCCCAACAGTGGGCTAGGCAGAACCACTGAGGGTCAGGCTAGTGTGATGGCACCCCAGTGTCTAACAGCATAGGGCATTGAGGTCCATTGACTTTTACGAAGTGCATTAGTGCCTGTGCTGGTTCTGTAGTGCACTTTTGGTTAGCGAGAAAGCCCCTAGGAGAAGCCCAGTTGATTTCTGCATTGGATGGGTTTGGCTCATTGTGGGGTGATTCTGGACTTAGTAATTGTGGGGCCTGTTCTTTGGGAAAGTTTGGGTAGAACCGTGGAGGAAGCTTCTCTGCCATTTGCTGTTTCTTGCGGCCAAGTAAAGGTGTGATGAACCCAAACTCCAGGGCACTCACYATTTCTCACATGCTCAGGGGTTGTCTCATGTGTATTGCCTTTATCTCCACTCTTTCTGCCACTCCGAATGGTGTGAGCAGCTCTGGCTGGAGCCTCCTGATTGCAATTTGACTGAGCTGAGCTTTAGGTGCAATGTGTGGGTCGTAAGCCCACTTGTAAAACTCTAATGCAGCTTGTGTACTGGAAAGCCTGCATCATGCAATAATTAAATTTTCTTGAGCAGATCAATTTCATCTGTCTTGAGCAGATCATCCTCATTGGAGAGAGAAAACCGGCATGTTGCCCCTTACCTGTGAGCAGCAGTATGAAMATCCCACTCCACTCACGCTGAGGCCAGCCTTCCTGCTCCATAGTCTGCAGTCAACAGGTGCTGTTCACCTGTGCGTGGATCAGGGTGGGGTACATCTTGAACCATGCAATGTTGYAGGCACGAAAGCTTGTCTGTCATCGTCTACAGACCCTGTGAGAGCTTCTCTAAGAGTGTTTGTTGGTGGAGGCTGGTTTCTAGGAGATGTCCTGGATATATTTTAATTTGTCTTAAGTAATATTCCAATTTTAAGTTATCCTTAAATGTGGGTTACTTATTTGTGAAGTTATTATCACATCCTAATGCCTTTTCACTAGTCACTTTTTTACACATAATGCACAAGAGATGCATAAAAAAAGGATTAACCTATCATCAATTGCAAGGTTTTTAATATTTTGTTTGTTTTTAATATGTGGTGTCAGATTTTCATTATTTATTTAATTTATTGATTACTTGATACATTTATTTATGATTATATACAAGGAGGTTACTGTTAATCTGCTAACTGCAAAATGGTTTCTTTGGACAGAGATAAGACATAGCTGTGATTTATATATATATACAGTACATGATTACTTACACTCTAAAAACTAACTCGGAGGACCTTTTTACCGCTACTTGATTTAATACATGGATGCACGTTAAAAATACTAATTAATTGATTTAGATGAACCTTCTAAGTTGCAAACTTTATTTTTATAAGTTGTGAACAAATAATAATGTTGGTAATTACATCAACTTAATTTTGCATGTAATTTAAACTCAAATTTAATTGTTAATGGGTTGAAAACAAAATTTAATTGCTTCAACTTTCATGCCAAAAATTGGCATGATAATTTTTTTTAAGTTACCTCGTTCCCACAAAACATGCCTTGACATATTCCAGTGGTAAGATTGTGTGTTAGCAGACTTATATGCCAAACAAACTCGATATAACCAATATTTCATGGTGAGTAACATTTAATTTATATTTAATAGTTCTACTAAAGTAATGAATTTGCACATGTTTTACTGAGATATCTGCTTAGCAAGACAGCTGATGGGAAAAACATTATTCAAGTTTTGCTCATTTGACCATTTGACCGTAAGCTACATGATGTTATCTAATTTCAGTCACATCCACAATAAAAAAATTAAAAATCTTTTGTCTCTTGCAATGTTCCATGACATGCTGCTTGGTTATATTTATGGAGATTTGCCTAACTTTGCTGTGATAGCATAATGTATTATTTATAATTTATATAAAAATGCTGGGTTACTTTTACTACCCAAACGCTGGGTTGACTCTATTGGATAATTTTTCTGGGTTATTTACAGTGAATTKGGTACTTTTTGTTTACCCCCACTTCCACCGCAAGCTTTTTAGCTTTCTTTGTAGAATGCTCGCAGGGTGTAGGAAGTTGGTGAAGTGATGAATGAAAGCTAAACTGTTAACTGTAGTGCCAGCATGACGCTAGCATTTAGCTAGCACATATAAAAAGTTGAGGTGTTACAAAACACTAATCTTCTTACAAATATGCATACTAGCCAACCCACTCGGTTTTTCCATAAACCTTTACTTTCTTTAATTTCTTTCTTTCTAAGGTTTGAACGAACACTGTGGAATATCTCCAGCAGGCTGAAGTGTCAAGGCCGTACCCCTACATCCTGATGTTGGAGATAATGACCAGCACTGCTCTCAGGCATTAGTGCTTCTCAGTAATAGTATCGTAATGATGTCGCTGTTGAACTTGTTTTGTATTATCTGATCTTGTGCTTTCGAAAAATAAATATATATTTTTTTTATACACACAAAAAAATGCTGGGTTGTTTTTACTACCCAAACACTGGGTTGCCTCTGTTGGGTAATTTTTCTGGGTTATTTACAGGGAGTTGGGTACTTTTTGTTTAACCCAGCTTGCTGGGTTGGAGTTGGGTTAGCTAGCGACAGCTAACATCACAGACAAGACCGCCCCTCACCCAAAGTTCACCGGTGTATTCAGTGGCTGTGTCAGCTTCGTGTCTTTTTTTCTTCCTSCTCACGCATTTAAGAGGAAATAAAAATTCAATATAAGGCCTGTATACACACTTTTACTCACCTATGACTGAATTTGTTCACTGTATGTAACTATTTATTACTGTTACTGTGTTAACTTTCAGCCTGGTCTGTGCTATAGCATGCAAGTTTATCTGACAAGSGCTGCTAGCTAGCCACACCAAAGAACCCCACCTGTGTATGAAATAAACTGCAAAAAATGTCTGAGCTTTTTAGCTTTCTTTGTAGAAYGCTTGCAAGGTGTATGAAGATGGTGAAGTGATGAATGAAAGCTAAACTGTTAACTGTAGTGCCAGCATAACGCTAGCATTTAGCTATGTTGCTAGCGTTAGCAACCACATATAAAAAGCTGAGGTGTTATAAAACACTTCTTACAAATATGAATACTAGCCAACCCTATTGATTTTTCCATAAACTTTTACTTTCTTTAATTTCTTTCTTTCTAAGGTTGGAACCGACACCGTGGAATATCTCCAGCAGGCTGAAGTGTC
>QMIH01001009.1:251478-261756 GCA_003987875.1 Clarias batrachus
ATAATTATAATAATAAAAGCATATTTGTCTAAAAAATATTGTCTTGTAGTAGCAAAGATAACATTCATTGATTCATCCACTGTAATGCATGTACTGCAATGTTTCACCTRCACACACAGACACACATGCACACAAGCTTTCACATGTATGGGTGATTTAAGATAGCCAGTCCACTTATTTGCACAAACGTTAACATAAGCACCTTGCAGCTGTGAGCCGTTACACATTATGCACTGTCCCACTGTACTGCTCATGAGAAAAATATTCACTGCTCAAAAGAAATGGATACAACAAAAATGCACATCTGGTGGAATAGTAAAGACAATATTACAATTTGACTTCTTTCTAGAATTATGTTTCAATGTAAATTATAACATAAAAAAAAAAATAAAAAAAGCTTCCTTTGGCTGTTGAGGTGAAAGAGATTCATGTCAAAGTTAATAGGAAATAATCAATCGATAAATATAAATAAATGCTTAACTATGATCATGTGTCTAAAAAGATATGAATCTCATTTGTAACTATTATATATTAATATATATTGTTATTAAATAATGATCAAAAATATTCATCCGTACCACTGGGATGTTAAAAGGTCCTGTARTTTTTGTTAGTGCTACAGTGCCAGTAGATGATGATTCCCCTATGATGGCTTGTACACCTGCTTGTCCAGAGCATGCATCATCTGATGTTATATCCATACCATTCATYAATGCCATGGCTGCCTTTATACTTAATACACCTGAGCCACAACTGTCATAAATCCTGTAACCTACTGAGATGTTTGGAARTAACYGGTTGTTTCTGTTGATTTCATCAATTGTGAATGTCATGGTCTGAGCAAGGCGTAATCCTCTGAGGTTAAATCTATAAAAATGTCATGTCATAAGAAAATTCTAATTATATATAATTTTTTTAAAAGAAAAAAAATCCAGTGTGAAATTGTCTACTACAACAAACCTATTGCAAATTAAAAGTTCAGGTTTTTCAGTATATGGCGGTGACTGTGTCTGTGTGGCATTAAGAAAGGGAAAGATAGCTCCAATTATCACATTTCCATCTCTAGATAGCAGAGGATATGCTGGGTTGCCCAGAATATGACAGTTTTCTCCCTTAACTCTGTTAAGAGAAAGGAGTAGTAAAACAGATATCATTACAAAGTATGTTCAGTGCTTTTGCTGGGTCAATCTTCAACATATATATACTTTTATACTCTTATATATGCTGTGGATTTTCTGGGTATGGCTCTTTTATGTAGACAAATCGGGGGATGGTACGCATTGTGATGTCGTCAAGAGACAGATATTGTTGCCGCATATCTTTTATGGCTCATTTAATTAAGTGAATGTCTCGGGTTACTTAGCTGTAACCATGTTGCCTGATAAAGTGGGAACAAGATACTGCGTGAAAGAGTGCGAACAATAGGCAATCCTCATGGTCGAATGAGCCCTGATTCCCAGAGGCGAAGTATGACCACGCGCCTCATAGGCTAGGGCAATAGCATCTCTCACCCAGTGACAGCGTCTTTCTAGTGGCAGCCGCCACCCGGTTGCAGCCACCATGGCAAATGAAAAGCTGCTCTGACTTGCGCCACTGGGTAGTGTGGTGGACGTAAATCTGAAGTGCACTTACTGGACACAGTGAGTGAAGTCTTTCCTGCTCTGGAGCTGTGAAAGGTGGAGGACAGAARGCTTCGAGAACGACTGGATGAATGGTCGAGAATGGAACCTTCATAAGATAGTTCGGGTGAGGATGTGGAATAGCTTTGACTAGCCAAGGGGCAAAGTCAAGGGAGGATGGGGAGACTGACAGAGCCTGCAGATCCGCAATCCTCTTCGAAGAAGTAAGAAATAAGAAAAAACATCTTAAGAGACAGAAGCTTGACAGGCGCTAACTCTAGTGGTTCGAAAGGGGTGTCAGCCAGGCCTTCGAGCAGAACAGCCAAGTTCCACGAAGGGACCGTCGCTCTAGTTTAACTCCACAAATAAAACGGGCTTGGTGCTAAAATGGTGCTTTCCCACAGAAACCCTTTCGGTCAGAGCATGGCGCAATAGCGGCCAAGTACGCTCTGAGAGTACTAGGGCATAAGCCCAAAGACAACTTTTCTTGCAGAAACTTCAGTACTGAAACAATCTGGCAGTGGACTGGGTCTACATGTCTTGCCCTGCACCAACTTTCAAATACACTTCATTTTAGGGCATAAGTTCTTCTAGTGGAGGGAGCCCTGGCGCTTAGAATGTTTCAATTACGCTGACTGGAAGCCCAGCATCTCTTAGTTCATCCCCTTCAGGGGCCAGACGTGAAGGTTCCAGAACTCGGGTCGAGGATGAAATATTGTCCCCTGCGCCTGAGACAGAAGATCCCTGCTCACTGGAATCACCCAGGGTGAGCCGTAGAGGAGAGATATTAGATCCGAGAACGACACTCTGGTCGGCCAATGGGGCGCTATCAATAAGAGACGCAAACCCTGTTGGCGGACCCTCGCCAGAACTCCTGGGAGCACAACTATCGAAGGAAACGCATAAAGGCGTAATCTGGGCCACGTGTGGGCCATCGCGTCCAGACCCAAGGTAGATGGAGGAGTCAGAGAGTAGTAAAGGGGACATTGTGCCGCCTCTTGTGAGGCGTTCCACCTCTGCTACATAAAATCTAGCAGTTTTTATGTGTCAGATTCCATTCCCCATGTGGCACAGCTTGTCTGGATAGGAAGTTCGCTCCTACACTCATGTGTACCGGAATGTAAATCGCCCTGARRGACAGGAACTTGTCCTGTGCCCAAAGCAGAATCGGGTGCGTTAGCTTGTTCAAGCGGCGCGAGCACAGTCCACCCGTGCAATTTATGTACGAGACTACCGCAGTGTTGTCCACCCGCACTAGGACATGGTAGCCTCTCAACTGCTGGAGGAAGTGTTCCAGGGCCAGAAACAGAGCCATCATTTCGAAGCAAGTGGTGTACCATGCGAGAAGATGAACTCTCCAGCTCCCTTGTGCTGGATGGCCATCCAAGACTGCACCCCAGCCCGTGAGGGAAGCGTCTGTCATTAGCATCTTGCAATGACAAGACGTACCTAAAGTGTTACCCAAAGTCAGAAACTGGGGTCTTAACCACATAGAAAGGGTACGAAGCCCCCGGCCACGTAACCCTTATTAGCCTCTGAGGATTGGCCCTTGAGTGAAATCCTCTGGCTCTTAGCCACAACTGAAAACGCTCTCATGTGCAGAAGGCCCAAAGGTATCACCGTGGACGCAGCTGCCATGAGACCTAAAGATCTCTGAAAGTGATAAAGAGTCACTTTCTGGCCTAGCTTGATTTCCTTCAGGATGTTGGAGGATGGGTTCGACACGAGCGAGAAACAGCTGTGCCAGCCTTGTGATCGAATCCCATGTGACACCCAAATATGTTGTCCTCTGAACAGGAAAGAGAATGCCTTTCGTGGCGTTGAGTCTCAATCCTAAAGAATGGTGATGAGCTAGGACGACATCCCGAAGTCGAAGCACCAGCTAATAAGACTGAGCCAGGATCAGACAGTCGTCCGTACAATTCAGAATTGTACATACATTTTACATACATTTTAAATACATTTTATAATTTATATTTTATTTTATTCTGTTAGTCAAATTTTACTTGTTCAAATATTTATTTCCTTTATAGATATACTTTCTTATTCCTTCTTATTCCTAGATAAGTAACTTTTTTGTTTTTTTGTTTTCTTTCTTGTTCTAAGGTCAGGGCAGTTGCCTAAGCATTTCACTGCATATCGTACTGTGTATGATTGTGTATGTGACAAATAAAATTTGAATTTGAATTTGATTTGAATTTGAATACGGATGCCCTGGAATCATAGAGCCAGAGCTGCCTCCGTGCATTTTATATATGTGCGGGGTGACAGGGCTAGGCAGGATGGAAGGACCCGATACTGGTAAGCTTTGCCCCGAAAGCAAACCTCAGGAACCTCCTGTGTTGTAGAAACAATCATTTTGGGTGTCAACATTTTCATGATCAGCCCAAGTAGATGTAAAATTGGATGCAACCCCCCATCTCTCTTGGATACCATGTTCTATGTCCCCTTTTCCCAGCAAATTCTGTAATTGCCAAGTCAGCAGATGCGCTCGTTCCGGTTTCAYGGAAGTGGAGACCACACCATTGAAAATGCAGAGGATGATGTGCAGTGGAGGGGGGGTGTTAAGTGCCCGGCAGCCTAAAACAAGGCAGGAAGGAACCAAGCACCTAACATTTTGCTGGAGACGGCTGATTCCTGAAACACCAGTGGTGGCAGATATTAGACAACGGCCCCCAGAGGGTGCCARGGAGGAGTCTTTATCCCTTATTGGAATTTTTACATGTCCCTCCACGGGGGGAGACACCCCCGTGGTCCTGGGCACATCAACTTCAGGACTTCCTTTTTGGCGGAGATGATGCTCCTCAGGTTCGTTTTTTTTTTTCTTTTTCTCTCATTTTTTTGGGGCGGATAGCGGACTGTCTCTACGAGGGGGTAGCTGGMTCGCCACACTCTCCTTCTGCACCTCACGCCTCGCGGGGACCAGACCTGGTCGGGACTGGGTGGCCGACAGTCCTGACTCCTGAGCATGGCAGGGGAGAAACCTCACAAAGGTCTGCTCGTAGATCTTCGCCTCCCAAAACCTAGCGGCGGTGGTGTTTACAGCGTCGTCAAAGAGGCCAGAAGGCAAGATGGGGGCATCAAGGAGGGAAACACGATCCCTGACCTTGATGCCCATGAGGTTAAGTCACAGAGGTCTCTCCGTGGCGACAGCCGCAGCCATAGAACGGCCGATAGCACGGGCGTCTGCTTGGTGGCACGGAGAAATAAACCTGTGGCTGGGTGTCATCGATAGACCCACCAGTGCTCAAAACTCTCAGCAGTTGAGCCTGGTATGCCTGCAAAACTGCCATGGTGTGCAGGGCAGCACCAGCCTGACCTGCTGCCTGAAAAGCAGATGTTAGTCTACACAGCTTGGTGGGCATTGTGGGCTTTTTCAGGGAGGATGAGCTCCCAGGAGAGAGATGGCTCGCAAGCGTCTCTGGGGCATCATCATAAAACAGGAGATGAATAAGGTTTATTCCATGAAAGAGTTAACTCAGCATGGAGGTCACCAAAAAAGAGGAGGGACCCTCGTTGAGGCCCCTCCCCTGGCCACCCCAACCTGTCGTCTAACTTTGAGCGCTTGGGGAATTTAATTTTTTTTTATTATTATTATTTTAATTTTATTTATTTATTTTTGCGGCAAGAGAGGAAATATCTTCCACCCCTTCACAAAAAGTGCCGGCGCACGCTTGAGAAGCGGACGCTAAAGCTTCCTGATCCGGGGAGAGCGCGAGAATAAGGGGGAATTCCGTCTCATGCATGTCTGCCCGATCAGCACGCTATCACCATGGAAGCAAGGGAGGAAGTCTCTTCCGCCTGCTGATAAGAAGCGCCGGAGCACGCTTGGGAAGTAGACGCTAAAAACTTCCTGATCCGGGGAGAGCGCGAGAGAGAGCGGAAATAACGTTTCATATGCATGCGAGCCCCAGGAATGCATGCGAGAAGCGCCTTAATAGGGAGAAGATCACAATGCTTGCACTCTCCTTGAAACACACACTCAAACACAAAGCAGTCCTGAAGACAAAAAAATCTGAGGATGTTCCCGTTTCACTCCGATTTATAACCTGCAGGTGCACCCTATCGGGTGACCTCACCTGACTGAGATTATAAGCCGAAGTATTTGGCGTTTTAATACACACAGGATTCACAACCGGAGAACAAAGAGATGTTCCCATAGMGCTTTCACACAGCATCGAGTATAGTTTTTGAATGGGAAAAAAAAACAGATTATTTACAGACACTATGGTTACAATATGTTACAACACTTTGTGCATACATTAGGCCGGTTTTTCGTTTCTCATTGTGGGGCTCAACCATTTGGAAATTTTAATACCTTTTATGAAGTAATTTTGCATTAGCTCTGTTGATGCTACTAATATTTCATGTACATAAGCATTTGTTGAATAAAATCAGCYTTTGATTGATATCATACATCCCATATCTTGCACACACATTTATATTTTTATCTAGTTAAAAGGGGTTTATAAATGCTGATTACACCTTTTAAGCTACAGAATAATCAGACATACATACAGGCATCATATTGTAACAGGTTTGATCTTATGTGCACACAAGGCAAGGTATTAAAGAGGAAAATTATCATTTATTTAGGTAAAATGGGGAAGGAGAAGGGTAAAGAAGAGAGGATGGGAATAAAAGGACGGAATGGAGTGAAAGGTGCATGTGCAGGTCTGTGGGCAGTGCCCGGCTGGCATGAGGGCCCACAGCTGGCGAAAGGTGCAGCGCTCCTGCACGCTCCCTCAATGGTTCTTCTGCCACTGTCGATGGCCTGCCTGGCCTCTCCCAGCTCTCTCTGGGCACAGCCTCAGACGGGAGTCCTTGCTGACATCCGTCGGCTGGGCGGCTTTCCCGGCTGCGATTGGGGCCTTAACATATGAAGGCGGGCTAGTTTATATAGATAGTACGTCAAAATAACACATTGCTGTTAAATAGTTTGATTGATATGTATATTGCATAAAGGCTTAAAACAATCAGAGAAACAGTAAAAATAACAGGAAACAGATGCAGACACAAGACAACCTTTAGTTTATATAATACATCTAATCAAAGAATAAACTGAGGCATCTWGGAGCATGAAGCATGATACAGTGGAACACCATGTCATCTCAATAGGCCCAGTAAACAAACACCATAAAATGTCCAAAACCATAAAGTCATTTGGGCATACCTACAGTAGCATGACATTAGGGACCCACCATAGTGTCWGTAAATAATCTGTGTGTTTTTTGTTCAATTAATTAAATGAGCCATAAAAGAGATGGTGCAACAATTTCTGTCTCTTGACGCCATCACGATGCTTACCATCCCACTGATTTGTCTAAATAAAAGGGTCATACCCAGAACATCCACAGCATATACTGTATAAGAATATAAAAGCATATACAGATGTGACGAGCGGTATTCTAGTTTTGTCGCTGCGCCTCACGGCGATGGTATGCGTTTGCTGGCTTTTAACACCGAGTGGCGCTATATACCTACAGATCGACGCGTCAGACCTTAGTTCATTCTCTCAAGGATTAATGAGCCGAAAACCTTTAGAGCTGCACGTAGTAGTGGATAAAATCAAGTGTAACATTGTRCTTAAACAAATTTATAATCACAGTACTAAAATTACAGTACAAGTGTAGAATAACATTTTATTAGTATCAAATTTAAGCAAAGTAAATGTTAACACARTGAGCCTTTAGATTTTATCATATGTAATTAGAAAGCCTACGCGTGTAGGGTTTTGGGTCATCTTATATTTTGTGTTCTTTAAATTTGTAGTAGATAATACTGAAATAAATAAAAACATTGTCAGGATGCTACCGCGTCAGCAGATTCGTTGTCATTCAGCCCCACTTGTGTTTTTGAGGTATTATGAGAATGAAATGTAGTAGGCTGTTTTTGATAATTATAATTTTCTTTACTAAATAATGACCCCTGTTGCGCTGCACCACCACTTGCAAAACCTTGAAATACAGGTGAAACATTAAACGAATTTACAATGACATTACTAAAATTATAGCCGTTTCTTATTTGCATCGAATTTAAGCAAAGTAAATGTATACTTGTTTCACGGTGTGTACCTGTGACAGACGTGCGCCCAAATCAATATCGCTCCTCACTCAATCCGAAGCTCACTGGTAGGCGGATTAGGCGCACACTGCAGGTGTGCGTAGGAGCCAGGCCGCCTAACTAGGCACAACTGGTGAGCTATCGGTGCTAATGATCCCGAGTTTCTCTCCGCGCTATAAAACACAGCGGGAAGTGGCGCTCAGGGTCTGTTGGGGAAACTGGACTTTAAAAAGCAGCGCACGGTCGAGTTTACTCCAGAGGCTCTGCTGACAAAAGATAGGCACATCAGTCAGTCAGTGTGGAAGAGATGGAAAATTGCCTCATCATAACATGCCTTATATTTTTTTTTAGTCACTCTATACACAACCCGTGATTTTTTATTTTACAAATGAAAATACATATGGTCTCTTCTTTTGTTTTTTATTTTCATTTTTTATCAAATATAAAAGTAATATTTTATTTAATACCAAAGAAAATTGTGTATAGATTGATTAAAACAAAACAATTCATGTTATGATAAGTAAAATCTCAGTTTCTTCCATTCCAAGGATTAAAAATGGTAACAATGTCAATTTTAGAATCTGGAATCCAGAAGATGAAATTTACACATATTTAAAGAGAGGCCTGAAGCACTGCAGGACTTCAGAAGAGCCTCAGATCCAAGAGGGTCTTAAAGTGGGGAAGGGTGTATTTTAATTTCTCTGAATGTTGTCACGGCGTGCGCCTGTGATGGGCATGCGCCCAAATCGATTATCGCCCATCGCTCACTTCGTAGGCTCCCTAGGTAGGCTCCCTAGGTAGGCGGCACCCCTTCTGCATGTGTGCAAAGGGACGGGGCCGCCTATGCGGGCCGGCTGGCAGTGATTTAACGTTAATAGGATCTCGGGCTTGCTCCGCATTATAAAAGCAAGGCGCGGAGTTTAGTCCGGGGTCCGAGAAGAGCATAACGCGGTAGTGATCGAGAGTGGCACGTGAGTGGGGAAATGGAACGTGCCCCACAGACTTAAAAAAGGACATTGGATTTCCGCCCTTTGATTTGAGCTCCCACAGAATCCTTCGTTCCCGCGTCGAGCCTGCCTTCGCGTCCTCGCCGCCGAAGAGGAAAAGGCCGCGAGGAGGACAGCGTTAAGGTCACCGATCCCAGCCGGGAAAGCCTGCCAGCCGAAGGACGTCCGAGCGAGACTCCCGCCTGAGGCCGCGCCCACAGAGAGCTGGGAGGGACCAGGCCGGCCATCGACAGCGGGGAGGAACCGAGAGGGAGCGTGCAGGAGCGCTGCCTNNGCGTCCTCGCCGCCGAAGAGGAAAAGGCCGCGAGGAGGACAGCGTTAAGGTCACCGATCCCAGCCGGGAAAGCCTGCCAGCCGAAGGACGTCCGAGCGAGACTCCCGCCTGAGGCCGCGCCCACAGAGAGCTGGGAGGGACCAGGCCGGCCATCGACAGCGGGGAGGAACCGAGAGGGAACGTGCAGGAGCGCTGCCTCGCGTGCTCCGTTCGGCCACTCCGCCCACCGCCGTCAGCCGAGTGCCCGCATGCCAGCTGGGCACTGCCTCGGACCATGCACGTGCACACTTCATTACTTCCCTTCCTTTCCGTCCTCCCTCCTTTTACCCTTTCCTTCCCCTATTTATTCCAATTTATTCCTAATAAATTACCCTTTTCCTCGCCTCGTGTCTGTGTTTCATGATGCCGCCCGTGCAACAATGGGTCGAACCCGTTACAATGTATAGGTGAGAACCGCTGATTCACACCTGGGGAGGGATAAATYATTTGCATTTGGATGTTGCCTGACATTGTAAAACACACACAGTAACACTAAAGCATGATTATCTCCATCACTACACTGTAAACCCTAATGCTCAAAGTAATTAAAACACATTGAGTACTGTTAAATAATTGCAATTAGGTCAAATTAATAGACCTTTTTAAGTACTTAAGTAACATAAACTCTATAGAGCACTAGTGGCTCAGTGGTTGGTGTTTTGCCTGCCATGCGAAAGGCCCGGGTTCGATTCCGGGGCCGGGTAGTTTGGCTTACTTAAAATTTCAAACATCATTACTTTAAACATTTGATGTAACTGATTACCTCAAATATATTTAGTTTTGCCAACTTAATCAGGTTTACAGTGTATAGCTGAAACCAAAGAAATCACTAATTTATCAATGCATATTTAAAATGGCCAGAGTCAGTCTCCTTGCTGTTTTTTTCCCCTGACGCATTCTGTAACTTTATGCGTGCGGCTGAGCACTGATTAGACTACATAGAGAAGTCAAGTCTMCCAACAGACCCAAACAAACCTATATTTTATAGCGTGGGGAGAAGCCCGGAATCATTAGCGGCGATAGCTCACCGGCTGTGCCTAATTCCGCGGCCCTGCTCCTTCTCACACCAGCAGAAAGAGAGGCCGTCTAGCTAGTGAGCAAGGAGCGATATTGATTTGGGCGCACGCCCATCACAGGCGCACACTGTGGCAACTTGTAGCACAATAACAATAATATTCCTAACATCTTGCAGGCTGCCGTTTGGAGAAACCAGATAATAAAGAATAAACCAGTTGTTGGGTCAAAATAACCCAACAAGGTGTTCATTTGTAAATGA
>QMIH01001010.1:0-23095 GCA_003987875.1 Clarias batrachus
GGGGGCACGGGGGGTTTGCTCAATTTTGTATACCCTCCAGAGAATGTTGTGTGTAAAAATTCCCGGAGATCAGCAGTTTTTGAAATATTCAAATCAGCCCATCTGGCATGAGCAGCCACGCCACTATCATTGTCATGGAGATTGCATTTTCCCCAATTTTGACGTTAATTATGAACATTAACTGAAGGTCTCGACGTGATTTAATACATTGCACTGCTGCACTGCTGTACTGCGATTGGCTGGTTGGATGATTGGATGAATAAGCACTGCTACAGGTCTTCAGAGCACAGATCCTTAGTCTTTGAGCTGTACATCCTCATTCATACCAAATATCATTTCAATATAATTCGATTAATTACTTTTACATTTGAGACGTTAAAATGTCACGGGATCCATGTCGCTTGCATTGTGTCTCTCGAACTCAGAGAGCATTTGAAGGGTTAACATCAACACCTTTGTCCAGAAGTTGCTAAGGAAGTGTCGCCTGTTGTGCAGGAAACAGGGAGAGCAGTTTCCTGTTATGGAGAGAGGCTTTTAAAGAGCTACTTTTCTCCAATCAGGCAACAGACGACCAGTTGGGAAACCTACTCGATAGTGCTTGGCGTCAAAACGGTTTTAAAAGGCTGTTTTCTAAACAGTTCACTTAAACTGAAGAACATTGTTTGCATTCAGCTTGTTTAGGCTCAACGTGCCAAATATTACAGCTGCCAAGAAATGTTCAACAGCAGCACTTACTGTACATACAGCAAATACAGCATATGAGTGTGTACAGTATGAAAGCATATCCACAGTTACACTCATCCAGTTACACAAGATGGGATGCATGGAGATTGCAGGGCGACATTTCCACACACACACACACACACACACTTATACACACTCACTCAGACCTACAGGAGCAATTTAGCATAACCTATCCAACCATATTGTTTTGGGAGGCAGGAGGAAACCGCAGAGCCTGGCGCAAACCCCATGTGGCCCACAGTGTCATGTCATCTCATAATTTAATTTGATCAATATTACTTTTTTATACAAGAGCTCTTTAGGGATTGTTTGGATGGTTGCCTGTTATAGCTCTCTAAAATGGCTCTACTTGGAAGAAGAAGAAGGTACACTGAACACCATTTTGTTAATAACGCTTTAGACACACTCTATAATAAATGTTTTGGTGCACATGACCCCATATGGACATTATATGTTTTTTTGCAACCTCATACCTTTGGATGGTCAGTGCTGTTGCTTTTTGTGTTGTAAAGGTTGGGAGATTAAATCCCGCCAATGCATTTTAAGCAATTTCCCTCTGGGATTAATAAAGTTCTTTGAATCTTGAATCTTGATCTTCAATGTGCATGCAGGTTGCTTGTTTTCCTCATACTTTTTGGGTTTCCTTGGGGTGCACAAAGTCTTGAGGTATAAGCTGATTGGCATTCCCAGATTGCCTAATATTTTAGGATTGGCTGTGTGAGAGGGTGCCATACAAGGGGTTGGCACCCTATTCAAGGCATACCCTGGATTGTGACCTGAGTTCCCAGGACAACTGGTGCAAATAAATGAAAAAATGAATGAATGAATGAATGAATGTTTACAATCACTTTAAATGTTCTGGCATACTTTTCTATTTGCCGCTCAATGGTGAGGTAGATACAGTATATGGAGAAGTGTGTCTATCTTTATTGCTGAACTTCTACTCCAGTGAGTCAGAAGAGTGAAAACGACTGAAAACATTACCTCTGATAATCATATATTAATTGTGGCATGAGTAGCTCTGAATTTAAGTGGTATGTTATGAGATTAATTTGTGAAACTAACAATTTAAACAGAACACTAAACTCTTTTATGAGCCTATTTCTAACTCCATCCATCCATTTAGGAAACTCTGAAGTGCAACTAGGGACTGTGGAGGCCAATGGTGACCATTTAATCCCATTTAGTCCCATTTTTATGATTGTGGTAGGACTTGGCTCAACATTCACACATGCATTCACACACTAAGGGCAATTTGGTAATGCCAGTTAGTCTAATCTGCATGTCTTTGGACTATGGAAGGAAACCGGAGAACCCTGAGGAAATCCACCAAGCACGGGGACAACACAGTCACAAACTCCATGTACACAAATTCAAGGCCAGTAAGAAACCACTGTGCCGCCCATTTCCAACTGAAGTGCTACCATCAGTCCTTCATCATGCCAAAGCATTCTGAGACCATTTATGTGTAGTGTTGCTTCTCAGCCAATTTTAAACACAGCCATGAAAAATAAATGGTACAAAAACATCCTCCAAGACCAGTTTATCTCTACCGTCCAAAAACAAACATGATGGAGTACCTCGTCATAAGGCAAAAGTGATAACTGAGTAGCTTGGAGAACAAAACAGAAATTTTGGGTTCATGGCCAGGAAACTCCCCAAACCTTAATCAGGAAATTAGGGCTGCAACAACTAATCGATAAAATCGATAATTCGTTGTCAATGAATGCCGTTATTGATGTTGGGCTGCTCACGTTACTGAGGAGCGTGACTACAAGATGCACAAATACACAAAGACTCACACAGATACACAGCCGCTCCCGCAATGGAGGTTACAGCAGTGTCTGCAGGGAAAAGCGCGCACCCCGAGTCCTCCAAGGTATGGGAGCAATTACCTGTACGCTATCCAAGACCGAGCTTTCATGGCATGGCAGTACCACAGTCATGCACGAACGCTTAAAAAGAAAACATGTTGGTGTTACAGATGGCGAAACATCAGCACTGTACAGTATCTCTTCATCGTGTAAAAGTTGTACAGTTTAAGTGCTTCTGTTCAAACTGTTTGCTAACTTCGGGACAGTCGCGCTAGATCTGTTCACTTGCTACTCGCTAGCATCACATTGCGCAATCACCTCATGAGCAATAGTGATTAGTTATGTGGCGCTACTTTACTGTAGATTAGCCTAAATTACACTTAGTGATTGTTCTGGTTTTCAACGAATGCAAATAACAGTACATTTGTGACTATTCGCTTTTCGCATTTCTACAGTTTTTTTATAGTCCACGACAAAGTTAACTTGTTAACTAGCAAATCTGTTTTCAAACGTAATTTACTGTGGATTTACTTATGCATATATCATTTTATTATACACAATTACATTATTTTAGCTGGTTATATCTTAACAACTGAATTTGAACTAATACCCGGATTTATGGTTTTATATAGTTATAAGCAAAACATTAAATTAAAGAAGCGGTTAGTTTTTATCTGATTAATCGAAAAATAATCGCCCAACTAATTGATTATCAAAATAATCGTTAGTTGCAGCCCTACATGAAATTGAGAACTTGTGGTCAACAAAAATCTGGAAATTCTGACAAACTCCAAGCATTGATTATGCAAGAATGGGCTGCCATCAGACAGGATGTGGGCATGAAGTTGAATGCAAATTGCAGGGGTGTTGAAAAAGAAGGATCATCTTTGCAAATGTAGAAACCTGATGTAACTGTCAATAAAAGCCTTTGACATCATTGTAATCATGCTTCTGTATACGATAGTAACAGCTGACAAAAGGATTTAAAAACACTGCAGCAGCAGACTTTGTGAAAATTAATATTTGTGTCATTCTCAAAACCTCCTAACCACGGAGGTACAGTGGACTACTCTGCACTGCCCATTACGCATTTAAATCCTACGAGCTCAAGCGTAAAAACACACTCACTTATCACTCTGCATATTAAATTAAGTACTTATGAACTGGTCATTGGTCGGATTGTTTTGTGTGGGTTTCTTTTTTTTTTTTTTCTTCACTAGAACCACAGTAGCTCGACCTCCTCAGGAAGAGCGCGCGCGCGCGCGAGCGAGCGAGAACACACCTCCCGCTCTCCAGCGCAGAAAGTAAGGCACGCGCGCCGCTCGCGCAGGCAGCCAGTGTGTACATACGCACGCACGCACGCGCTCGCTCTGTCTCTCGTGCGCTCTTTCTTTCTCTTTCTCTCTCTCTCTCGCGCGCGCTCTCTCTTTCTACCTCTCTAGTGTAATTAAAGCTATTTAAATAAATAATGTTTAATGCTACGGATTAAAGGATAAAAGGATACGTTAAAAGGAAATATTTTGTGTTGGATATTCGGGGAGGAGAAGAAGAGGATGTGGACATTCAGACGCCACGGCGGATGACATCCGGATGGAAATGAACACAGGTGAAAGATTTCAAAAACTCAGCTTATTTGGGAAAAGTAAAACAAAACAGAATGGCTAGCTACTTCATAAAACCTGCCTTCACATCCTTGATTTTTTATTTATTTTTATGGACATTTAACTTCTTTTCAAACATTTACTTTTAACTTTTCATAAATACTATACATTTTTTTAGGTTTATACCTGAAGTCTGCTGCTATCATAATAAAAACTCTCCTGTATTCATGAGATACCTTAGTCTTTACTTTTGTCTTTACTTTTCTACACTCATCATCCATAATCCATCTGTTTTTATCCTCATGCCTCAAGCAGTTATTAAATATGTAATGATTAAGTATAAATCCAGATTTGTCTCTTTGTAGAAATGTTTAATGGGAATGGTGTGTGTGTGTGTGTGTGTGTGTGTGATGTGTGTGTGTGTATTAATCAGCACACAGCATCTGCACAGAGAAATCCCCTGTGCTAAATTAACCCAATGCAAAACACTCAGATGAAAGCCTCAGTCATTACATCACGTGTTCTCGCACAGATAATGTCTCAAAATGTCTATTGTCTTTGATTTTTGTATGCCAGTCAAAAGTTTGGACACACCTTCTAAATCCACGGTCTTCCCCGATCTTTATTTTGTTCAGTCCTTAAAGTGTCTGAATTATACAATAATCTCCTTTGAACAGTTGATATTGAGATGTATATCTGCTACTTCTGCTCTGTAAAGCTTCATAACGCCTCTATTCTGAGGTGCTGGTTGTTAATTGATGATTTCTGAGGCTGGTGACTCTAAATGAACTTCTGCTCTGCAGCAGAGCTAAGTTTTGGTCTTGCTTTCCTGGGATGGTCTTCATGAGAGACAGTTTCATCATGGAGCTTGATGGCAAATGCAATTGACACAATACTGTTCTTGCAAGAACTGTTCCAGAACAGCTGACCTTCGAGTCTTAAAATAACAACTGACTGTTGTTGTCGTTGTTGTTACTTAATTACCTAATGCCATATGTGTTATTTTATAGTTTTATATAAAGTATTGTTATAGAATATAGAACATATAAGTAAAATTTGAACTTTTGACTATATGGAAGAGCTAAAAAAAAATTATATACACTTCAACGTGTGAATCTAAAGATCTCAGCCATTGTTGATTTGATCTTGTGAGCATATATATTTTTCTTTTGAAGTGTATATACGTTTTTTGAGACACTTTCTGTGTGTGTACATATATAAACACACACACAGGACTGAATATATCTGAAGCCCAAGATGGTTCAGAAGTCCATTATTCTTATTAAATGATTCCTGTAATCTCTTTCCATTCCCCTCCTCTCACTTATCACAGCTGATGCACCTACTACCTCATTATCAGATGGCTTATGTTTCACACCAGCCACAGCTGAGATCATGTCCTGTTGGCTTCGCACAATCCAAAGGCCCAGCCTACTGTCTTCCCCCATTCTGTCCTGTTTTAATCAAATTCTTTGTTGCATAATTCATATCCTGTTTTGAACTCAGACGGCTGTATTGTTTCTCTTTTTTATTGTTCTTTGACATTCTAGGGGGGGAAAAAAAGGTTTTAAAAAACAGTCAGAAGGATATCTTTTCCATTGTTAATCAGTCAGATCTGTGATTAAATGAAAATAAATTTTGAGAAATAGGTAGATTAACCGTTGCAAACCCGATAATGTGCTTTTCCTATGCACTTCCTGTGCACAGAGCTTCCAGGAGAGTCTGCTGAAATAGTTAATTTATGCCGCTGGGAAAACAGCGTCTTCGCGGGGAGATCACCAAGTGCAAAGGGAGTTTAGAAGGACGTGCGTCAAGCCAGGTACTAAATAACAGGAAGAGGCAAAGGGTGTATGAGTTTTGTTAAGAGAAAGGGTGTGTTGCACCAAAGAGGCCTCAAATTCCCATTAACCCTGTTTAAGGATGCTGTTTGGTTTTCATCACTGGGGTCACAGGGTTATTATTTTGGTTTCTGTTGTTTTTGGCTGGGAAAAGTGTTGCAGTCGGGGAAGGTGCTGACTTTGCATAGAACCCTTTTATTTGGTCCAGTGTAGAAATTAGCATGCATTAAAGCACACATGCGTGCAATTGGAAAGCAGCACACATGGAGTTATTTTAATGTGTAACCTAAACATGACATGAACTTTTTTTTATCTATTGATTTATTATGGCTAAGTCTAGACAAAAGGAATGTTTCTTAACCAAAATATTTCCCAAATGAAATTGCTGACATCAGACCTAAAACCCCCATCCCACTGAGTCATGTTCCCACTAAGTAATGATGTAGAATTATCTACCTTGACATGGCACTATCACCATTTTGTTTTTGGACATGCTCAAAAAAAAAGCCAGGTGAGGACGTGGTCAAAGCAAGTCACTGAGTTGTCATTTGGAATGTCACTCAGTTTTTGCTATGTCCATGAAATTATCACAATGACCTCATGCTATGACCATGCCAGGTCCATGTCGCGTTGTAGTAGACAGGATTAAGTTCATATTATGTACTCCGGGCGCTTACCATGTTTATGGTATACGTCCAGCAGGTATCAGAGCGTCTATGTCACTTTCAGTGAAGGACCGTATACAATTCCTTATTTTATTTCATAAAAACAAATCAGGGTATTTACAGTATACCAACCCACAGGACGCGAGTACAATGTAGTAAGTGTGTGATAAGTGACTTGTATGAGCATAGTGCGATCTGATCGGTGAGTACGTGATTGCGCGTCTGAAAGGAAATTAGTTACAGCATGAAGTAAGAAGTAGTATGAACTTGATAAATGCACATTATTCCATTTTGACCAGATCCCCTGCATTCTGTGATATTTTAAGGACACGTCAGAGTGTCATGAGGCCTTAGTCATATATGATAATGTTATTATAAGCAAGATGCTAACATGATGATAAGTAATGATTGCAATTGTGTGCAATTGTGTTCATGTGGCTGAGTAGCTCGCAAGAAAATGTTATATTGTAGTATGACGGGTAGTCATGGTAACGGACTAACAACTGATATTATAGGTTAAAACTTGTAGATATCAATTGTGATTTCTGCTGGAATAGAGATCAAATGCAAAGGAAACAAATACAGTATCCTGCTGCAGGTACATCTATGGGACTTCCTTAACAGCTCATCAAGACTTGAATATTATTTGACTTTAGCAAGTATACACTCTGTTAGAGAAATATGATTTCTGTGTCACAGTGTCCAGGTCTATGATTGGAATGCAGGTCACTGGTGTTGCACTTTTTTCATGCTGTAAATCCTTTGGCCTCATATTTCCTCAAACTTCTAAATCCTTAACCTCATTCTTTCCTCTACCTGTTTTACAGATTATCAGAAGATACTTCAGACACCTCAATCAGACATCCAAAGTCATTTAACCATCAAAGTACGCTCCACCCTCATGTCAAGACCTTGTCTGTCTTCCCGAGGAGCCAAACCTCCAGTTGCTCCAAAGCCAAAGGTCTCCACTAAGCAGGATGATGATCACAGCCAGTGCATTGTTAGTAACGGAGATGTCGCATCAGAATTGGATTTAGAGCAGGACAGTGAATCAGAATCTACTCAGGATGAAGCTGACCCACCAGGTGAGGCCCACAAAGAGGATCTTTCTGAACAATTAGCAGAGAACCACAACAACAACGATTGTATCGAGGGTAAAGAAACAGAGGAAGTCCTGCAGTTGGGGGCAGAAGAAAGAGATGAAATAAACGCAGAAGAAAAGTTGTGCCACTTTGAAGTAGATAATGCAGGTTCCTTGACTGAGGTTAAAGATGTTATTGTAACCACTGTTTCAGCTGCTATAGACCACATCAAAGAGACAGATGATGCACACCCACATCCAGGCACAGGTGATCCTGCTGAGAAGGAGTATCAAACAGGGTGTGAATCAGAGGCCAACAATGACACACCAAGTCCTTATGCAGAAATTGAGGAATCCAACTTAAATCAGAGTAGTACATATGCAGAGATAGATAATGCCGAGGAGCTGACGTCTGACACTGTTGATGACACAGAGGAGCCTTATTTTAATGAGAGGGAGTTCCTTTGTGGAACCCCAATAGATACTACAGCCACTAAGCTATGTAATGATGGCACAAATCCAAGTGCAGAGTGTAGCACTCAGGATACATCAAACGAGGTGGCTGGCTTTTCCTCCCAGGCTATGAATGGCAGTCAGCCCTCCTTGTGTGAGGAGTACCCATATGATGTAATCGGACCACTGGATGACACCGGTGCATGGCAGCCAGAGCGTGCCACCAAAGACGAATCAGGACGTTTCAGATTCTCAGAGGGAGCAGAGGATCCGTTTGAGCCATATTCAGTCATAGAGGTGGTGCCTTCTGATCTCATGAGCACCACAGATCCTGAACTGCAATGTACAGATGAGGATTGTAGTGAAGAGATAGCAAAGGATGATGAGGAAAAGATGGGATCTACTCAAGAGCCTTTTTACGTCTCATCAAATGACGTAGCAGAAGTAGAAGAACAGCAGGCTCAGGTGGAGGAGAGTGGAACTTCCCCTGATGAAACGTTGGAGCAGGAGCCTAGTGAGACTTCAAACAGAGATGCAGTGGATGAGTATGCCGACATCGAAGATTCACTTTGCCAGGATGAAGACCTTCAGCAGCTAGAGTGTGTGTCGTCTGAGGATTATGTAGAGATAGGCGATGAGGATGAGCCTATCGACATGACACGTAAAACTAAAGGCAAGAGCACTAAGGAGCGCTCAGCCATTCGCAGGCAAGTTGGTGTGAGTAAGAGAAACAGCTGCCAACCGCGTCTTAGACTTTGTGATATTACAGTGCCCCCTGGCCTAGACGTAGGCAGGACTCCTGAGCTAACAAACCGTTTAGTGTTTGCCCACACTACCGAGGCATTTGAGGAGGACATAGAAGACCTCGACTGCCACATAGTGCCTTTTTTTGAGGACTCTGACTCAGATAGTGATGAGCATATTTACGAGGAGGCAGGTTTTGATTCGGAAGGAGAGAACTTCATCACTCTGGACAGAAAGACCATTGTGACCCGTTCACGGTCACTCTCTGGGAAGGTACCCGGATATGTCCCAGAGACTGTTCCTGAGGAGACAGGCAACGAGTCTCAGACTCATGACTACTACACTGTGGCCTTGGATCAAAATGGAGATGTGGCACAAGTTTCAGATAATTCAGAGTCCAATCGGATGATTCCTTCACTAAACTCTAGACGCTTTCTGTTCTACCCACGTTCGTATTCCGCGGAGGGCAGAGAAATGACTTTGTCTACCCATTTAGAGGGCAATTATTCCCCCAGAATGGACAACAGAGTGAAACGGACGGATGACACTCTCTCCCTACCTTGTGTCATTACCTCTTCCGGAAGCTTCTCTCAAAGAAGCCACCAGTCCTCTAGTGGTGTGTCTACACCTACATCTCTTGTTGACATCCCACCACCCTTTGAACTGGCTTACATCACCAAGAGACCTATAACTAAAAGTTCCCCTTCTCTGCTTATTCAACATGAATCTAATGACAAACCAAAAAAGAACAAGACATCGTTCAAGCGCTTCCTGGCTCTAAAGTTTAAGAGGAAAAGCGACAGCAAATCACATGGTGATGGCAGTGTACGCTCTTCCAGATCATCATCTGAATCTAGCCACCACGGGCCCGTTCGGGTTATAGAGGTGGATCGGAGGAGTAACGGGAGCTCCCCTCAGCCTCAATCTCGCATCATTAAACCACAGCGCAGCTCAGACTTTCCTGCCACTTTTGTGGTTTACAAAGACAGCCAGAAAAAGAAAGGTGTACCTAAGACTTATGGCAGCAGGGGCATCTCCAGAGTTGAGTCATTTGAGGACCGCTCTCGGCCTCCCTTCATGCCACTCCCACTCACCAAGCCTCGATCCATCTCTTTCCCAAGTGCCGATACTTCCGACTATGAAAACATTCCAGCCATGAACTCAGACTATGAGAATATTCAGATTCCTCAAGGCAGGCCCACTCGGGCCGTCACCATCACCGAGTTCTTTGACGACCAAAACCGGACATCAGCTGCGAATGAGAACGATGGTTATGTTGACATGAACAGCTTTGCAGGAATAGAGAGCAAAACCAGCACACGAGAGCAAGAGACAGAGAGGTATGAAATGTTTTTATTTACTTTTGTTGTTAAAATGTACATAAATATCTCTAATTGTGGCACTGTGTGTTGGTAGAGTTGATAGGAAATAAACTGTATACTTTGTTCTGCAAGCTTACAGATGTATAAAAGATTGGGGTAAGTAATATTTAAGGATGTTCCTTATTCTAGACTGTAGAGAGGGCATAAAAGTGGGTATTGCATGATTGGTCGATATGTTTCTTTTAAGCCATGCTTAGACTGGATTAAGTTTAAATGGTTAGATAGGATAATGTTATTATTACCAGAACATCTCTGGGAAATTTTTGATAACTTGGTCATGTCAGTATATTGTAACAGTGAGACTATATTTTATGTTCCTTTTCAAATTGACATGTTAGCATTAGAGCTGTGTGATGTAATCGGTTATGCAATCTGATCAATCTTTTACTGAAGGGTCAAGTTTCCAGTATCAATTCATGCTTTTTTAACCACTTAGCTAAACTTTCAGGTGGCATGGTGGTGTAGTGGTTAGCACCTCCAGGGTCTGGCTTTGATTCCCACCTTAGGTCTGTGTGCATGGAATTTGCATGTTTTTCTCATGTTTAGTAGGTTTCCTCCTACAGCCCTAGTCATGCAGGTTAGGCTAATTGGCATTCCCAAGTGTGAATATGCTCTGCGATTGATTGGCACCCTGCCTCTTGCTCCAAGTCTCCTGGGATACTCTCCAGAACCCCCCATCCCCTACGTATATATAGGATAAAGCTGTTTAGACGATATAGAGTGAGTGAGGTAAACTTTCAAATATTTACTCCTCTACGATTGACGAATTCTTTAAAAACGTACCACACTTTCTGTACAAAAAAAAAGACGTAAACAACTTCTGAATTCAGCAAGCTTAATCTTAAGAATGAGGTTAAGCTCTTCTTCTTCTATTTTGAGCTTATGGACAGTTGGTGCATTACCGCCACCTCCTGGATGGAGTCTGGTGCCGACGGATCAGCAGGATCAAAGATGATCACTTTGAGACATGAAATCTAAAAAATAAACAACACACAGCAGTTACACAGAATTTCAATGCATGATAGATACTCTAAGTAGTTTACAGTAGTTTGGAGTACCTTAAAACCTGTAAGAAATATAGCTGCTCGAGACAAATAAGACAGTGAACGTTAGGGCTATCGAAGTCAATTCAATCCGAAAACTGCAATGCCTGAAAAATGTAATGGAATCGAATTGAGAGTACATAAAAGCACGCTACAATTCACAGCACTAGCTGGCATGTAAGATTATTATATCCTGTGGGAAAGAGATTCCATACGTTTCTTCAGACATTGCAGGAAGGCTTCAGACTGAAAACCAAACAAACTGGCAAAACAATAAAATACTAAATCCTTTAAACAGACTCCTTAGAGAGGGGATGATTCTTGTACAGCTGATGTACACCTAATGGTCAACGTCCTACTACAACAGTTAATCACAACCAGCATACAGTAGCTCCAAGCTCTGACTGACAGCTTTTGTTAATATGACATCAATGCATACCACTACATTTTTCTTCAGAGATTGTCGGTGCATGTAAAAGAAATGAGAAGTGAGTCTGGAAATTTTCTCCTGTCAAGACTTACTTAAGTACTGCATGTAAGTCTCTCAGTGGCATGGCAGCACACTATAAGTCACAAGAGAGTTCTTATGTTGGGAATGTTGAAAGCTTTTCCTCCAAACACAATAGCAGTACCATCACAGAAGTTTAGAGGAAGCGTTGGCCAAAACAATGTTAACAGGAAATGGGATCAGTGCTTGGCCGGTCTGATAGTTCTGCCTTCACCTCTCTGTCTGAGAATACTCCTGCTAAAACTTGCTTGCAGAACAAACAACACTGTTTTAAATGCACAAATCGTAGGCTTGTTTCTGAGCCAGATTTAGACCGTGATATTAATGCTTTCAATAGAAGTACATTTCTGTAATAATGGGCAGGATATTTCTCATTATATTATAATTTTATTTACAGTGCGCCAAAGGTCAATTGGAGTTTAATTCCTTTTTAATCAAATAACATTTTTTTTTTTTTTTAGTCTGCCATCATAAACAGCTGGGCAGATGATGTGCGAATAACAGAATTTATTACCCTTCATATAAAACGCTCACTGACTACGATGGGTTTTGATTAATGACCCAAATAAGACAACAAGGATCCAGATGTGAATAGGCTGCTCGCACCTGCTTACCCAGGTTTCCAATCTGTGTGGTTTATTAGAAGAGCAGCCTGTGGGGTACAGGCTCGTTGGGTTCAAGAAGATGAACTGCGTTCGTTTGTCGCGAGGCTTATCTCGTTTTCTCATTTGCCGGAGTCCATGGTTCTTCTGGTGCGGTAACCTCGGCGTACGCGCAATGGAAAAGCACCAGATAGAACCGGTGTTACAAATAGTGCGGCAAATGAAGAAACTAGATTAGAATCTCAGGTGATTTTTCACATTTATTTGCAGGCTAAGGTTAGAAGCATAAGAAGAAATTGCTAGCAAAAAGAAGGTGTTTTTTTTTTGTCTTGGGAAGATTTCATTTTATTTTATTTGATATGATTTAGGTTACATCTTGAATTGATCTGCTTGAAGTGACCGGTTTTTGCTGTGCAGTGTTTCTACTGTTATTCCATTAAGCCCTGGTACAAAAGAGCTAATGTTTTCCACATAGTGCTAGTAATAATAATAATTATATTAAGGAAAAGGCAGTTTTACTCTTCGTATTGTTAAACCTTCTTGGCCTTCAGGCTTTTAGAGCCTTTACCCCGGCAAGGAAAGGGTCACTCTCTAATTCGTCTATGACCAAATTACCCCTCTCTACTCTCTCTTTTCCTTTGTATGAAAACCCTGGAGTCATCATTACACACCTCTGGTAAATGATCTCCAATGGTGACACAGACACTTACCATTTTAAACGGCCACAGGGCATCGCTTTAATCTGATTTTATCAGAGGAGCATTGGAGAAATGTGCAGAAATCATTTTCATTTCTGCTCCGTATCATTTATATTGTTTGGCACTAAATGTAGAACGACTCGACCCACCAGCTCAACAGCACAGGATCCTTTTCTATATACGTACAACACAACGAAAATAAGAAATGAAGCCCCTATTTTCGGATTGCATTTCACTCCTTTTTTGTAAACTCCTTTTGTGTTCTATATCTTGACGGAAGCCTCTGCACTACATTTACCTGCCACTTTGAGCATCCTGCCGAGAGCAGTCCAGGCAGCCCGGGGACGTTTTCTCCTGTTGACATTATTGATTTCCCTCATTGTGCGACCACAACCTCACAGAGCTTTGTGTTGACTGCACACCGAGAAAGGACAGGCCCTTTTAGCCACCCTTCGTCTGCAGTAGATCCTTGGATACTGACCTGCTTTTGTTGGCAGCGAGACGATTTTAACACCCTCAGTAAAGTGGGTGACATTGCCCCCGCTGCTGGTAGAGTCTCAGTGACAGGAGTGATCGATAACTTTCGCGCTCTGGTCAATCAGAAGGTTTGTCCTGTTGGGTTTATGCTATGAGAATGAGTCTGTGAAACCATAATGTCATGAATGAAATACTGGCAGTTTCTAAAATGGTTTTGCAAGTACACTTTACTTACTGTATCTTTATCCTATTTGAACTACAGACTTCTAGTGCTATATCGCCTTTTCGGTTGGTTTTATGCAAAAGAGGGTGTGGCCCACTTGGTTTCATTTCCTTACATACACTGATGATCTGTGTTTGTTCTCTATTATATCAGTTTGTCAAAGATAAAGGCATTTTTACATTAATTGGCACCTGTCCAGGGTGTACTCGTGCCCTAAGTCACCTGGGATAGGCTCCAGGCCCCCGCGACCCTGTGTAACTGGATAGACGATGAGTGAGAGTGAATGAATGAGTGCTTCTAATCCAGACAGATATGTAACAGATGTTCTAAACTAATATTGGTGATTAAAAGGGATGTTTTTATGAAATACTTACCGTTTGCAGTAAATTTCTCAACTCAAGTATGCACTGACGTTAACAATGGCTTAAATAGACTGACAGCAATGGAACTTCCGTTGGATAAAACGAGTCCTACGGTGTATTCCTGGTTTAATCTTAAGGTTCAAGGCAATCCCAACATTTTAAGACAGAAGCAATAGCACTGCTTAAGGTTTCTGTGCTATTCAGTTTGCGAGGGTGAATTTACAGGCTTTTCCGTTAATCTTTCTGTTGTAGAGAATGACCTCACGGCTCTGCGTTATACAGTATATCTGTCATTAAGTATGGTTGCAATCCGGTCCAGTCCGGTCCGGACCGGTCCGTTCCTGCCCGAATCATTCCTAGTGCCCCGAACTTTTGAGCTCATTATCAGGTGGTCCCAAGGGAGGAAACCTGTGTTTACAGGAAATGCTAGAGAGGGGCGAGGAGACGGGGTCAGCGGGGTGGGGTGGAGACAGGCAGCACTCGTTTCCCAGACTCCCCTGCGGCCCCGGACAACAACGCAAGGTGTGGCGCAGCCAGGAAAACCGGCTCAGCGCAAAGATGTTGTTGTTGTCATGGTTCCCAGCGCTCTGTGTGTTTAAAAATTTTATTACCGCAGTACTGCAGTGAGTTGACTTTTATGGTGTGTTATGTGGTTCGGTGCTGTAGCTGCTGCAATCTGACTGCAATCTTTTTAAATAAACTATTTTTAAAACAGTTTACGATATCTAGTTTTTTATACTATATATATATTATTGTAATGTTACTCTGATGTATTTCATTACACACAATACAAGTATCAAGGATAAGACGTAGGAAGAATATTAAGGGGTTCTGAATTATTATGCCTTTTGAATAATTAATGAATTATCTAATAATTAATAGTTTGTTATGTGATAGCTCACATTATAGCACCAAATTCTAACTTCTGATTGGTCTGAAGGTATTGATATTGATTGGTCTTATTTATTTATTTTTTGTATATGAAACAGCAGATCTGCCATGGTGCTGCCTATGATATATGAATATTAGCAAATTTCTTTTTTCATTATTATTATTTAACAAAGTGCATGTGTTTTTGTAAACTTTTTGTAGTTTTCTGTAACTACATTTTGATTTAACACCTATGGAAGGAGTCTCCAGTGTCAGCATTTTGTAATTATTAAAATAAATAAAAAGCTACTGAGGGAATGATGTAACGCTAGTTTTGCTATTGATTGTTTTCCTACAATAGTACACACTACTGTATAAATAGCATGTTTTGTTACTTAATTAAGATATTTTGCAGATTCCTTTTTTTTTCTTGAAAAATGTAGTCAGCTAACCAGGATACACTAAGTTTGATGACTAAACATGTGCTTCCTTATAAACATCCTGGAACTAAGAAAAGCGAAAAAAAAAAAAAGACAAACACGAGCATGAAGCGAAATGAAAGGAGGTACGTAGTACATATTTAGTCGCGGTCATGTTCATTATATAGATAATGTATAGCGACTAATTTACGCCTGCCTAACATTCAATTGTGTGTGAATTTTTTAACGCTATTCCTCATCAGACACACCACAAGGCGGATTTCTTTAGCAACCAAACCAGCGCCAGTGTTCCCACACCTTAATCCTGCATTTCCACCTCAAACACACTACAATACTGTAATTTCCTTCACACACCCCCCCCCCAATCCTTTGCCTACCCATCATTCCCCACCCGTGCCATAATGTGCATTTAAATTTCTTCTGTTATGTTAAATGAAGTCTGGTAATGAAGCTATTCCAGCGATGCTTATCTTCTGTAATAGTGCTATCGCGTGGATTGGAAGATAAAAGCACTGGCTGTTAGCACTTAAAGTTGAAATCAATTGCGCTACAGTCTGTATTGCAGGCCTTCACCGAAAGCAGACAGACAAAAAGCGCGCACAGAAATGTTGCAGCGTTGGGAAGCCGCGCGTCGTGGCAGTAATTTAGGGCTCTAAATTTAACTCCTGACTGTTTTAAAGCATGGTGGTTAGGGTAGAAGCTCTCGGCTCCGTAATTGCCTCGGTTTAATGATGATTTTTAAGAGGAGAGGAAATGAAAAGAGATTATGTAGGATGTTTATTGTATATTAGAACAAGAAGATTTGTGTTTCAGACACACGTACGTATGGGAAATATATTGAAATGAGGAACTGAAATGACTGAGAAGGAGTTTTAATTGGTCATAAGCTTCAAAAGATTTCCCTAATAGTGGTTCAGTTGTGTGCTCTCTAATTAAACTACTCACTATTCTTCATATATTATCAGTGACACATTAGTAATGTGTGTGTCACATACTGTAACTCACGACCTTGTAAAGAATGAGTATGAGGTGCAGCTGGACACCTTAATGACCTTTTGTACACAGGAGTCTCACACACACACACACACACACACACACACACACGGACACGGACACAAACTGCACCCTCTAACCCGCTGACAGTCGCATCACCCTACAGCATTGTGTTAAAATCATTAACACGCCTCTCGGAGGAGGATATAATCCCCTCACACATGATGGATCTGTGTGCGAATGCGTAGTTCATGTTACAGTGATCGAGTGTGTGAGGGCGTGTGAGAGCCGTTCCTGTATGTGTTTGTGCACTTAGTGTTCCATTGTGCTTCCTGTACTATATGTGTGTGTGCTGGAGGGAGAAAGGGAGAGAGAGAGAGAGAGAGAGAGAGAGAGAGAGAGAGAATCGAGGACAAGCTTGTATGATTTTAACTGTATATAAAGATAATTAAGTTAGACCAGGATGTTTTTTTTTTCCACACAGCCAGTCGAATAACACAGTGAAAGTAAGAACGAAATGAAACCACTGCAAATATCAGTGTTTTTCTTAAAATTGCGCAGCTCTCTAATTAAAGAAAATTGGAAGTTGTTGGTACTGTAAGTTCTAACAAAGCACTCAAGGTACTGTTCCCTCTGTTTCATCATACGGAGAAATGAACTCCAAGCTTATTATTTATTTATTATAACTTATTCTTATATCTTTAGAATTCAAGATCATTATTTAATATCTTGCTATTTGAACATAATATACCGATTCTTACAGCAAACTGAGATCTTAATACCACATTGTTTTCCTCAGTATCCCATTATTTCATCTTTGTGTCTCATTGTTTTCTCATACACAGTCTTATACACAATCTCGTTGTTTTGTCTTAATATCCGACTATGACCACTCTATAAGTCGTAGTTTTGTCTTAATAGCTCATTATTTAATTTTTATGTCTCGTTGTTATGTCTTAATGTCTCATTCTTTTTTGTCTTGCTGTTTTGTCTCAATATCTCTTTTTTTCATCTTTTGTCTCATTGTCTCATTTGTGTCTTTTTATCCCATCTTTATGTCTCATGGTTTTCTATTAGTATTTCATGTTTTACTGTATGTCTAATTGTTATGTCTTAATATTTCAATTTGTTTGTCTCATTTTATCTTAATATCTCATTATTTCATCTTTATGTCTCATGGCTTAATTTCAATTTTGTTTGTCTTGTTGTTTTATCTTAATATTTCATTATTTAATTTTTTATGTCTCATTTATATCATTATGTTTGTTTTATCATTATTTAATCTTTATGTCGCATGGTTTTGTGTTAGTATCTCATGTTTTAGCTATATGTCTCATGGCTTTCTCTTAGCTCATTATTTTATCTCTATATCTTATAGTTTTGTCTTAATCTCATCATTTCATTTTTATATGTCAATGTTTTGTCTTAATATGTCATTATTTCATCTTCATGTCTCATTGTTTTGTGCTAATATCTCATTGTTTCATTTTTATGTCTCAGTGTTTTGCCTTATTATCTCATTATTTCTCACATTTATGACTCTTGGTTTTGTCTTAATGTCTCATTATTTTATCTCTATGACTCATTTTGTTATGTCCCAGTGTTCTGTATTAACATCTCATTACTTCATCTTTATGTGTCAATGTTTTATCTTAATATCTCAATAATTCATCCAGTTGTCTTGTTGTTTTGTCTTAACATCTCATTAGTTAATTATTGTATCTCATTGTTGTGTCTTCATATCTCATTATTTTGACTCGATAACTTACAGTAATGTACTGTAATGTTACCTTATTCAAAATCTCACGTCATTATAGTCTCTTTTTTAAGTGATTGCTTTGTCTTTATATTTCATTATTTTGAATGGATGGCTCATTTCAAGATATTATTCTGTGAGTTTGTCTTTGTGACTTGCTATCTTAAGATTTTATGACAGTTATTACGTAGCTCGTTATTTCAAAGCATTCTGTCATTAATTTGTCTTCATATCCTAATAACCCATTATTACATAATATGTCTTTATTTCAGATAAGTATTAGCCATTGTTTTGTTTTAACTTCTTTTTATTTGACTTACTGTAATTATCCCTTGACTCAAGATGTGAAGTCATCATATTTGTTTGACTGAATGACTAAATATTTCAGGATGGATCATGATTTTCATTTTAATTTCTTGTTAATTGTTAATTGGCTGAACTTGTTTGACATAACTTGTATCTTTAAATAGTTGGTAGGTTTCAGTTCAGTTTGGCAGTTTTGTATGAATATGACAAGAAGGGGACTCTAGTGAAGGAATATTCTCATTGATCAGTGAAATATAAAAATCTTAATGAGTTTTAAGGACTAAGAGAATGTGCTTGGATAGATTTAATATGTCTGGAGTTGTATGAGTATATGAATTTTTTTGCACTTGTAATGTTTTTGTATGTACTGTATGTATAAATTAGACATATCTCAAAATGAGCTCCAATCCTGACATTTTAAAGCTTTTTGCTAGATGTGTGTGTGTGTGTTTAGGGCTGCACAAGCATCTGTGTATTAATGTCATCTGTGCTCGGGGCCACTTCCGTGCTTCAGCGCTCTAAGTGCCCACTGCTTGCCTACTGAGCTCACTTTCACCCCCTGCCTGTTAGTGCCTTCCCAATCTGGCCCCAGCCATGCGTGTTACTACTCCAAGTCAGAGGGGAGACGAAGAGAGAAAACGATTCACACCAGGACTGGTCCAAATGAGCAGGGGGAATAGGTTTCTCGCTGGCGAAAGGATCGTTTCCACTTTGTCGGACGCCATGGTCGCTGTTTAATATTGAAATATGCTCTTCTGAGGTGGCGATGTGGGGTTTATTTTCACTGAAAGTGAGGAGAGAAAAGGCATTTACTTTGGTAATAGTGGTGTATCATGGCTGCGTGGTGGCCTCTTGGCTCTCTGAGCAGTCGGAGTGCGGAGTGGTACGGTCGATTAGCTCAGCGAGCAGTTGGGGATGTTACAGTTTTGTCGCTCTCTGAAGTGCATTTAACATGTCAGCTAGAGGCAGCAGAAGAAAACCAGCGTGGTGGGTGATTTACCAGTTTGACAGACTGGGATTAAGCCTTCGGGTTTAGAGTGGAAATAAAAACCAGGAGTTATTTGTAGCACAAGGCAAGCATTTAACGGTCTCAGTTTCTAAACATTGAACTTATAACCAAAACCTTTGAACATTTTCAATGCATAAATTTATACAACCACAGAAATATATCACTACATCCCAAAAAATGGTTTCTTTAAAAATTTTCTGAATAATTAAGAGTGATATTCATTTCCTGAAAAGGTTTAGTCCAAGGAAGATTTTCTGATTGTGTGACTGAGAGTCTTTCATTTTGCTGAGAAATATTTCATCAAAACATAACATTCCTTGGTTCTTAACTTCCCGAAAATGTTCTACTTTAAACATTTTCTGACAGACCAACACTCCTCCTCCAGATTGACTTGTGAAGATGCTTATGTGACTTGGAGAGACAATGAAATCTTTGAGTTTCTGAGAAACAGATGAGCATTCCTTTGTTGACCTAAAGCAGTGTTTACTGGTAAACTAGACGCTAATTGTTCATTAATCTGTTTTACTGCGGCTTGGATTTTGGCTGCGTTCACACTACAAGCCACATTCCGTCACAATTTTGTCAGATCAGATTTGCATCTCATGATGGTTCACATTCATAACTGAGTTTTATCTGACTGTAATGTGGCTGCGTCTGTCTCAGTACGCGTGCGCACATCCGTATGTCTTCGCTTCCACCAACTGGATTAAAACACGTCATCTTTGTGTGACGGCTCATTAATATCACACACTAGATATGATTTTAGCAAAAAATATGCTGAAATATTTTTTGACTTCCAGAAGAAGCTTTAGCTGTTTTAGCAACTATTGCTAGCATTGCTATGAAATCCCCGCACTCCTGGTTAAGAGTCAAAATGTTGTATGGATTCCGATCTTCTCATTCTCATTCAAGCTGCATGACTGTGTATGAGGTGCGGATCTGATCTAGGGCCACATCAGTTCACGGTAAAAAAGAAAAAAAAAATCAGAATGTAGTCATTTCAGGCTGTTGATAAGGACGTCGCCTTTGAAATCCAGAACATGGCTGTATACCCGATCCAGGCAAATCCAAATCCCAACCTGTAGTGCTTCATTACGCTAAAGATAATGTTTTATACGGACCTAGGTGATAATGTTATAATGCTATCGTGTGAAATTTGTTGATTTCTTTCTCTCTGTCTCTCATTTCCAGTGCGTACACAGAACCTTTCCCGGTGTGTCCTGCGCCGCCATCACAAATCTCAGAGGAAGACCATGGACGCACATCGGAGGAGGAGGAAGGCTGCGCTGATCAGAGCTATGACAGACAGGTCAGATACAGTACATCGAAACAACAGTTTTTTGGCTTAACATACTGTATACTGACATAGTATGTTTTTGAGTCTTAACACTATATATTCACTTTCTTAATGTAAAATAAAACATGACAATATGATCTGTTATAGAAATCTTGTCTTTCATTTTTTTTCTATAACAGCAAATTTCAAGGTTTTATTCCTCTTTGCCAAGTACATTTTCTCTTCATTGTTGAACATCCATGAAACAAGTTTGTTCCTTCACTCCTTTTTCTTTCTCTCTCTCGAAAAGCATCAGCAAACTTTACCAAAACCCATTGTTAATGTTTATATACAGTTATCTTTTACTGTAGAAACAATAAAACAGCATGTTCAGTAGTGTATGCATTTTATTACCCTGATAATAATAGGGTCATTTTTCAGTAATGAGCCTAATAACTTACTCAGAATCGCCAGAGATAAAACTGTCTCTGCGTCGAATGCTTTCCTGCGACCCGTAAATCTGAACTCGTAATCAAATTCTCATACGCTCTCGCCGACAAAAACAAGGAGCCTCCCTCTATAAGTGGAATTCCCTGTGTGTGCACTTTTGTCAGGTTCAGATTCATATTTCTCCTGTCGACCGTTTTCCAAGCACGGAGGCGGCGGCGCTCCACCCGTTCCCTCTGCCCATGCCGTATCACCCCAGACCCTGGCCTTGTGACGCACACTTCCTTGTTTTCTTCAGCTTTAAAAAGAAAAGCGAATCAAGGGCTGAGAATGTTGCAGCTCAGCCCAAGATAGCAAGATAGATCAACATGATAGCAAAGATAAAAAAAAGAAAGAAAGAAATGGCTGAGATTATGAGCTATGCTTAAATCTAGAACAAGTTATACAAAAATTTTAAATAAATTATTCATTTAAGCTCAAAGGTTTATTGCAGATTCCTCTCTGGTTATAACCATAATCTGAGATTTCCTGGATATAGTAGATTTGAGAAAGAGATCATGGATGTTATATACTGTATATCATATGATGTTATGTACTGTCGAGCTGAAGGTTTCTGGATGTACTAGACTTGATGCTCCTAGAATATAGTGTAGACCTGAGATTTTCTGGATATAGTCTAGATTCCATTGATATAATTTCACAAGGACACTTAAAAAAGCTGGTAAAATTTTAGAAAATTTTAAAATCAGAAAATTTACACAGCACTTACGCAAGGATTAGTAAAATAAATACATACTGTAGCTCTTTTGAAATTTGGATTGGGAATGTGATGCCATGCAGTAATAACAAATCTGTAGAGACACGATACCGATACCTACAGTAGGTGTGGAATCTATTCTTACAGTGATTCTGTTAGTATCACAATTTAATAAATATGCCTATAGATGAATTACTACACAATAGAATCTCTCTATATATAAGTGAATACGTTTCCCCCCCCCATCGCTACTAATCTCTCACCTCTGATCTCTTACAAAGATAAAACAACCACATTTCTCTAAGGCTCTTACTATTTAATTTCAGGGATACCAAGTTACTCTTCAGGTTTGTTAGACATTTTCAAACTCTTCCACTTTTTTTCTGATAAGTTTTCGAGACATATTAATGATATACCAACAGAAAATATCCTATCTACCATATTCAAGGAACCTCAAATCTACTATTTCCAGGACATCTCAGATCTAGATTTCACTATCCAGTGAATCTATTATCCATCAGACCACATATCTGCTATATCTGGGGAGCCTTGGATATACTGTACACGATACTCAGGGAACCTCTGATCTACTGTATATTATGTTCAATGAAGGTCAGATCTACTGTGTCAAGGTAATCTACATCAGACTACATGAGATCTAGGCTAATTCCAGCCTAATCTCAGATTTAATATATCCATGGAATCTCAGATCTAGTCTACTGTATATCCTGGAGTACCGAATCTACTATATCTAGGAAATCTCAGATCTACACTATATGAATGGAACCTTAGACCTACTACATTCAGGGAATTTTAGATTTAGATTTTATCCAGAAACCTCAGATCTACACTATATACAGGAAGCCTCAGATCTAGACTATGTACAGCAAGCCTCAGATCTAGACTGTATACATTGAATCTCAGATCTAGACTATTTCCAGGGAACCTCAGATCTAGACTATGTACAGGAAGATCTAGACTATGTACAGCAAGCCTCAGATCTAGA
>QMIH01001010.1:25771-46252 GCA_003987875.1 Clarias batrachus
TATATATATATATGAGAGGTAATGGAGAAACAATGATACAAATACTGTAGGTCAAAAAATAAAAAAGTGCTTATACAGTATGTAAGCCTGTGAGACTTCAGACTTCAAACAGTACAGTATATTTGTGGATATTTCAGGTAGACGTGACATGCATCTGGGCCGCTTGGGGTTTTTAGGGTTAACTAGTGCATTTTGTAGTAAACAGTATGTGTGTAAAGAAATATCAAGTCATTGCAAATGCACAAAACACACACCAACAGGAATTTTTTATCATTTTTGCATATTTCCCCGTGACAATTTTCCAGCTCTCCCCTATCATACCTGGATAAAGACACAGGAACAATAATACATTCAATAATACATTCTCCGCCCTCTTCCTCATACATGAGGTGACAAACGCATACAGTATGATTGGCCAATGCTACTGTGCTTGACAGAGGAGTGAGAGAGGACGCCATCCATCATACACAAAGAAGACAGCCAGGTTTTGCCTACTAAGGCATCAAAAGTCTCATTACTATTATTATTACTAATATGTCACAGAAATTATACATCCAACTGTGTTGGTTACTGAGCAGGTCTTTAGGGTTTTGTTAAAAAAAAAAAAAAAAACTCAGTTAAATCAATATACATGTGCGATTCATAAATTAAGTAAAATCCAGGTGATAACCCATTACTCCAATAAAAATTTCATCTTATAATGTGATAGCTACATACTATAACACCTTGACTGTTTTGGTAATCAGAAAATAATTGTACTATCAGTGTGCATGACCATGTAAACACACTCACCGAGAGGCTCGTAATTGCTGATGTCTAACAAACAAACACACACACACACGTGAACTGCATAGCTGAGGTTTATCAGTGTTTGTCCAGTTTGTCCAACTTCCTTTGCCTTAAGATTGTCACCTTGTAAATGGCATTACTAGTGTGACTAGTGAAGTACTTTATCTACACACCTGCCTTTTGTTTGTATTTGTGTGTATGTGGACATATTGTATGAGACAGTGAGGATTGACGCATACGTAAAACCGCGTCTGTTCTGAGCCGCTTCAGCTCTCATCAGCTTGGTTCCTTCGACAGGCTGAATATCTTTCTAGATCTGTGTGTATATGTTTAAGGACAAAATGTCTTTGTCATACAGTATATTTGATAAATCATATACATCTCTACATGCATAGTTATGTGAATTTGCATACAACATAGCAATAGACAGAATAAAGGAGATATATTTAGAACAATTTGAAATTTTATGACAGTGACCTTAGCCCAAGTTTTTGTTGAGACATTGTTTTATTTTGCCATTATTTAAACCGGCATTGCCAATTATTACATACCAAGGGGACAGGGTGAAAGAAATAATGTAATGTAGCATAATTCATGAGAGGCCACAGAGCTCTGAAGCAGTTTTGCTCTCCTGATGTAAATTACCACACTTTATATTCAGCGGTATAATTGCCTCATTTGAATAAAATAGGTGCTAGTCACTACAATCGCGTTCTACTATCAGGCCACTACAAAAGAATGCTAATGGTATACATGCAGAGTGTAGTGCACTGTATTGGCCCGTATGTCCCTCATTTACATGCATATGCTACTATGTTTGCATTATGTAACATCCAGGGAGACTGGAGAAAAACATGTAATAGATCTATAGATGTATAGAAGTGCTTGGCCTTGATATTGAAACGCTATTAATATTTATGTAAAATTGCACAATTAGCGCTAATGTGATAAGATATAGACGTCATTAATCACTGTGTGTGTAGCGCATAGCATAGCAATGAGATCCAGTGAGTGGAGTCACCTTGATTAAGATCTCAGAGTGTGTGTTTTTTTTATATCTCCCTTCCCAGGAGACTTTGAGGACCCTACTGAATATGGATTTGTGTAAAGGTTTAAGCCCTAGCATGCCTTAGAAAAGAAGACAGGTTTAACAGGTGCCTCCTCCCGCTGTTAGAACATCAGTCTAACTTTTCCCTGTAATGATATGATCTTAAATTCTTTTTATTATATCACATTGACTTAAAAGTTATCTAGTTGGTGCTGGTTATTACCCTTTGGGGAAAAAAAGCTATTTATCTTGTGAAGAAAAAATATTAACAAGTTTGGGAACAGAACTATCATTTGGGAACAAGTTGTTCATCTTGTGGGAACCAGTTATTATCTTTCGGGATAGAGTTATTTATTTTGTGCAAACTTTATTATCATGTAGGAAAAAAGCTATTATTCTGTGAGAACTACGTAGTTATCTTGAGAGAGCAAGTTATCATCTTGTGAGAATTCGTTATTGTCTTGTGGTAACAAATTATTATGTTGTGCAAACAAAATGTTTATCTTGTGGGAACAAGTTATTATCGTGTGGGAACTAGTTATTTGCCTTGTGTAAACTAGTTATTGTCTTGTGGTAACAAGTTATTGATCTCGTGGAAACATTATTGTCTCATTTAACAAACTCCTTTATCATGTGGTAACAAGTTATTATCTTGTACGAACAAAATATTTATCTTGTGGGAACAAGTTATTATCTTGTGTAAACTAGTTATTGTTTTGTGGTAAGAGGTTATTTATCTTGTGGAAATAAGTTATTGTCTCGTTTAACAAAGTCCTTTATCTTGTGGGAACAAGTTATTATCTTGTGGGAACGAGATATGAACCAGTGGGACAAACCCATTTATCTCATAGGAACTAGTTACATATTTATCTTGTGGGAACAAACAAGATATCAAACAAGTTATCATAGAAACATCTTATCTTGTGGGACCAAGTAATTTTGACTTTTATGTTTGATTTGAGCAATTACTTTGCTCTTTACTTTAATGTGAGCTGCGTGCACAAAAGATAAATAACTTGTTGCCACAAGATGACTTGTTCTTGATTGCTTTTTCATACAACAGCCATGTGCCATCCATACTACAATACAGTATGTCAAGTCATGAATATTAATTCATATTGAATGAATATCGAGTGAATTAAAATTTAGAGATCACCATCATATTTTCATAAAAATAGTTTGTAATTGATTTCAGGTAACACACTGTCTGTTCTTTCTCTCTTTCTCTTCCTCTCTCTCTTTCTTACCTTTAATTATCTCTGTCATTTCCTTTTTCATCCGCTCTTTCTTTCTTTTTGATTCATCCTACAGATTCAGCTATTAACCCACAGTGAAGAGAGCACTTCAATATTTTTGCTCATAATATCACCAAAAAAAGTTGTATAATTTAAACTAATTCAAACTAGAGTTTGAGTTTTAATATTGCTCCAGTTATGGCTCTCATTATTGTTCCTGCAATTATCTGGCACTTATTTATTTGACAGAAAGCTTAGCTAGGAATAAAAATTTCTGCCGAATAAATAACCTTAAACATTGTATGCATTTTGCTGCATGGCTGTGAATGACAGTCACGCTTTTTAAGTTTCTACAAAATGAAACACAAAGTGCTTCATTCTTTGTGCTGTCTCTTCAGATTTTCATGATCGAACCAGAGTGAAGGACAATGTTTTCATAGCCATGAGGAGTCCCATAAAAGTAGCACAGAGTGAACTACAAGAGCATTGACAGCTGCAGGACTCAGGAGCGATCGATACTCATTGATTAATGCATGAAGCTCCTGTGGAATTTCAGGGGATTATCACCTTTGGTGTGTGTGTGTGTGTGTGTGTGTGTGTGTGTGTGTGTGTGTGTGTGTGTAAATGTTTCTCACCACTACTCCCTTAAAAGTGAAACTGATGAGCTGCATAAAACGTCTTGCTGGACACTTGAATGTCTTTTATTATTTAGTATTATGACGTTGTTTCACGCTCATGTTTGTAAAGCCTTTCAGCCGTCATTTTGCAGATGCCAAAAGAAAGAGAGCAAACAAAAGGCGTTTATTCTTAGAAAGCTCTCACAGAAGCCGATCGTTCATCCAGGAGGATGCACCGAATATGTTATATATACTGTAGGAATAAAGTAGATCCTATGCTACTTCTGAGACTAGCAGAGGCTTTCTCCAGATACAGTGTACTGCTATTACAAGTAATTTATTGATGTTGCAGGCTCACTTTTTGTTTTATTTTCTTGTTTATCTGTTCTGAGAAGGACCAACCAAAGACTTATCTCTGTTTTCATGCACTACTTTACAATTTATTAGCCCTGTTTTTATAGTTCAATTATTTAGCCAAGTAATTTTTTTGTAGGCTACACTAATTATTTATAAAATCCCACCAGACATTAGTACACATTTTTTCGAATTTCTTCTTCATACTCACGCCAAAAAACCCTTATGAAAGGCAATGACCTGAAAAAGACTAAATGACAACTAAACAGTGAAAGAGACCAGCATACTTCAAATCTTCAGTTTTGCAATCAAATACTACTAAAAAATATTGAGACAAAGGGGAAATTCAGTGTTTTAATGACATTCTCAAAATTATAATATAATAACAATCAAGATTTGTTATTTTATGGAATTAAATTGCTCTACAACAATCGATATTTAGTATGAAATCCTTTATTCTTTATTAGTCTTAAAGACGTCTGCAGCACTCTGGTGCCACTCGTCCGTTCCATGCCTGCTTTAAGCATTTTTGTGCACAGATGGACACCTGGGCGTCAGAAAGTCAAAGTCCTGCCACATGTTCGTTCCTTCTATGTGCCGATTTTAATTAGCACAACTCTTCAGCCAGTCTTGAACTGACATGTGATTTAGTCACATCACATGTCTTGTGCACAAGGAGAACAATCATATAGGGCATACCCTACATTCTCAGAATACTGAATTTTCAGTAAAAATTTTCTGTAAAATCTGTTTATAGTCAGTGATTGGTCACGATGAATCACAATTCTAAAATACTTGATTTACTTGTATTATAAACTTGCAGTGACATGAAATGTGAATGAAGTGCAATAAAATGCCTGACTAACTGGTTAGAGGAAACAGAGTTTGCAGTTTCATAATATCTCAAACAGCTCTTCAATGGGCGTGGCACTGCATGCAGTGGCTGGGTAGTACGGGGTGTGGCAACCCACCAACGGCAAGGCTCGAACCCGGATTCTCAGATCAAAGAATCAACAACCCCGGATCCTTTAGAAGCCTGAGCCGCCACTCCCACATCTTACCATCAACGTATTCTAGTAGAAATAGTTCCCCCTTGAAGGTAGCTCACCTACACAACTTTGGTTTTATCCAAACTTCTATTTAAAAGCTTTTTCTAATGATTTTTTTATTTTTTTTATTTTTTTATTGAAACAATGCAAATAAAATACAAAACACATTAACAATAACACCAACAACAACAAAAAAAATTCATTATAACACATCAAACACAAAGGACAAGGAACTATAAACTGAGTCCAAAAAAGGGGAAAAGACACGAGAGGATCGATATGATAATTAGTGAAAGAAAAAAAAGAAAAAAGTGGCAAGAGACACATTACTTTTAATGAAACTTGATGTTTAGCAGGCCTGATGATGTTGCCTCAGTCAGGGTAACCGGGCTGCAATTATGGTAAGCCATTTGGGTCATATCATGAAGTCAACTTGTTCATATGATTAATTTGCATTAAAAAAAAGTAATGTGTTAAAATATTTAGATTGTTTTGCTACATACTCCTCCCATTTTTGTGGCCACACCCTTTCCGTTTTTTCTGAGTCAGAATCCTGCAGCCTCCATCTGCTCCACTGTTTACGAGTGCCGAGTATCATGTATCACGCATGCGACTCTTATTTTGACACCGAGCGGCAAGTGGTCACAACTGAGCCAATGATTTTTCTCTCTCTTGCGCTGCAGAATTATGGGTAATCGTCTCCCTTGCTGCGTCTTAGTGCTCGTCTCTTACCCGTATAATCATCATTTCTCTGTCTTTCCTATGTGTGTAAAACAGTGTTTGCATTGTGTATGTTAGTTGTGAAATTTAAAAAGCGAGGTGGGGGGAGAGAGGAGGAGTTTTACTGTTTAAGACGAGGCGAGGGGCTAAGTCCACACACACCCACACATACAAATACACGGCGCTTGCGCGCACAGAAGGAAACACTTACCTGTCAGGATTTATTTTAACTTTTTTTAAATATTACGTGCAGGTTAATTTGTTTTATTTTTATATATATTTATCTTTATATATTGTATTAATTATTTTTATGTATTTATTGTTTTGGGCTGTAGAACGAATAATTTGAGTTTTAATTATTTCTTATGGGAAAATTCTATTTGGTTTACGAGTGTTTTGGAATATGAGCCCGCAAATTATGCTCGTAATCCAAGGTTCCATTGTATTTATTTATTTATTTATTCCATTGTTAAGATAGATTTACACCGGAGCTCAGCTTCAACTGCCTTTCATTTAAACAGAAGATTAAGGAGCTCTGCTCATAACTCCTTAGAGCCACAAAGGAAGGTTGAAGGGATTCTCCCTGTCCTACACATCCTTTAGCATCTCTTACTGTATATCTCTGGTTTCATCTTTTTGAGACCAGACAGAAACATGTTTTGAAAAGGTGTCCAGGGTAACCATGTAATTTTTAAAACTTTAAAGATGTACTACAAAATCTACAATGCTATGATGTCCGTGTAGCGTTTCTTTCATTCTCGCTGTCATTCTCTGCGCAGGATTTCAGGTCAGCGGTGGAGGAGGCTGTAGGGGAGGACGGCGAGCCTGTGGTGGAGGAGGGGAGGATGGATGAGATACTCAGCACCCTGCCTCAGGCCTACCAGCTCCACACAAACATCCTTACACAACTAGACTCCCGCATTCAACAGTGGTGAGACCCGACAGGACACATGAACACTCATGCGTTTAACCTCTTTAAAGGACAATATTTCGTTATGTTTGTGGAAAAACAATGCAGGTGAACCTCATAGTTATTGGCACCTTAAAAGAAGATTAAAGAAAAATGTGAAATTTTTCATACTTCAATTTTTCCCCTCTGGAAAAAAAACGTTCTGTTGAAAATATTGGCACCCTATATTTAGTGTGGAGAGACCATCACCACAGCTTTTTCAATAAATAACAAGGCCACTTAGTTGAATTTGTGTCCTCACTTGCTCATTTCTCTGATGAATTGGTTGTATATTCGTAGCGACACACTTTATATACATTTTGCTATTGCACATACAGTACAGTAGCTATCTAAAAACTTGATCAAAGTTGAGTGTGGAAATCACACTTAGCTGGCAGATTTTTAGACATTCTTATAGTCTGTAATCAAACTTTTTTTTTTTTTTTTTGCTTTGTTTTGTTTTGTTTTGCTTTCTTTTCCCTGGGTGTGTTAAACTGGCTTGTTACCAAATGGGAGCTTTGTAGGAAGATAGCTTGGGCGAGGTTCAAAAGTATTTAAAAATATTTCCATGCTGTTATGAACAGCAACATCAAAAATTTATTTATTTTTTTAAATGCATTTTGCTTTAAATAATGCAGTCATACATACAGTATTTCACAAAAATGAATACACTCCTTATTTAAACAACCACTTTACTATATGTTCTCTAGGGACAATACTATAGAAATTAAATTTGGATATACTTTAGAGGAGTCAATGTGCAGCTTTCCTGTCCTCTAACAATAACTCAAACATGTTATTTTGACTTTATCGTCTAAATAACTGTCAATGGAAATGAGTAAACCCTAAGTGAACATGTAAAACCTGTGTCCAAAATGTCAATATTATTTTATTATTGAGCACCATTGTTATCAATCACTGCCTTAATCCTCCTGGACATGGAGTTCACCAGAGCTGCAGATGTTGTTGCTGGGATCCTCTTCCACTCCTACATAATGATATCACGGATCTGCTGGATGTTAGACACACTGCGCTTCGCAACCTTCCCCTTGAGGACGCCCCATAGGTGCTCGATAGGGTTCGGGCACTGACGAACTCATAAACATGATGAATAGGTCATGTGACTTTGCATGGTTAAAGATGTACAGCTGCTATCACATAGGGTGTACTCACTTTTGTCGCCAGCTAGTTTGACAATATTTGGCTGTATGTTGAGTTTTTTTTTTTTTATAATAAATCTACAGTATACTGTTATACTAGCTTCACAATGACTACTCTAAAATATATCCAAGTTTCATTTCTATAGTATTGTCCTTTAAGAAGATATACTAAAATGTTTGCTGAAACTAGAGAGGTGTACTTACTTTTGTGAGTGGGTGTATAAATAACACAAACACGCAAGTTTGAAAGGCATCAAACATCACCTACCAATTAAAACAAGCAAAGCCGCTATTATGAGTCCCTGCCAACTTCTATTTCCCAAAAGTGTGTCACTACGCTTTCATACAGGATAAATATCTACCGCAAAGGTCCCATCATTAAGACATGGCGTGTCCTTGAATACCCTCTGCGGCCACTGCAGGGACGTCTAATGCTTCTCATTCATCTTTAGGGAGGAGAGCCCGAAGATGGTGGACGTCTTTTTGGCGCACCGTGAGCAGTTTGGGATTTTCGCGACCTACATTGGCGGTTATGACCGCAGCATGGCTCTGCTAGAGGAGAGCTGCAGACAGAGCAAAGCCTTCGCTGATGTCGTCAAACACTTCGAGGTAAAGATTGGATGTTATTTTTGGAGAACTGATATTTGTAGAAATTCCGAATGCTCTTATACGGCGGAGAAAATACTGTAGGTAACACTTTCTTCGAGGCTTTCTCTTTATAAAGCGCCATTTGTGCTTTATAAAGACTGTGGAAGTATAAAAGTGCCCAAATTCCTCAAAACAAAATAGGATGTTATAGAATTCTTCTAAATTCCAATTTTTCAGCATTGCAATTTGATCCGCAGTGTACTTTAAACTTTGTACGTAGCTATATTTTTTTCCACAGCAATTTAGTAAGATCAATATTTTTGCATGACATTTTCCATGCTATTTTCATTTTTCCATTTAAATCAAATTGCAATGCAGAAAAAAAAAATTGCAGCAAATTTTAAATCAATTTATGTAATTCAGCATGCTATTTGGATTCGAGGCATTTTGGCACTGTTATACTTCCATAAAAGATATATAAACACATTCATAACATATATAGTCATAAATAATTCATATGGCATTAGACGGCATCAAAATTATTTATAATGTTTAGCTATAAAATGTCATGCGTGGTCATAAACAAGGGTTATAATTTATTATCATGATATGAATGTGTTTGCGTTTACATTATAAACATGATTACATTATAAACGCAATTAATACCTTATAACTCCTGTCATGATCTTGTCTAATTACTCATAGTTAGCTATAGGCTACTGCATAGCACATTATAGTGTATGAATGTACAGCTGCGTAATATCAGATAATAGAGCTGCAAGGCTCCACATAAAGGATTAATGCTTACGGTTCAGGCATTCATTCAGTTGCCGGATCAGGCAAATAAATAATAAGCGCTAGTAATCCAAAGCAAGCTCCCTTCTCTGCTCTTAAACAGCATATCATGTGTGCAACGAGTGATACGGAAACCATCAATCATTTAACAAACATGCGACACGACAACAGAATGCAGACAGTGAGGGAGCCTTTGATAAAATAGGACAGTTCAGTTCACCAGCGAGTCTGATTCGTGAACACTGTTGCATGCAAATGGAGACAGCACTTCCTGTTCGGATATCTGAATGCAGTTTAGGCAGGAATGCTAAATATGCTGCCTTCAAGATCAGTCAAAACACTACCAGTTTGTTTCAACATTTAAAATATTCCAAATCATTATACCACCCAGCTGGTGAATTATTCCACCCAGCTGAATACACACTGAGTTGAAAGTATGTTCAAATGTTGTTAGCCAGCCGACACGCCTTGGAGTTTCTTCTGAACAACAGTGGATTGAGACTTTAGCTGCAATTACTCCATATTTAAAAGTAGGTTTGGAACCCATACTTTATAATATAATGTGTCCTGTTTAAAAATGGTAGTATTTTCCCATATTTGTGTACATGGAGACACATGAGACTGTTAAAGTAAATGGTTTTAAACAGCAAAAATACGTGATTATAAAAACCTTTGGCTGTCGCTTTGTTTACAAGCTTAAAGACCTGTAACTATTGTCATGGCTGAAGGCATGATGCCAATAAGGAAGAAAGATATGAACATACATTCACGCATGGTCAGTCATCGAAGTTAGATCACATGTCTGTGCAGTCCGTGCAGCGTGCATTCCAGGATGTGAAGAAGCAAGCATGAACGAATCAGCGATTAATCTAGCATTGCTAAGGAGTGCCAAGAAATAATGATGGACCCAAAAGTGAAAATAATTGAGAGAAAGGAGCTAGGTGAAAATATGTCAATATACTGTATTATACTGTGTACAACCAATTATGTGAGTATCCTAGTACCTAGACAAGGTTTGTTGCACTTACAAACAAATTGGACTTACGAACGCATTCTCAGAATGGATCTCATATGCACATATGGTTCGTATGTAGGGGAATGGCTGAATAAAATGGAAGGGTTGTTTCAGGGAGGGCATCCAGTGTAAAACCTGTGCCAATATAGTGTGCGGATCGAATGGGCCGCTGTCGTGATTATGTTAATATAGACAAACTCATTATGATGACATTTTTGGTCATATCTCCCAGCTCTACCATCTGCCTTCTTTAAACTTTAATTAATTGCTTGCTTTTTAAACAAACATAGTAGCTAAAGTTAAGAATCTTGCTTGCTCGCTTGCTCGGAGCGAAATACATTAATATATTATAATAATTGCTTAACTCCTTGTTGATTCAATGTATATAATAGCCTACATTACATTTTCCAGTAAGTTTGACTGATGGGAAAGCCCTGAGCTGACAATATGAACACATTCGAACCACTATATGAATGTTTACTCAGGCGTACGGATGGCATGCATTACACAGTGCGATGTATTCTACTAAATGCATCATGAACACAAGTGCTCCTGAAAAGATTTCTGCACACGTTCCTGATCCACGTGTGGTCTTGTAGGATATTTGCCGCACTCAATGACCACACGTCTAAGCGGAGATCAGAATCACCAATGACAAGAGGCCAACTGTCCCGCCTCATTAATATTCATGAGCATCTGTATTCAGCAGTTCTTGAAAGCGGGGGTGGGGGGGTAGGGGGGGTGTTGTCTGGAAGGCTTAATCAATCTATAGCTGTGACAGAGCGACAGTGATGAATGGTGAAATAAGCCACTGTTCTGAGCAGCTGATGGTGTCAGAGTTTGTCTAACGTGATCTAATCTATGAGCACTTTGAAATTGGAGAGATGCTTACAACAGGATCATTGATATATTACAGCAGCGTCAGCATTATGCGAGGTGTGAAACGATGTATTATAGCCTTTATATCAGCGTGAAATTTTATTTACAGCAGCTCGTTGCATAAAAATACTGTACATCAGGTATTGGAAACACAGCATCCACATTCATCGTGTGTGCTGTAAATCAATACGGTTTTTAATATTTATAGGAGAGTGTTAAAGCAAGAGGAGTGTTTGATGGTAGTGATAAAATCTGAAAGTGTAATCCTGTTGTTAATAATATTGTTCAGTCTAAAAACAGGTTATTGAACCATGGGGGGGGGGGTGAATAAACTAGGACGCAAACATTAAAGAGGAATTCCAAATTCAAAAAGGAATTTAGAAATACTTTATAACTAATGTCAGATACAAAATATAAACAAATCAATTGTGGATTTTGTAAAAGAACAGTATTACATTTTAAAGCTAACTTTATTGCACATTATAAATCATTCTGATGTTGTCTTATGCCATGTACAGTAAATGAATTATAAAATGTTATAAATGTGTTCATACTGTATGGATTTTATGATACAATAACAGTTCCAAACTTTCTCAGATCTAAATAGCGTGTTTAATCATCTTTATAAAATTATTGAAAATATTTCACATATTAATTGAGAAAACATTTTCTGCTAAAGACAGAATTTGAATTAAACCTAAGTGTAGTCAGACACTTTATGTTTGTATCCACCATACACTGCCTGGGCAAAACAAAGGTTGCCAGATACACACAACTCGTGATGAGAATTCAAAGGATTGGGACTAAACAGCTGTGTTGACATGAGTCATAAAATTTGCTAGAGAGCATAAAAATGTAACTTTGGAGAAATGAAAAAAGGTCATGTGGTCTGATGAGTTCAGACCGAACCTCTTCCAGAGTGATGGGTGCGTCAGGGTAATAAGGGAGATCACGGGAATCATGCATAGTGTCCAATATACAAGCCTCTGGTGGCAGTGTTATGATCTGGGGTCAGGCAAAAAAAAAAAAAGTCAGCTGAGGACCTGAATGTACTGATTAACCAGATTATCACATTTACAGTATGGTGTTTTTCTTCCCTCATGGCACAGCCATATTCCTGGACTTAAATTGTAAAAGAGTGGTTCTGGGAACATGAGGAATCATTTTCACATGAACTGGACACCACATTATGTGCTACAATCAAAGCTAATGAGTGCAATCTTAAAGTGTGCAACTTTTATTTTTGGCCAGACAGTTTATTTTATGTTACACTTTAAAATTTTGTGTTCTACATTATTATTACAAAAAATAACCTGTAAAATCCACTGAAACTACAGTATGTACAGTATATTTACATTTGTATTTATTATCCTCCTCTAAAATTTGTTGATTAGATGAAACTCTCACTTGGCATACTGAAACATGAAAAAAAAGAAAAGAAAAACATATATGCTGTTCTTGAAAGAATGCTGCATTCAAGGTGGAAAACACACTACTGACGATCCTACTGAGAGAAACTGCTTTTTCAGCACACATCCATCAATAGATCTGTGCGAGCCTCAAAAGGTCAGCGCTGTTTAAATGAACATCCTTACAGCTCTCTTCTTCTTTTCTCTGCTGTCAATTAGCTTTAACCGCTCTCCGATCGATTCCTTCACTTCCCGGATCAGAGCCGATTTACTCCTTTACTTGTTGCACGTACTGCAGGGAAAGTTGTTTAAGCTCTTGTCAGGCGAATTCTCCAAGCCTTTAGTTAACCTGGATAGGGCTCGGTCACATAAACGCTCCGTGTTCAAGTCTGAACTTTTCAGAATGCAATTTTCCGTTTAGCAAATACATCTTTTTTGATGTTGTACTTTAGCAACGTAAGCCTATGATCAAGAAGCTGGTCTGGTACAAATAAATATGAACTCATCAGATCACATGACTTTTTTTTCATTGCTCCAAAGTTACATTTATATGCTTTCTAGCGAATTTTATGACTCGTCTCACTAACAGGTGGTTTGCCTCATGGCAACGCAGCTGTTTAGTCCCATTCCTTTGAATTCTCACCACGAGTTGTGTGTATCTGGCAACCTTTTGTTTGCCCAGGCAGTGTATGGTGGATACAAACATAAAGTGCTTGATCATTCAAAAACATCCCTGAATTACAAAGATTTACGGTTTTGATCTGAAGCTTTGATAAAAAAAACGTGTAACAGAGTTGCAGTTAACTATTCTTTAAAGCACAGGAAATGATCCCGACACATAACTTAAACCCATTGCTTTTCGTACAGTATATTTTTATACAGTGGCTTAGGGGTCAGCAGTGTCCTGATCCTGTGTTCAAGTCCCATGTCTGGTCTGTGTGCGCGGAATTCGCATCTTCTCCCCGTACTTCGTGGGTTTCCTCCGTGTTATCCGTTTTCCTCCCACAGTCCAAAAACATGCAGATTATTCCCAAAAAGCCTGTCGTGTTAGTGTGTGAACGTGTGTTGTAAATGTTGGCCGGAGGTCCAACCACGGTCATACAAAATGGGAATAAATACAACGGTTACCATTGGCCTCCCCTGCCCTTACAGAGGTTCCTAAATGGATAGACGGATGGATTTTTACGTTTCTTTTGGGCACATTTACCTGCACTCATAATGATGCTTAACTTCCATAAAATGGTATAAAACCGTTAAGGCTTTCACCATAGGGACGACTGAAGAATCCTTAAGGGTTCTGAGACTGTACAGTATAATCATTTTTACAGAACGAGTTTTGTGTACTTTTTTGTGTTCTACGGTCTGGACCAGTCAACCGGGAAAGGATGAATCACCTGTGGTACAGTATGTGTGTACGTACGTGGATTATATCTAAAACGCTGTCTTTGTCTAGGTTTTACTAAGAATCACATTGTTTTTCCGTCATTTGGGTGACAACAAAAGGCGGAAACCTGAAATAAAAAAAGGGGGAAATATGGACTTGTGCAGTGAGCAAAAGTGAAACTTTTCAGTTCTAAAAGTGACACTATTTGGTGTGTTTCCTCTGACTGACAGTAACTGATCCGTGTCCACAATCATTAAAGGCATATCAAAAGATGAAGTTTTACAGTCCATGGATTTTTTTAATTATTATTATTATTTTTAATAATTGTAATTGTGTCATTTTTCACACGTCCACCAGTAATTGGTCCACCAGTCCCCGTGCGGCTCAGTGCTTGTCCTCTGTCCTGCCATGTGGAAGCGCTGGGTTTTGATCCCCAGCCACTTGTTGCCGTGCCAGTAAAATGGGAGGGTTGCGTCAGGAAGGGCATCCGGCATGAAACCTGTGCCAAGTTGTATGCGGATTGGGTGGTCCACCGTGGTTACCCCTTTCACGGGAGCAGCCGAAAGAACAAGGGCAGCAAATTGCTAACAATTACGTTTTAGTTACTAAAAAACAGCACATTATAGTACTAGAAGGTAGGTTTTCTTTATGACATGCTTAATCGCACTCTATTGGTGCATGTGTGTGTGTGTGTGTGTGTGTGTGTGTGTGAGGTAATTCGGCCAATTGCACACGCAGGTGGAGGAGGTTAGATAAAGACACAACGAGTCTGTTACACACATCTACGCAATGAGGCAGACAAAAGCTAATTAGTGAAGAAACCTCCTTTGAATTAAATCAGCTCCGGGGCGCAGACGCTGCCTCGTCCCATACCGCCACTGTGATTTGTGTAGCTTATCTGCGCGTTGGCATCAGCTACTGTCCCTCTGAATGGCTGGCTCACTTCCAGTGCAGCTCAAGGGTGCTAACTATCAGAGCTCTCTCTCTCTCTCTCTCTCTCTCTCACATACACACATACACACACTTACGGAAACACACACTGGCTGGCTGAAGAGTCCACTTCTCCAGCACTAATGTCAATTGGATTGCAATCATTACGCTAGCTCTCAGGACGGGCGAGAGGGATTTAACACACAGGTCATGTTACTCTAATCTGTCTGCTTTAGTGGTTAAATTAAAGGAGCAAATAAATATGATGCATGGCAAGGGAGGAGAAACTAATGAATCTCAAGGGGGTGTTCATCCGAGCACGGGGAAGCAGAAAGAATGCAGGAGCGATGATTACAGCAACATGACGACGGGAAAATAAGAATAGGTTTTGACACGGAGAAGATTAAAGGAGGATGAAATGACGCAAAGAACATTTTAAGGCATATTCGCACCGTATGCTTTTCGACACGCGGAGATAAAGTGAAGAGTCCCACCATTCATAGTGTGCAATTTCTGTATTATTGTTTTTTTTTTTAGGTTTTCTCCTAAAATAATGACTATTATTCCATAAATAGATGGAGTATCGTACGTAGTCTGATCCGCTTAGAGCATTTTGTCCTCAAAAGAGTGCTTGTGAAGTTCTTGTGCCTGTCTGTAATGAATTTTCGGCTAGAAAGCAGCTTGCGTGATCACAGTTCAATCCAGTGACCAGACGTTACGTTTCTTTTTGTTTCTCAATGACATCAAATGCTTTGGTCTAATTTAATTAATAAAAGCTCTATTGTTTACCGTTTTTTCCATGCAAACAAACAGGTTCAGCTAAAATGCTTGACCGAGACCATGGGTCAGTTTTGGAAAAAGTGAATAAGTCAATAACAATAAAAGGAATAGCCGATAAACAGTGTGGAATAGATTTTTTGATCGAAAGGAATTAAAAGTGAATTGATTTGAGCAGTGGAATGCCCTTGGAAATCTCTTTCTGGAAGAGAACAGAAAAGGAGAGAAGGATACTTTCTACATTTATGAATTTAAAGATATTAAAATAAAGATATCATCAGATCACTAAATTACTTCATCTACATTCTGTCACCACTAGACGTCAATTATATGCACAAACAATAATTTAGTCATTCATATGAGTCTATACCACTTTATCTTATATACTGGTTCATGGAGCCAATCCCAGGAGACTTAGGGCACGAGGCGGGGTACGCCAACCCAACAGTTTAGCTTTTATGTTCAAAATTGAAAGCTACTGCTGTTATAAAGCCACGTCTCATATTCACATAAGCCACAATATTATCAATGCTATTAAACATTCATTCCTTTCATCCATCTAGGAACCGCTTTAGTCCAACTAGAAAGTTGTATTTATTCTCATTTTACAACTGTAGTGGGACCGCACGGACACACACAAGTGCATTCACACCCTACGGGTAAATTGGTACCAATAATTAGTCTAAACTGGACTGTGGGAGGGCACCAGGGTACAGACCTCTACTGTAGGTGGGAATCGAACCCGGACCCTGGATGTGCGAGACGATAGTGCTAATTCTAACCATGACACCACCGTGCCGCTAAAATGTGTGTTCACGATTCTGTAATGTTATCATATCGCCTGTGAAATAACTGAGCCAGGATAGGTAAAGAAAAATGACCTTGAAGCCTGATTATTGTGTTCAGTTTCTATTTGAAACTGTGTTGAGGGGAAAAGCATCTCAGGTCAAATCTACAACTGGGAAGTACAAGGCGGGTTTGATTCCTCTCAGGCAAGAACAGAAAACTGGCGCTAAAATTGCCACGAAGTGATCGATTTGTCCATTTTGAGATGTTTTTCAGCTCACAGAGAGGCTGTTTTAGAGGTTGAGGTGATTACCTTGACCTGGTGTATTTCTGCATGATTATAGCTGATTGGATAACCACTTGAATGATGCCTGTGTATTTCTGTTAAACAAATCAGTTTACCAGTTTATCTCCAACCACACACCCCTCCCCTGTGTATCCACACACATTACCGTCTTCTCACAGGTACCTATTTTCATCCTTTCTTTATCGCATCCCGTATTCCCCGAGCCCGATGTCAGCCGGTTATCTGACCTCCAGCATGCCCTGAGAGCCTGCAGCGTCCTCCGAGTCACCCTGAACAAAGACTTGTCCAAGTCAATTAAGCCGTGATTGATTTTTGCACTCTGCTTTTCTTTTTTTTTTTACTCACTTTCAGGTTGTTGTTTTTTTTTCTCAGTGCATAATGAATAATTGAGGGAAAGAATGAGATTTATTGAGGTTTCCATCTCTGCCTGCAGTCATGATGTCAGAAAAGGTCACCGATTGTCCTTGGAATGATTTTTTTCCTTTGGTAGCCGTGTTCAGTATCAGTCATCTGGGTGGTCCAGGCTGAAGGTCATGACAGGATATCTGTGTGGGTTATGCACATCTGTGTCAGAGTGTATTGCTGTGAATTTACTGTACATTAGGCACATTTGTAAGTGGTGTGTGTGTGTGTGTGTGTGTTCTAGCAGCAGAATTCCGAGGGAGTGCAGATTCCCGTGAAACACCAGCTGCTGCTGATCATCGTGCATGTACTTCAGTACCGCATGCTTCTCACAGGTAACCTGACCATAAATGTGTAAAAGTAGACTGAAAAAGGTTGATGTGTCCACATAATTAAATGAAGGACAGAATTTTGTCTCCACTTGAATTACGTACATTTACTGTAGAAACATAGACATAATGCCAATATGTAAAAGGGTTGTAGAGCTGTTAGTGGGCGTAGAAACATCTTTATTAAGGTTTTTTTTTTATTATTATTTATTGAGATGCATGTCATATTCCATACTCAGTCCAGACTGGGAGTTTTCTGGTATTTGGTATTGAAAAATCACTGTGTGTGCATTTCATTCTTTGCAGATTACTTAAACAACCTCTCCCCTGACTCGAAAGAATATGAGGACACACAAGGTATTATCCTCCTTTCCCTACATTTTTAATCATTATAATAAAAAAGCTATATACGTATTTACACCACAGCACTGATGAATTCTGCTGTGATGAAATCGATGTTAAATGGATGGCAATGGCATTTTTCATCAAATAAACAATCCATGTTTATGTCCAAGTTGAATTTTTCATGTACTCTTTTAAAAAATTTAGAGGCCTCTGAGCGGTAAAGCGCTCGCCCTATCATCCGGAGATCGCGAGTTTGATTCCCGGGTGATGCTGTAACCTTTCGCAGCTGGAGGTCTAGAGAGAGCTGATTGGCCGAGCTCTCTCAGAGGGGAGGGATGAGAGGTACTTAGTGCTCCCACATTAATCACGGCTCTACAGCCAGTCAGGGGCGTCTGTGAGCTCACGCGAGCAGAAGAAGCGGATAGCGCTGTCCTCCGAGTGTGTTAGCGTGCAAGCAGTTCGAAAAGATGCGGTCGGGCTGGCGTCACATGGTTCGGAGGAAACACGTGATAGTCTTCGGCTCTCCTGCCTGAGTGGTAGTAGTAGTGTAATGTGGCGCCCCCTAGTGACGGGGAGGATTTGGACACGACTAAATTAAGGAGAAAATCTGGGGGAATTTTTTTTTTTTTAATAATTTAGTGTACACATGAACTCATTTTGTATCCAACACACATGCACACACAATTAGAAAATATTCAGCCACATCATCAACTTGTTATAGCACAATTCTTCACAATCCATGTTTTTTTTTTTTTAAGTAATTTATGGACAATAAGGTCATGTGACATTGTGTGACGCACGTGCTTAACATTAATTTCACTACAGCGTATTTCTTACAATAATTAAATTTTATTGCGTTACGTTTTTTTAACATATACTTATTTATTTCTTCGCTTAAGCAAGTCTAAACTGAATTTCAACGACCTAAACTGAAGTCGATGTGCCGAATCTTGATCGGAATGACATTATAATGTTTATTAAATGTGTTAAACAATCACCATTTATTGCAAACGTTAATTTTCCCAGGCGTAATAAATGTTTAAGATATAAAATGTTGTAAGTGTACTTTATTTTAGACTCAGTGTAGTGCCATATCTCTGCCTCTGGAGGGGCCGCTGTGATAGTTACATCACACTGCTATTTCTTCGACAATTATACAACTGTGTAATAAATATTTAAATGTGTTTCTAGTGCTTTAATAATTATTGAAAATTGCGATTCACAATATCATGAAGGGATTTATGGACGTTCCTCAATTTTCACCTTCTTTTCATTTTTCCCATGCCCAGTTTTTCAGCTATTAATCTATTCTACTGTATCAGTCTGCTGCCTAGCTGGTTGACTTTTTTTTTTTTTTTTTACTTCAAATTCCAAGACATGGCGTTCCACCATTTCATACAAATTTCATGCAAAGACATTCTTAACAAAAAGTATGAACAATTGTGACTTTTCAAGCTTGAAACAATGTTGGCTTTTTTAGCGTAGCTCGATTTCTGTCTTTCAGGATAACAAGCTCGGTCATCATCCTCCGTTATCATTTTTGAAAACATTTTACTGAACAGACACAATATGCACACACACACATACACAAACAATGAGAGTCTTGTGATTTTAACATGATCTCTAATTTGCTTTAACACGCAGCTGCGTTGGTGATGGTGTCAGAGGTTGCAGACCAGGCCAATGACAACCTTAAAGAAGGGGTAAGTTTGTGCGCAGGAGTGCGTGGGATCTTAGCGTTGATTAAATGTTTTTTACCGCCTGATGCTCCGGTCAAGGGCGGGGAGAGATGATGTCATCAAAACGTTCCAGATGTTCCGAAACAAAGAACGTAGTGTGCAATGGAATGAGGCCTAGACTGAAACAAAGAGGCTTTCCCAAACACACACACACACACACACACACACACACACACAGAGGATCCCTGTATCTCTCGCACTGCTATTGATTTCCGAGCAGCTCTTCCCTTTCCGTCTTCCTCCCTCTCATTTGCAAAACAAACAAAGGCATTCAGTTTGTCTCTTTGTGTCGTACTTTTCCTATCTCACTGTCCTCACCTCTCTTTCCACACTCCCTTTCTGTCTCTCTGTCCCAGGAGAACCTGCTGCGTCTGGTCCACATCGAGTCCAGCGTGAAGGGAAAAAGGAGTTTGCTGCAGCCAGGGAGAGTGAGTGCTTTGTTGCGACACATTTACTTTCACAGGTTTTTTTTTCTTCACATGAGCAGAGAGGAGAAAAGTTATGTTTTTGAACAGCTTTTCTCATTAACTAGGTTAATATGGCGGAAGTTCGAAGCACAGCAGTACATCTTGTAATGACATTATCACAGTGATACCTCACTGATAAAACATTATGACACTTATATGAGACAGCCATCTGCTCTCTCCCTCTCTCTCTCTCTCTCTCTCTCGCTCTCTCGCTCTCTCTCTCTCCATCTCTCTCTCTCTTGGTGTTCCAGGTGTTTGTGAAAGAGGGCACGCTCATGAAGGTCTCCAGTAAGAGCCGGCAGCCTCGACATCTGTTCTTGGTAAATCTCCTCACCTTTTCATCTCCAAATTTTTTTTCAGAAATATATTTCTGGCCCAGAAATATTTTCTGCCTCGTTCGTATTACAA
>QMIH01001010.1:55564-68728 GCA_003987875.1 Clarias batrachus
CACACACACACACACACACACACACACATATTTTATATGTTGTCACTGTTAGGATCTCCCCTATTGTAGTATTACTATAGTATTACAGATATTACATTATACCATGTGCACCTTTTTTGGAACTTGTTTACCGTTTCTATGGCAACGATTAGCATTCAGTCTTTAACAGCTGTTTTTTAAGGTTTCATAACAGTTAGATGTATGTGTGCATGTAAAAGACTGATAACAATAGAGTTTGAGAAATGACAGCAGACACACAGACACACACACAGACACAGCAGACACACACACACACACACACACACACACACACACACACACACACACACACACAGCAGACACTCTCTTTATGGAGTGTATACACTCCATTTCATGATTAAGCCAAATAACATTACTTATCTTTTCACTGATTGGCCTGTCTCTCTCCGGCTCTCTCTCTCCGGCTCTGCAGGACAAAGTGGCGAGCGAGAGTTTGCCTCTTCAGGGTTTTACAGTAAAGCTATCCGATCAATCCGAGGGGGAGGACACGGGCAGCGTCTTTCAGCTCTACCACAAAAAAACGCTATACTACACGTTCAGAGCGGATGATCGTAACACAGCACGAAGGTCTCTCTCTCTCTCACACACACACACACACACACACACACACACACACACACACACATGCAAATACTCACACAAATATGACCAGACGCATTAACGCGAGTTAATAACTAGTTCTGTAATTGACAAAAGAACAGCAGTTAAATACAAGAACATAGATATCATTTATATTAATATTGACAGGAAAAGTGTTTCTAGAAACTGTTAAAAGCTTAAAGCTAAAAATAAGCTGATTGGCTTTAACGTCTGTGTGCAGCAAACATGAAACCTTAAAAAAAAAAAATCCGTAATTTCACACTGTTATTTCATCTTATTGTCAACCAAATACACTCCTTGTTCCATAATCGGAGAGTGCATCACAGATGAGAAATTGAAAAAGTAGATTGGATAAAGATGAAGTTTTGTCTTAAAATGACTCACTTATTCTCCACTTCAGCTTTTATTTCAGCAAAAATGAAAATACAAACTGATCCCAGTAAAAATATTCAGTTCATATTTTCTAATTAATATCTATTGGTGCAGGTGTTTGTTTACATTGAGACAGTAGCGCATTAGTAGCCTATTTTAAAGTAGATTATTAAATCCCACAGATAACTGTTCATAGCATCGCTTTTTTTTACTCAACATTCTGACGTCACTCATGGCGCAGGTTAAACTACAGGCAGAGATCTAAGTACTGCACAAGTTTCATTACATTCTGTCCAGACAGTTCTGAGTGATGCTGTGACAAGATCTGACTGGACAGACATACAGACATACAGACATAACATTTTCTGAGATTTTCTGTTTTCGGGTCCTGCAATGTATGAAATGCAAAGATATCATTGAAAGAGCGAGTTCTGATCAATGTACAGACAAAAGCTTTCTTTTATTAATATAGATAATGGATCTTTAATTTCAATTATTACATTTTTCTTTCTGTTTCTTTCACAGATGGGTGAACGCCATGGAGGAAGCCACAGTATTATAGTATTAACCGAAGCTGTGCGACTGTAAGCCGTGACTCAAACAGAGACGCAGACGAAAGCGTAAAAAACCTGGAGGATTATTACCGCCTTTTTTTTTTTTCTTTTTTTTTTCACTGCAGCCGTAAAGACTTGGAGTCGATCACTGGAACGCCTGCGATAGAAGAAAAGGCCATGTTACTTGATGTTACTCGTTTTTTTTCACTTTCTGGCTTAATAAGGAACGAAAAATGCCATATGTAAATAAGCGATATAAACTGGATGAATCTTTTTCTAAGCACAAAACGTTTTACACACACGTCGGCTTTATCAGCTTGAGTTTTTTATAAGTATAAAGAAATGACAGACTAGAAGTTTAAATATCAGCCGTCAGAATTTTGATACACACTGAGATGGATCGATGCGTGTTGTGTGAAATCTGTTTACAGTTTCAGCCGAGGCAGATTTGATACAAGACTGTACATTAGCTGTATATTTCACCGGTAGATATTAGCATTTAGGCTGTAATATAATATAATGATGTCATGTGCCATAATTTACGCTTTTGTTTGTTTTTTGTTTTGTTTTTTTGCTCCAGTTTGAACTTCTCTTGTCGGTTAAAGGAAAAAAAACAAACACAAAGTCAGACAGTTTTATACTATATATAATTTTGTTTTTGTGGAAACGTAGCTTCTTTACTTTCATACTGGAGCTTCTATGTTGATGTGATTAAATAATAGAAGTCAGTCTATCTCAGTTTATATATTTTTCTTAGAAATATATGCCCAATTATGACATCATTAAGCTATGTGATCTAATTATTTCATATTTTTATAGTTCATATTTACAGATTTAACTATAAAATACAGCTACATTACAATGCACATAACTTTTTCACTATATGAGCTCCTTAAAAATGTGGAAAAGCAGGGCTTAAGAGAAAGAGCAGGGCAAGACAGATATCAATTTAAAAAATTTAAAGGCGGGACTTAAGAGGCTGATAGACACTGATATGCCCTCTTTATAATTTTGAGAGGCGGGGCTTAAGAGTCTGATAGATACCAATATGCACTCATTATACTTTTGGGAGGTGGGGTTTAAAGAGAAGGACTGACACCAGCTAGTATTTGTGGAAAATTTTGGGAGGCGGGCTTTAAGAGGCACCAATATGTTATCATTATAATTATTTAGAAAAGCAGAACCATCGTCATAATGTTAGGAGGTGGGGCTTAAGAGGCAGACAGACATCGTTATAATTTTATTTCAGAGGTTTGCCTTAAGGGGCAGAACCACAACAATATTTTTCATATTATAATGTTAGAAGGTGGAGCTTAAGAGGCTGACCAATGGCGATTTGTTGTCATTATAATTTTGGAAGGCGGAGCTTAAGAGGCAGACTGTTTCTTAACAATGACAATTTGTTCTCGTTAGCAAAAATAGGCAGACAGACATCAAATATGTTCTCATCATAGTTTTTGGGAGGTGGGGCTTAAGAGGCAGACTGGCACCATTATGTCCTCATTATAATTTTAGGAGGCGGGGCTTTGGAAGCAGAATTGCAAGAACTGTCTTTTAATTTCTGTTTATCCAAGAAGCCTTCCTTTACAATAACAGAACAATCTGTGACAAGATGGAGTTTTCTTTTAGTTTTTGGCTGTTTTTTTAGGTCGCAGTAAATGTCAGACTTCCATTACATCTCAGGTTGCTTCTGAGCTAAGGAAAAAACGTGACATACTGTACCAAACACGTCAATTGGAAAATTATGCAACAGTATGTTTTCCATTCATCTCCGCGATGACGGCCGATGATGATGACGCCGAGTCTTTCTTGTTACGCGGTCTGTCATTACTCCGTCATGTTAAGGTCTGATTTTAGTGTAGAATTGAATATCTAAGTTCTATTTATTTTATGATTTTTGTGCATACTGCTGCATCAGCGGTCAATCGTGGAATGTTTTTATCGTCTGTATTCAGGAGATCTCAATCTCCCCTAAGCTCTAGACATTCCTGTAGACTCGGCTCAATCCTTCATTCGATTTTAACGTCTGAGCCTGCACCAGAAATTAAGTTCTCTTGAATATGAATATCTTTTATGACGTCCAGTCCTGCTGTTATTTACGCGTACATTGTGGTTAAGTACATCGCTCTTCCACCTGTCGCTCACAGGTTTTGCATTGTTTCTACTCCCTGAACAATATGTCTGAAACAGCATCGTGAGCCACATTCAAATCACAGATGGAAATTTATCCGCAGGGGATCGCCTCCCCCTGTGACAAATGTCTTCACACCAGGGACACGAAAGATGTTTGACTGATCTGAAAACATGCTCGAAGTTTATGGAGATTCTTGCACGTTTCTTTTCTTTCTTTTTAAAATTTTTTTTTATTATTTTGTTTCAATATGGGATTCCGTAGATCTGAGATTGTAGAACACTGACAACATGTTTCCTTAATTATCTGTTGCTCTGCACTGAAGAGACACAGTGACGACACAGTGATGAATTGATCCAGGTTTCTTCTGCTGTACATACTGTAGTGATGATACACTGAGAAAGCAGGAATGTGTTGCACATGATACTGTAAGCTTCCTGTAGGTGTTTCACACCGACTGAGCCTTTTTACTGCACCATATAAAGAAGCTCGTTCTGCTTTCTTTATTATTTTTTTTCCTGCCATCTCGCAACCTCTCTTGGAAACTTTTTAATTTCTTACAGAAAATGCCAGTATTTTTGTCCGAACTTTGTATCCGTCTAGAGATGCTCACTCTCTCTCTCTCTCTCTCCTTCTTCTTTATGACTGGGCTTACAGTCACACACTGTGTTACATTATGATGATTATACAGTATATATGACAAACCACTGACTCTAGAGCACTGTAAATGAAATGTACATAAGTATAAAAGAAAAAGCATACATCTTTTTTATTTGCACTGATAGATAAACTAAGAAAAAAAGTTATGCCAGATTTATTAACTTTTTTTTTTAATAAGGGAATAACAGTTTTTTTGTGTGTGTGTGTTCATTTACAAACTTTTTTTTGTACTTTATTATAAAGGTGAACCAGCTGTATGGACTTGGGATATTATTGTTCAAATAAATATAGTAAAGAAATACAGTGTCATATTCATGAGTATTATTAAAAAAGAAAAAGAATTCATAGAAGAAAATTTACTATTGTGTGAGATATATATATATATATATATATATATATATGTATGTATGTATATGTATGTATTTGGTAATTGATTATAAATGGAATGATAATAATGATAATATATGACCCTGTATAGATCTTACCTAATGTAATAATACATAAAAGTATAATGTATTCATAAAATCATCATTCATGTTACAAATGACTGCAAAGCCACAATATCCCTATATATGGATGACGAAACGGTTAGCACTGTCACCTTGCACCTCCAGTGTCCCGAGTTGGAATCCCACCTGCATGGAGTTTGCATGTTCCCGAGCTTTGCAGGTTTCCAAATTGACTTGCAGATTAGGTTAATTAGCGTTCTCAAATTGCCAGTTGTGTGTGAATGTGCATGTGAATGTTGACCGGAGGTCGTAAAAAAAAAAAAAAAATGGGAATAAATGCATTGGTCACCTTTGACCTTTACGGTCCCTAGTTTATTAAAGAAGATAACACAATTAAATAAAGATTTTCTGGCGCAAAATTCCAAAATCAACTGCCTATCTATAAGATGATCTCATCTTATTAAATTCTATCTAAATATTCTGACTTCCATTAAAACAGTGTAACTCCTTGAGCAGTTGTTAGGGGGCAGCACGGGCGCTTCTATTCACCACAAGCTTTACCATGCAGAACAGAGATCGTAATTATGGACACGTAATACTCTCTTTCCTGCTGATCAGGAACCTGTACAGTATGTGGACACTTTATAGCATTACAATAATGTCACTAGACTTTGATTCAAATCTTACCTGAGAAAAAAAAACAACAACAACTCATATCTAAATAATTATCAGCTCTCCAAGGTGACTGGGCCTAAAGCTGGGCCTCTGCTCTCTCTCTCTCTCTCTCTCTCTCTCTCTCTGTGTTTCATTCCACAAACTGCTAGAAGTCTGGCCGCTTCTCAGAACCCCTTGTGCACGGTGTAAGAGAAGTCCCTTATCACTGACATGGTTTTGCATTCGAGGTCTCGCCGGTGCCGATGATCAGACCTCGGGACTGAGTAAGGTGATATAACTACTGTAGGTTGGGATAATGAGCTTTATCATCAGGCCCCGGGCACAGCTGGGTAAAGTGGGACGAATTGTGAATAATTGATGTGAACGAAAAGAAAGAAAGAAACGGCACAAAACATTTCGGCCTATTTCTTTTCATTCGCTGAAATATTAATGCTTCATTGTGACGTCTTTGTATGAGGCGGATTTAGGATGTGAAACCTTAGCCCGTGATGATAGAAGTAGTGAAAAAGCTGTCAGACGAGTGGGAAAAAGCTTGAGAAAGACCTCTAGAAATGAAAACAAAACAAAAAAAAAAGCATGTGGTGTTACAAATACATATCCGTTTATTGGTTTCGTTTTAAGAACAATTCTCTTTAAAAGAACTATGTACCATCATGTCAGTTTATTCCAGCTGTTTAAGCTTTTCATCCTGACCTTTCCACTCCAGATGCAGATGCAGACTAGAAACACTGCAGGTCATACCGTATCAACAGCACTTGACATATTGCACAATGATGCAGAGTTGTGGTTGTGCACTATGGTTCCTTTTTTTTAACAACACACACACACACACACACACACACACACACACACACACACACACACACACACACACACACACACAGCTGTTTGTATAGGTGTGTTCTTTAAGACATGTATTGCACCTTCCGGGAACAGGTGTATTTATACTGAAGTCATGTGACACTTTAATTGCAGACATTCTACATTTTCATTAATTTTTTGTCTGATGGAAACCAAGTGCATCTGAACAAAACTGGGTGAAGGTTGTGGATGGGTTAATGGGGAAAGTTCAACTAAAAGGGGGGGGGGAGATACTCATGCAAACCACTTTAGTTTGAGTTAAGTTCAGCCTTTATCTGTCACATCAGCTTCTTGTTAGTAGACTGGGGTCAAAGTGCATGGTCAGCCATTAAATCCCAGGCACCCCAGGAGCAGACAGGGTTGAGGGCCTCGCTCAAGGGCCCAACAGCGGCAACCTGACGGAGCTGAGTCTCAAAACCGTCGACCTTCAGATCAGTAACATTCAGATCAGATCATTGTTTTCTCATTTCTGATTTATAACAAAGGTGATTCCTCAAGCATGCATCAGTGGTAAGTGGGGTGCCAAAACTTCTAAAAACTATATTGCTTGGGAAAAGAAATAAGATCTAGCAGATGAATGAGAGCTGAAGAGTTACAGTATGACCAGAAGTACAACGAGACCTGAATGTTGTGAGACGGTCAGGTCCGTCTGTTCTTTTTTCGGTTTGATTGGTGTGATAAGAAAGAGCGCCAAAAAAAAAGAGAGTGAGAGAGAGAGACAAAGCGAGACGGAGAGAGACGAGTCTGCAGGGAACGAAATACGCAGTGAAACCTAGAGAGAACTGAAGTGCAGAAACTGGGCTGCTCCACTTGCTAAACTCCCTCAAGTCTCTCCTGACCCACTAAAGAGATTGATAAAGTGGAGATGGGGGGACGGGTTGTAGGGGACAGATTTATTTTTCCTCCGTCTTTCTGCCTGAAAAGTACAGATAGAAGCACTGGTCTGGAGAGAAATCTTGATAAAACCCTTGTATGTTTATGTATACGAGGATAAGATTTCTAAAAATAAAGAATTCCCCTAAGGCGTTTATCATCGTCTGTATCTTCATCATAGCTGTGCTGGTAAGGAGATACCAGAAGGTATCAGGTTCGCATCCCATGACTGCTAGTCTCCCATTTAAACGAATGTAAATAATAATAATAATAATAATAATTCCATATTCATATTCCATTTCTCCTGACATCAGGTCAAACTTTCACAAAGACAGAGAACTGATTTCTCAGAGAACAAACAGGACGCATGTCGCTCAGACGCAACGAAAACCCCAAGCCCGAAAGTGTCGCCGAATTGGTGTTCAACCGCAAGACAGAAAGCGAGAGGTTTCGTTTTAATCGGGTATGCGATTGGGCCGCCTCTTGAGCGAGATAGACATCTCTGTGACTCGGAGGACGAGATGCAGTTACACCACAGCACCCTTGAATTTGTTATTCTTACAATTAGAGAGTGCTGAGTCATTTCAGTGACTGCACAGCTCATATGCAGACAAATAAAACGAAAGATTAAGCATCACGTCCATAAATAGAGCGCGTGTGGAGCTCATCACGTCCGTCAGCGTGCGCACTGATTTATGATCAGCTCCAGTTCTGCACTCACATCACCTCCTATCCATCATGCCTTTGTTCACTCATGCTTCTTTGCTCCTTTTAGCCAACCTGTTCTCCTTATTATCATTGCATTTAAATGTTGAAGTCATGCACTCGGTGTGTATTATATTATGGAAAGAACAGAAGGGAGGACTCTTTCTCTCTGTGGGTGAGAGGGCAGGACGCAACTCCTATCAGTCTATCAGGAAGTCCCCATTATTATCTTGATTAATGTATAGAAGACATGACGTATGGCTTTTGTTTTCTTGCACAAGGAAAAAACCTAAAGGTCATAGCATTTCTCAGCACAGTCATGCTTGGAATTATGACCTGGCTGGGAAATCCCCTGAAGAACAAGTTCATAATATCTATAATGAGCCTCAGGGTTTAAACTTCATGCGTTCATTTATTTACTGATAGGTTGACTGCAAGCCTTCAGAAATATTCAAATGTTCTGAAGTGTGAAAAGAAGAAGAAAAAGACAGCCACATAAAGACACATCAAGTTTTTGATTTAAAAAAAAAAAAAGAAGTGTTTTCTAAATTCATAGAGGGAGAAAGAGGAAAGAGAGAGCGAGAGAGCGCGAACAAGGGAAAAGTCTGTGTAAATGAGAGTCGGTCATTTTTCTCCTTTTTTTGGACATTGTTTGTTTTTCCACCCTAGCAGTTTCCTTTCCTGTCATTTAGCCTGGTAGTGCCATCTGTCTGGTACACTGCTGCAGCTCCATTACACTATACCACACACACACACACACACACACACACATTAGTGCCTACATAATCAATTGATCAATGTTGAAAGGTCAACAGTCAGGGCAGTGATGCTGGACCAGTCAGGGCCAGTCATGTGCACAGCTTCTGTTCTGGTCAATAGAAACACAGACAGACACACACACACACACACACACACACACACACACACACACACACACACACACACACGTGAATAAGACCTAAAAAAAGCTCATTCTTTGAACACATAGAATCAAAAAGATGTTTGTCTTTTGATTCTGCACTTTGTATAAGTGCAGAAGTCTGTGATAGTCTATGGGAATCTGTGGAAGTTTGTATAAGTGTATGCTGTCTATGGTAGTCATAAAAAAGTGGAAGTTTAATGTGTCTATGGAAGCTACAGTACAGAAGTCCATGGAATCAATGGAAGTCCATGCAAATCTATTGGAGTCTGCTGAAGTCTATTAAAGTTTATGGGAGTCAACAGAAGTCTATATAAGATCTATCGTAGGAGTGTATGGCAGTCTAGTGGAATTCTTTGGAAGTCTATAAAAATCTGCAAGAGGCTAAGAGGGTCTGTGGGAGTCTGTGGAAGTCCATAGAAGTGTGTGGTATGCTATAGAATTCCATTGAAGTCTATGGAAATCTATGGAAGTCTATTGAAGACTATGTAAGTTTATAGGAGTTTATTGAAGTCTGTGGGAGTCTGTGGAAGACTATTGGAGACTATATAAGTCTGCGGGAGTTTACTGAAGTCTATGGGCATCTACGGGAGTCTATGGAAGACTATTGAAGACTATGGAAGTCTATGGGAGTCTATGGGAGACTACTGAAGTCTATATAAGTCTGTGGGAGTTTATTGATGTCTATGGGAGTCTATGTGAGGTCAAAACCAATATATTCCTAGTATTGTGCTACACACTTCTTGGCTAGTATTAGATATTATTGGGTAAGTACTTTAACAGTCCCACAAATCATACTTCTCAAGTTCTCTAGAATGTCTGTTAATTACAAAACCTGCTTTCTGCTCACTTTCACAGAAAGAGAGCATTTGGCAACCATTACAAAATAAGCAATCATGCAATTTTCCTGTAACCTTTCAGCAAATTTTCTAAATGTCTAACCAGTGACGTTTTCAAACAGACCAACATTTCAGAATTTGAATTTTGACTGAAGGCATTGCACACAGATATTCACAAAAAGAGCAAAGCTAGTCCACCTTTTGGGGTGTTGGGGAAATGGAATAATCCAGAGGAAACCAATAAGGAGAAAAAGGAGCTTAGGATCGCTCCTTTTTCCTGGTAATAAACTGTAATAATTAGCCATGTTTCAGTTTGCCTCAGGTTTTACAAATGATATGACGCAACTATGATGAAAGAGTCATCAAATATCACAATATCGTCTGACTACAAATTCTGTCACCAACTGACAGCATAGCATTTGACTGCAAAAAAATATGATTTCAAACTTTCCCATGATTACTCTCAGACTTTAAAGCCTAGAGCTACCGATACTTATTCCAAGTTCTTTATGAAACCCTAAATATATTGTTCTCAATCCATTATAGAATAGTTGTAAAAAAAAAATTAAAAAACTTTATCCAGTATTTATGTGATTGAATGGGTTTAAACTGATACCAGGAAAATCTACATGGTTACAATAAGGAAGGATGAACCTGTATTGACTGTTGGGGTATTGATGATATTCACAAGATGAGCCATAATAGATTATGAAGCCGTTCTGTTAACAGGTCTCGGGTTGCATAAACGTTTGCTACAAACTGTATCTGCTAACTTTATAAGCGCTTGACACATCCAAGCCTGATCATTTTTTTCCCTCGTATCTGATGATCTCAGAGTTCATTATGGAATCAAGCTTCTTACTGATTCTTCGAAAAATTCACAAGAAAAGGAAGTGGTTACATGGTTGTGAAAAAAAAATAAAGCCGAGAAAGAAAGGAAGACAAGCTGGCAAGCAGGCAGGCAAGGGGGAAAGACGGAGAGGGAGGTGAGAGCAAAGCAGAAGAGAAAGAAGGAGAAATGAAGGAAGAACGAGCCGAAAAGGAGAAGAGACAAACGGTTAAGAAAGAAGTGCGTCCAGAAGTTAGAGGAGAAGTGAAACAGTGCGACAGTGCAGAAGCAGTCCGAGATCTCACACACCCGCATGCAAACACACACAAAACCTCACACTCACGCATACACACGCACACATAAGTAAAGAGGTTGGAATGGAATTTTCTAGAGGCAGGAGCTTTTAATTAATTTGGGCATACAAACTGATGACCTACACACTCCAGGTCTTATTAGCGGGAGTGTGAAGTCCTTGTTATAAATAGAAACACTGGAGCTCGCACTACTTTATATACCACAGCCTGGACTTAGAGCAAAGGGTGTAGCAGCGTGAGTAAGCGTCATGTGACCGTACAGTCTGTATGTGTGTGTGTGTGTGTGTGTGAGAGAGAGAGATCTTTTCCTTGTGTGTTTTCCAATACTGTGAGGTAAGAGCAAGGAGGAGTTCCCTGAGCTCAGGTTTCAGTGTGGGATCTCCTGAGGCTGTCTCGTCTCACTCGTGACAGCTACCTCACCTGAGCACATGCAAAACAATGCCAGGCTTTCTGAAGGTGCTCAGCGAAGCCCACGCCTAAGCTCTAACAACAGCCTCGCTTGTTTCATGGAAAATGAATGCAGAGTGACTTCCTTATTCTTAAAGTAAGCTACAACAGGAAGAGATTACATGATTTGTTTTCAGTTTCTTGAAGACAATCCGAGCCAATTTTTTTTTAATCACGTAATCAAGTCAGCTTGTAATATTTTGTGTAAACCAAGTCTTGTGGTATGCTGCAATAAAAAAAATTTTAAAAAGTGAAATGATCTTGACAGTAAGAAAATGAACCTGACCTCGTAGAGAGTATGATTCAATAGGTGGGAGTGTGGAACTTCCACTGTAGTATTTTAATGAAGTTATTCATTCATTCTGTGTAGAGCCTATCCCAGGGAGGCCGGGGGGTGAGGGGGGTGGGGGTGGGGTATACCCTGGAAAGGATGCGAACCCATCTCACCCATCACAATTGCACACACACTCACACACCCAATCATACAAAACGACACACCTACAGTACAGCGCATGTATATGGACTGTAGAAGGGAATTCGAGTACCCAGTGGAGACCAACCAAGCCCGGGGAGAACATGCACACACAGACTAGAGGTGAGATTCAAATGTCACACATACACACACACACAAACACACAGACTACGGCACTTTGAGAATAACCAACTTTGCATGTCTTTGGATTGTGGGAGGGAACCGGAATACCTGGAGGAAACCGATTTACATTTACAGCATTTGGCAGACGCCTTTATTTGGAGATACTTACATTTTTATCTCATTATACAGCATTTTGGCAGCCCTTACAGAGTGAATAAAAAACGTAAGGCGCTCTGTATAAATGTCAATTTCCTTTTACAGTGTGACTTACATTTTTATCTCATTACACATCTGAGCAGTTGAGGGTTAAGGGCCTTACTCAAGGGCCCAACAGTAGCAATTTGATGGTTGTGGGGTGCCGTTTCTGAACTGCACTCTAATGCCTTAACTGCTGAGCTCTACCTGTCCCACCAAGCACGTGGAGAACTTGCAAGCTCCATATGCGTATATCGTAAAGAGTGCTTCACTTTGTCACTCAGATTGTACTGTAATAAGTGATTTCTTGATTCAACGGGTCTGGGAGTAATCCGGATCTGTCAAGTGAAATTTAACTGACCTTTTCAAAAATCACAGTTAATTCATGATTTAGCTTTTCACTTAAGTTTTTCCCCACTTCAATCATTGTTTTAAAACTGTGTTTTTATTTACTGGTGTATATATAATTTATTTATTTATTAAGGAGGAAAAAATCTATATATAAATATATATATACAGTACAGACCAAAAGTTTGGATACACCTTCTCATTCAGCGAGTTTTTTTTTCTTGTGTTCTTTATTGTGTTCTTTAGCCCAGACAAGTCTCTTCTGCTTGTTGTCTGTCCTTAGCAGTGGTTTCCTAGCAGATCTTCTAGCATGAAGGCCTGATTCACACAGTCTACTCTTAACAGTTGTTCTAGAGATGTGTCTGCTGCTAGAACTCTGTGTGGCATTGACCTGCTCTCTGATCTGAGCTGCTGTTAACCGCCGATTTCTGAGGCTGGTGACTCGGATGAACTTCTCCTCCGCAGCAGAGGTGACTCTTGGTCTTCTTTTCCTGGGGCGGTCCGCATGCCAGCCAGTTTCTTTGTAGCGCTTGATGGTTTTTGTGACTGCAATTGGGGACACTTTCAAAGATTTCCCAATTTTTTTGGACTGACTGACCTTCATTTCTTAAAGTAATGATGGCCGCTCGTTTTGCTTTACTTAGCTGCTTTTTTCTTGCCATAATACAAATTTAACCTTTTTGAATGAGAAGGGGGCGGCACGGTGGTGTAGTGGTTAACACTGTCGCCTTGCACCGCCAGGGTCCGGGTTCAATCCCC
>QMIH01001010.1:73587-115211 GCA_003987875.1 Clarias batrachus
CTCTCTCTCTCACACACACACACACACACACACACACACACGCACGGTACATGTGCAAACAAGGAGTTTATATACAAAACCTGTCCAGTTTTGAAGAGGAATCAGCTTTTCTACACTGATTTAGAGCTCCGTGGGAGAACTGTGTGTGTGTGTGTGTGTGTGTGTGTGTGTGTGTGTGTGTGTGTGTGTGAGTGAGAGAGAGAGAGAGAGAGAGAGAGGCTCCTGTTTCACAGCCGGAGGGAAGAGAGAAATCAATTGCTTTCTGAAATGAGTCTCATGGCACCTATCTCGCCACTGACCTTGAACCCTTTCTTTCTTTATGTCTTTCTTTCGTTTTCTTTCGTTTTCTTCTACTTGCTTTGATTTCATCATCATTTCTTTTGCAGTTTGCCTAACAAGAAAATCTGGCATTTGATTGTCTTACGTGCATTGACTAACATCTTAAATCAGACCTCACACACCGCACCCCTTGTTTGATTGTTTAATTGTTTAATTTTTCTTTTCTTCTTCTTTTGCATCAAACCAAAACCGAACCGTTTGAATGCTTTTGCATCACATCCATCCGTTTTAAATGATCTCTTGAAAGGAGGAACGTAGGTCTGATAAAGCCGTCTGATATCCAGTTAGAGCACTGAGTAGGACTTGAAACTTTTCACGGGATCCCAGTGTCGTGTTTCTGCTTCTGTTTTTCGCTGCGTTTCCGAGAACCAGGGCCCGTCTGGAACTCGACTGCGACGGCCAGAACGCAGACACGTGACTCACGTGTATCGGGAAAACAGTCGAATATGAGTCAGTCAGGATGAACAGGTCTGCCCGCTTCGTCTTTCTGTCACGTCATTTTTCTTTCTGATCAGAGGCGACTCGAAGACCCGAGCGGCCGTTGCCGTGACGATCTCGGACAAAACTCGGGCAAAGGCTTCCTGAAATCCGGGACGGTGTTTAGCTCAACAGATTTGCTGCTCGATTTGATCACCGAAGTCACATCGCGATTATTTAACGATTTTAACCTCCGATAAACGCATGGTTTTATATTTAAATGTGTTCATCCAGGCTAACACCAAATACTGACAAGTGATCACAAATGATCTCATTAAGAAGATGTTTGGCAAATATTTATTTATCAAATCAAAATGATTTAAAGAAAAATAAACAAACCCTGCATAAATTAATGACTATGTGTACGCTAGCTAATAACCTGCAGCCTTTTGCAATTAAATAATCATTCGGGGCCGTATCGTGATAAAAAAAAATATATATATATACGTTCGATTGTGCAGCGATAATTAAAATCAGATTCCGGATTGTCCGATGTTATTATTATGTCGTAATAAACAGCGACACTTGTATGAATGAGTGTATGAGTGTGTGTGCATGTGTGAATTGGCACCCTGTCTAGGTGTACCCCACCTTGTCCCCCAGGTTCCCTGCACAGGCTCCAGGTCGCCCTCAGCCCAGTATACAGGATAAAGCCATATAGAAGATGAATGAACGGATGGATGGATGAATTACTGCAGTTTTTTTTTTTTTTAAGTTCTTGCAATTTTTTTATTCTGTACCTAAAGAAAGTAACTCAGTCTGATAGAGACTCTTGGAAAAACAAAAAAAAAACAAAAAACTTTATAGTTCTAAATGTTAAACAAACAGTTTTACGAAACAGAAAGAAACCCCTTCCAGTACATCTTTTCCCGTCCCATATACCGTAGCATGGCGACACAGGTGCCAATATTAATGGAAAAAATTTGAACCAGCACCCTGTTGCACATGCATACACACACACGCGCGCTTGTTACCTCGAATGGAAACGGGATTACGGCCGCGTCGCTAGTTACCGGTGATGTGACGTGTTCAGAGCACCTGCCGTTCCAACACTTCACACACCGTTCACTGCAACAACAAGTCTGAAGCTCACATGCACACACTAACACACACTGAGTGAACTTGACTTGACTCCCAGGACCTGGTACGGCTTCACGCTCCGTTTGACTGAGCTCCTGATTAAATGTTATTGGTTTAGAAATCCTAAACTCACTCTGAGACAGAGAGAGAGACAGAGAGAGAGAGAGACAGAGAGACACAGAGAGAGAGAGAGACACAGAGAGAGAGAGTATCTTTGTGTCGAGAACGCAGAAAGTGCTGACTGCAGTCTGGGCAAATCTCCATTCACAAGTCGGCCTTTCTTTGGAAAGGAAAACTGATCCATCAAGGACGAAAGTTGTTATTTTTCTCTCTGAGACGCCCAGACTCTACTTTGCTGACTCGTGCTTTTTTTCCCTCAGTGTGTGTGAGTGTGCGCGTGTTTTGCCATAACCAGAGACAAGGTTAAGAAGAATGTGGGACTTATCTAAGACATGGATATATCCCCACACACACACACACACACACACACACACACACACACACACACACACAGGTTCGTGCTGTCAGGTCGTCTCTCAGTAACTGCAATTATGGCTGAACAAACACACCAGATGAGCAGCCACGCGGTGTGTAAACTAGTAACCGACCAGACAAGATGTGCTTGTTGGTACATAATGTACGTTTTGTGTGTGTGCGTGTGTGTGTGCGCGTGTGTGTGTGTTGGCCGACGGAGACAAAAAAGAAAATCCTATTCTTTTTGCTTGCATTAATTTTATGATTGTAAAGGGTGTAGAGTTTGTGTTTTTTTCTCTCTCTTACTGTGTGTGTGTGTGTGTGTGTGTGTGTGTGTTCCTCTCCCACTTGCTATCTCTCTGTTCCCTTCTTTGCAATGTGTGCTCATTTTCCCCCACTCTCTCCTGGGAAACTAGTGTGCCTTTTTTAAACACCATCTGCATCTCTCTCTCTCTCTGTCCCTCTGTGTGTGTGTGTGTGTGTCTCTCTCTCTGTCTCTATCTCTCTCTGTCTGTGTCTCTGTGTCTCTCTCTTTCTCTCTGTGTCTCTCTCTCTCTCTCTCTCTCTCTCTGTCTCTCTCTGTCTCTCTCTCTCTGTCTGAGTGTGTGGTTCCCAGTTAATACATTTTCATTCTTGAAATGGTTTCTCTTTCTGCTTTGTGTGAAACTGTTCTTATTTCATGACGGCTTTTATCGGTCTGCTCTTAGAATTAAAAAATATACACATATTCTGTGTATATGTGAAAGTGTGTGTGTAAGTGTGTGAGTGTGTGTGACACCTCTCTCTCGGTCCCACTCCACCTGCTCCACATTTTCATTTCTGCTCTTAATCAGTGCGGCACCGGGACAGACAAGCGCACGTCCCACCCCGAGTTGTTCCGTCCTCCTTAGTCTCATGTCCCTTTTAGGCGTTTCGCTGTCCGCCTGCTGCTACCAGTGCAACGTTATGATGTAAACACGCTTTAGCAGTGGGTGCTGCAGTGTTAGCATGTCTCATTGCTTATCTGCTGTTGAAAAATGCCCTCAGCTGAAAGCTTCTTGAGGTGGAGGGGGGAGACGGTGTTGACACTGAGGCTTGAGAGCTTTTTGTGAACAGAACCGTGACGTTTAGGGTTCCAGTGAAAATGGTCTCTGCTAATAAGGAAGTGACAGTTCAGGCAAAAAATGCCATCTGGAATCTGCCGCTCAGTCGTCACGCTGTCCTCACCATAGCAACGGGGGAAAACCCCAGCACTCGTTGACTCTGTTCCGATCTAAAATCAGTTCGAGTCCCACTTAAACGCACGTCAGTACAAATGAGAGTAAACTTCTGAGCTGATCTGGAATCAGCTTTTTACCGTGTCGATGCTGCTGTTTTTATCCCACTAGCCAAATGTGCAGCAGATCTAGGATCAGCCTCCATGATGTTGTTTTTCATGCAAGTGAATTTCAGAACTGATCTGAGGTCTGTTAGTTAAATAAATCTGGGATCGGCCTCTTGCAGTTGTTTTTCGTGTTAGTCAGATCTAAGATCAGCTTCTTACAGTGTCTTTACTGTGTATCTTTTAATGCAAGTGAATTTCAGAACAGATCTGAGATCAGCTTCTTGCAACATCCCCGCCTTCAAATTTTCATGCTAGGTAAAAATACAGCACATCCTGGATCAGCCTCGTACAGCATGTTTGCTGTTTATTTTCATACAATTGAAATTCAGAGCAGATCCAGGATCAGCTTTTACAGCAGATCTGAGATTGGCTTCCTTGAGCCTGCATCATGTTTTTTTTTATTTTTTTTATGTTAGGTGAAATTTAGAGCAGATCTGAGATCAGCTTTTTGCAGCATCCACGGTGTTGGATCTTCATGTTGGTTAAATATACAGGAAATCTGGGGTCAGCTGTGGTTCTCTTTTCATGCAAGTGAAATTCCGAACAGATCTGAGATCAGCTTCTCACAGCATTTGTGCCAGCCTGAGCACAATGAAGCTGTTTTGCTCGCTTTTTGCAAACTTCCAACTTTGCCTCTGAACTTGTGAGCTGATCTGGGATCAGCTTCCTTCAGCATCTATACTAGACTAATTGCCTTTTTGAATCGGTCTGATGATTTGGAGCTCAGGTTCTTCCTTGTACGCAGTGGAGGTGTAAGCTGTTCTCAGATCAGCAGAACAGCTGGGATCAGTTTCCAACAGCATCTATGTTATATGTTAGTGTTATGTCGGGCTGATCCGAGACCAGTTTCCACGCTGCTGTTACGTTAATTGCACATACTGTAAACATGAGAGCTGACCTAGGATCAGCTTCCTCCGCTGCGAGCTGTCCTTTTTTTTCCTTCCAGTCAGTCACAAGTCAGAGCTTCCTCATTTTCCTCATTTTTACCGACATCCAAGTTCACCTTGTAAATTCCCTGAGTCATAAGATCCCTCATCATATGAGTAGACAATTTTGGCATCCTTTGCACATCTGACCCGTAATCTGTGTCGTTCTGAAATGGCGTAAAGGCCGGTTGTGACACGCTACGGCTGTGGAATTACTTAAGCATGTGCACTTGACGTGCGTAGGTGTGGTTTGAGCTTCGATGCCGTGAGGAATGCAGATCAGTTCGACTTTGCTTGCATTAGCATTTGGAAAATTCCGTCTAAGAAACGGAAGCTCCTGTAGGCGTTTGTTAAATTTTATTTCTTTATTTTTGTTCATTGAAGGCCATGAAGCTGATGCAAACACAGGAAAAAGTCTTTCAGGCAGATTGCAGAAATGTGTGAAATTTCTCTTTTCACAAAAGGAAGAGGAACAAAAACATGACGAAAGACGGCATCAATTCGAAATGCAGACTTTAGGTCAGGGGTCTCAAACTCAGTTCCTGGAGGGCCGCAGCCCTACAGATTTTTGTTCCAACCATAATTAAAAACACCTGATCCAACTAAACAGATCATTAAGGCTTATTTGAAAACTACATGGTATGTACGTTAGAGCAGGGTTGGAACAAAACTCTGTAGGGCTGCGGCCCTCCAGGAACTGAGTTTGAGACCCCTGCTTTAGGTGATACTAGGCTATAACAGTTTTATATGACATCAGCACCTTTTTTTTTTAAACTTATTTATGCACATTTCTGTTATAACCAAATTTTTACGCTCTGCAGATGATGTCCAAGAGTCTCGTAGATTTATCTGATTCTTCCAGCGTACAATAAACGAAACGCATCACACGTCCGGTTCATCCACGTCTATCATAAAGGAAATGAAAAACATGGCTTTCGCTGTCGTGTGAGCGGTTCCTGCGTGGGCCGAGCTAATGTGGAAGTCTCTGTTTTTTTTGTTTTGTTTTTTTGTGGCAACTCCTAAGTCATTTCCTGTGCATAGTTCCAGCTCTGCTCACATCTGTACGAACATCTGTTTGACCTTTTGTGTCTCTGTTTCAGGTGTGCGCTCGCCATGGCTCCGTTCCTGCGGATCGCCTTCAACGATTTTAGTTTGGGAAGCCTCCCTCCTATGACCGAACAACCGTTCTGTGCCATTAAGATGAAGGAGTCTCTCAGCACGGGTACGGTATACGTCTGAGTAAAGCGAAACACGCATAAACCGCACAAACACACACATACTGTATGTAATTAATAAATCTCGTAGGATATTTTTATAATAAATGACACCATCATGATTCTGATTGGCTGCTTCTCATCTATGAAAAAATGATGTCAAAGTTTATAAATCATGTTACTACATTTTGTGTCACCATGGCAACGAGCCTGATGACGGTTAAGGTACATCTTTTTACTATCGTACACTTTTTCTAGATCGCAAGAAGAAAACCGTTTACAGGCCTTTACAGAGGGCGGAATATTTATAGTCAGCAGTGGATGCAAATGCAAAAAAGTGGATGTAACCATAGCAACAGACTTATAATGGAAGGTTATTAAAGGATTCAAAAATTACTTAAAGGATATAACGAGTTAGACATGCGCCTTATAAGCCCCATTAAGTGGAAATTAAAGAATCATTAGTAAAGCGCAGCAATTATTTTTTTTTTTTTTCATTCTTGAGCTAGCTATTGAATTAACTTTCTATCTCTCCAGAGCGGGGAAAGACTCTGGTCCAGAGGAAGCCCACCATGTACCCGGCGTGGAAGTCCACCTTCGACGCTCATATCTACGAAGGCCGCGTGATCCAGGTCCTGCTGATGAAGACGCCCGAGGAGCCGCTCTCCGAGGCCACCGTGGGCGTCTCGGTCCTCGCGGAGCGCTGCAAAAAGGGCAACGGCCGAGCAGAATTCTGGGTCGACCTGCAGCCCTCTGGGAAGGTCATGATGTCCGTGCAGTTCTTCGTGGAAGACATCGACTCTGGTGTGTGTGGACACTTGCGTGGAAACGAATTTTCCCATAAGAAATAATGTAAACGCAGATAATCCGTTCCAGCCAACCTGAAAATCTTACCAATGTTACCGAACATAATAATAATCATAAATGTGCATATAAAAAGAATCAAAACATTCCCGAAACGATATGTAAATTGGGTAGAATATGAAATAAATAGACATTAAACCTCACTTCCCCTTAATTTATGATTCCTCTTGTAGGTCCGTTTAATTAGGCTTGTATTTGTTCTTAGGATGTAGATTGATGTTTAAGCCGCCATTTTAGGATTATAACAGACAGAATTAGTAACAGATTAGCACTTTTATTAATGTCTTTCATACACTTAAAATAAAACGGTTCAGACCCTGACTACTGTATGGTACATGGCAAATACGCCTACTTCTGTACTGCACCCTAGTGGTGATACGGTGATAGGACCACGTTTATCATCCTGGTTCAGGCTTCCTGAGTGATAAAAGTAAAAAAAAAAAAAAAAATCATGCAGCACCAAGTGTGTGAGAATAAAGTTTTACAGGATTAAAAAAAGAGATTGAAAGTTTATCCATTTTTATAAGCTGAGGACAAACATGATGGGGTGGCTGCGGGAACGAACAGTACAGTATGGAGCGATTTGGCACAGGCTGCAGTGTCTAGGACAATGTTTGTGGAGTGAGTGTGTGTGTGTAGTGGTAGTGGAGCGTTTGTATAGTGGAATGGTTGAGATGGCAGACACCCTCGCTGGTTCCACCCCTGTTCATAGGCTTCCTGAAAAGAGGCTCAGTCATGCCTATTTATAGAGCTCGTGTCTGAACAGGCCTGTGCTCTGTCCTGAGTGTGAGCAGGCCTCCCGACTGCAGCTTCTAATCCAAAACACACTCACATTCTCTCTCACACACACACACACGTGCCAAACACTGTGTTCCTTCAACAGGCCATGCAGTGGAACATGATGTTTGGCTCCGTCCATGCCGCCGCTGCCTCTTGTCTTCCTTTCTTCTGTCATTTCTTTTCTCATACAGTATCGCTTCACACTGTCGTTTCCCTTCTTTCTTCCGTCTCGACCTCGAGGGTAATCTTCTCCATCAGCTGCGCTCCCATAATGCCATTTATTTGTTTACTTTAGTCGTCTTATGAGTCAGAGGCCCAGTTTCGCTTCCACAATCTGTTCCTCGTACCATTTTCACTCGTTTTAAACGCAGGCATTATAAACATTCTATGTACAGTACATGCGAAAAAGAAATGCAACGCAAGTACAGATCAAGTTTGTACCATATAATGGGAAGTTTTACACGACTGACAAATAAGTTGTGACTTCGGGGAAAGAAAAAAAAAAAGGCTTGGCAATGAATCAAGAGGTGGCTGTGCTCTGAGGGTTTTGCGAACTCAGTGGGGGGAACAGATGAGTCAGTGGGTACGTTGAGGGGGCGTGAACAGCAGTGCTGGCTTCGGTTGACAATACACTGGAACTCCCCTCTGAGCGAGTGAAACCTTTTTTTTTTTGTTTTTTTTCAGCGTGGGTTGGGAAGGTGGGATTGGGGGCTCAAAACTTTTGCAGCTCTGAAGTGTATTGCTTAACCATGCTTTATTGTTCGCTTGATTTATTGAAAACCATAGCCGATTCAAGTCAAGATAGTTCTATTATATACTAAGAGAGTAGTTCATTTAAGAATAACATTAGTGTGATTTGTGATTTGATCTTTTTAAAAGCAAGCGATAACTATAAGGACTAATAGGCCAGAAGCGGCTCAAACGGTTCAGGCTCTGGGTAACTGGTTCAAGCCCCAGCACTGCAGAATTGCCACTGTTGAGCCTTTAGCAAGGTCTACATACTCCAGGGGGCGCTGTATCCTGCCTGACCCTGCACTTCGACCCCAGCTTCGTAACTGGGATATGCGAAAAAAATCATTTCACTGTGCTGTACGGTACAAGATTAAATCCTAATCTTAAATCAATAATATTTAATAGACATGTCCAGTGTTTTTAAGCCAATTTTTTTGTCATTCTGCCACATGGGGGCAGCAGTGGCGACTCACACTGTTAAGATTTGGGGTTACTGATCAGAAGGAAGGTCGTGGGTTCCAACCCCAGCACCGCCAAGCTGCCCCTGTGGAGCCCTTGAGCCAGGCCTTTAACCCTCTCTGTTCGAGTGCCGCTGTATCCTCCACTCCACTCTGCTCTTATTCCAGCATCCTCATCGGCATATGTGAAAAAAAAAAAAGTTTCTCTGCACCCGGGTTATTACTGGAAAATGTCCCCGTATTACTGTATGTTAAGAAGTTTTAGTAAATGGGGTCGAGTTCCAGAAGGACGGCCTTTCAGCTTCTAGACTCACAAAGATCAGAGTCTCAGGAGAAGCTCTTAAAGCCTGAGCAGCTCCGTTATTGTGAAAAAAAATTCACTGTATTGTAATGTACATGTGACAAATAATTGAACCTGGATTTACATTAAGTCCCAAACACTGGTGACCTCGTTACCTCGTTACTTTAATAACTCGGGTGCAGAGAAACTCTTCTGAAGACCTTTAGTAATCACAATCTTCAACAATCTCATTATTTTAAAAAATTTTCTTCATTTGCAGTGTAATGTTTTTCTTTAATGCCTTGATCGAACTGTCTTTCAGAGAGTAAAGCATCAACCAGAGAGAAAGAAGTGGATGGCGCTTTAACGCTGAATCGAAGAAGAGGAGCCATCAAACAGGCCAAGGTCCACTTCATCAAAAACCATGAGTTCCTCGCCACGTTCTTCAAACAGCCCACGTTCTGCTCCGTCTGCCGAGAGTTTGTCTGGTGAGTGAAGGAGTGACGGAGTGAGGTGGTGAGGGAATGAGTGAACGAGGTAGTGAGTGAAGGTGCGAGGTAGTGAGGGAGATGGTGAATGAGGTAGTGAGTGGACAGCTAGATTTGATTACTTTTACACAAGTATAAGGAAACACAGTTCTTAGTAAACACGGCACTATTCAGCAAATATCACCAAAAGCAATGAAACTACTGTTTTGTATCTACTGCACTCAGCGGTTTGTATTTGATATTTTTTACCTGATCATCTAAACTATAATAAACTCCCTGCTTTGTAACATCAGCTGAAGAAAACGCCGCTGTTATTGCAGGCATGTGTGTATAGTATGTGTGTGTGAGAGAAAGAAGGAGTGAGTGTGTGTGTACAGGTCCTGAAGCTTTCCTCTGGTGTTTTTAAGTCACTTCATATACCATGGGCTATTCGTTCCTGTAGTGTGTGTGTGTGCGCGTGTGTGTGCGCGTGTGTGTGTGCGCGTGTGTGTGCGCGTGTGTGTGCGCGTGTGTGTGCGCGTGTGTGTGCGCGTGTGTGTGCGCGTGTGTGTGCGCGTGTGTGTGCGCGTGTGTGTGTGCGCGTGTGTGTGCGCGTGTGTGTGCGCGCGCGTGTGCGCGCGCGTGTGCGCGCGCGTGTGCGCGTGTGTGTGTGTGTGCATGGTTGTAATATAACTTGATGTTGACAGATGAAGCCTTACTGTAGCTCACCCACTAACATTTTCTCTGTCCACCTACAGGGGGCTTAACAAACAGGGCTACAAATGCAGACGTGAGTGTTTCGTCTGTCTCTCTATAATCATGCACATATACTGTAGAAACTCACACACACACATGATTAGTACATTTTAATATGTAAAACCACGCTTCAGTAACACATCTGCATGTTTAACGTAAATAACAAATTTGACCTTTTTGTACTTTTATTTTATGTTTCAAATTATTTTTTTTTATGTTTTTAGATGTTTCAGTAGCCACAAGTTTCACACCTTGAATATTCATCTAATTAAATAAAATATATTTTTTTAAAAGCTCAAATGATCTCTCTAGTGTGGTAGTGTGAATACTTCCAAACTTCTAAAGTTTTTTTTTTATTCCTAACAAATGAGAAATATTCATTTAGCACCAAAAAAAAAAAAAAAGAATCCGCTCTGAGAACATTTAAATTGCAGTATAATCATGAGTGAACCTGTCAATTCGGAGCATCTATTAATTCTTATTATATTCAATAATATAATATTATTTCATTTGTAATACTCACCTAGTATAACCTCTGTCCCCTGCTCTCTGTCTTTTTTTTTTTTTTTCTTTCCCAGAGTGCAATGCGGCCATTCACAAGAAGTGCATTGATAAGATTATCGGGAGATGCACAGGGACGGCGGCCAACAGCCGAGACACTGTGGTAAAGACTAACACGCTGTTTATCTGTTAAGCAAACACACACACACACACACACACGTGAGCAGTAAGGTATCTCCTGTCAGCCACACAGCACATGGTGGTGATCATGGGACTCTTCTCTTCTTGCAATTTACTTTCGGTGAAAAAGGGAAAAGTGCTTGTGATTCCATTGGCTACTAGATGAACCTCCAGCCTGTAGAACTGATTTTACTAGCAGGTAGTCCGGGACAATTTAAGCATAATGCGAATCAATTATGAAGAAAAAGAAAGTGAAAATAAATTAAGCATGAAGGAAGAGATGTGTTCAAATAACAGAAGTGAGATGGGAAGCAGTAACACCGCGTCCCCCCCCTCTCCCTCCCACGCTGTAAATGTTCCTTTCCATGCTAACGATGTGGGCGGGATTACCTGAGAAGCAATAACAACGAGAGAGTTATGAGTAAAGCAAAGTTACGGTGTAGTTACACACACACAACCATGAACGCCACCATTTTGAAGACCAGCTTTCCCTGTGATGTTGGAGACTCCTTCCATTAATCCTATACTGTAGATCAATCGGTTCCCTTATGGAAAATGTCACCGTATTATTGTATGTTAAGAAGTTTTAGTAAATGGGGTCGAGTTCCAGAAGGACGGCCTTTCAGCTTATAGACTCACAAAGATCAGAGTCTTCCGTTGATCAATCAGGAGAAGCTCTTAAAGCCTGAGCAGCTCAGTTTTTGTGAACCTAGTGTCTGCGAGCTAGCTGCAGAGTCCCTGGACAACTGTACATTTTTGATGAGCCAAAACTCTGTTTGGGGAAAAATTACAATGTGTTTTATAGACGATAGTCACTACCTGGTACCTGAGCTCCTCAGGGCTAGAGGCGTCTGGTAGGACGTACTCGTGGATAGAGAAGAGAGGTTCTGTTCATTAGAAGGGCACCATGCAGCACCGTCCCAAATCACAGTCGGGTAAACTCTGACTCGTTGTTGTGTCCGCAGTTCCAGAAAGAGCGTTTCAAGATCGACATGCCGCATCGCTTCAAGACGCACAACTACATGAGTCCTACCTTCTGTGATCACTGCGGGAGTCTGCTCTGGGGAATGGTCAAGCAGGGCCTTAAATGTGAAGGTTGGAAATGTTTTATTGTCGCTCTGTCTGTCTGTCTTCTGTAGCTCATGTATCTCTTTTCGCTTTGTCTGCTCCATTGCATTTCTCATGTACTATACGGTGTTTTAAGGTAGGGGATTGTCACGCTCTGACAAGATTCACACACTTCTCAAGTGCTAAATACTCTTACTATCAGTTTGTTTTGAATGATATTGAAAGTTCTTGAGTATAAGTTGTCTGTAGAAAGTCCATTTGCACAATCCAGATATGGATAGAAAAGGTCAATGGCTCCGTCTTTTTAATTTTCAATTTCCCATTCGCGTCGATGCCGCAGCGAGAGAAACTTTTCAGAAGTGCACCGCAGGTCATGTGACAATAACCAACCAATCAGCTTCACTCTTCAGATCAGCTGGTTAAATTCTCTGTGTTTTCTTTGTGCATGAAGGATAGGAAGCACCCAAGCACGTCTTTTTTTTTTTCTTTTTCTTTTTCTTCTTTTCCCTTTTGTCCACAAATAAATTTAGTTGCAGAGTTTAATGCAAGGGATTTTTTCGTTCTTGGACATCCATTTAAATATCATGCAAATTCCTTGTCGTCATGGAGCGCGCTGCTTAGCAACGGCAGACGCCATGCTGCTTGTGAAAGAAGGGAGGGAGGCAGTTTCTCCATGTGTTTTCATGAACGGCCCCTTAGGGTAAAGTAATTTTCTTATCACCGATCGTTCCGGGAATTTAAATATTATGTTCCTGTGAAATATAATATACCCCCCAAAGCCTAATTGCTCTTGTCATCTTGCTTCCTCTCTCTCTCTCTCTCTCTCTCTCTCTCTCTCTCTCTCAAAACTCTATTTAACTGAAAAAAAGAATGGTTTTCACTCTCTATCTAGACTGTGCCATGAACGTCCACCACAAATGCCAGACCAAAGTAGCCAACCTGTGTGGTATAAACCAGAAACTTCTAGCTGAAGCTCTAACTCAAGTTAGCATAGTAAGTGAAGCCACTTAATTCCAACTTCTATTGTTTTGAATTCACCCACCCTGTGAGTTCATGTTGATGCTGAAATGGTTTTTAATGCCATGTTATTGATCGTGTTCTGCTCAGAAATCATCCACGAAGCGTCCTGATCCGACTCTCACAGACATCGGTATCTATCAGGATGTAGCCAAGCGTGTGCCCTTGGACCCCAACGGTAAGCCTTTACTACCCCACGTCTTCATTATTTGCTTTCAATTGCTGATATCGTATCGTATAAGTGAAACAAATGCATCCTAACACTTTTTTTCTCCTCTTCTAGATAACACTCCGTATGACAAACTGTGGGATGGTCCAACTCCTACACCTTCCCCCGTCCCGCACCAATCGCACACCACACGCCTTTTCATCGACCAGTTCGAGTTCCACAAAGTGTTGGGGAAAGGCAGCTTCGGCAAGGTGAGAACAGCACCCGCACGGTAAACGCGCGAACCCGGCGATACGCCGACGTGCGCCTGATCACGAGCGGTCCGATCCTGTTGAACCGTCAGCACGTACTGTGTTTACCTGCCGCAGGTGCTGCTGGCTGAGCTGAAGGGACGAGGCGAGTTCTTTGCAGTGAAGGCGTTGAAGAAGGACGTGGTGCTGATGGATGACGACGTGGAGTGCACTATGGTGGAGAAGAGGGTGCTCGCGTTAGCCTGGGAAAACCCCTTCCTCACACACCTCTACTCCACCATCCAGACCAAGGTGCAGTAACGGTCCTCCGAAAAACACCGAAAGTTTGAAGCTACTGCACTTTAGAATGGACCATTTCACTGTGTGTCCTGTTTATAAACTTAATTAAGTATAATTAATAAAACTGTCAGCTCCACATGATGGAAATACCAGTCTTCCTTGCTCAGCAATCGAATAGTTTCTTTATGAGTTGAGTATCGGTGTGTAATTAGTCATGTTAGTGGAACAATGTCAGCGTTTTATCGCTTGGTTTAATGTCACCGTTTCATTCTAATCCGCTTTCCCTCTCCCTGCTTTTTCACAGGAGCACTTATTTTTCGTGATGGAGTATCTAAATGGAGGAGATCTGATGTTTCACATTCAGGATAAAGGCAGATTTGATCTGTACAGAGCCACGTGAGTTCCTCATAAACGACTACGCGACCAGATGAACCAGACTCTTGTCTGTACTTACACAACCGTGCACTAAATTTCGGAGAGCGTTTAAGGGATTATCTGACGAACTTGACGATCTGGTCCTTCACTAAATGCTGTTTCATCTTTGGATTGTCGTACGCTTTCAGAAATGCAAACCCATTATACCCAGTAATGCTGATCTAACCTGGCAGCATCCGACACACTGTTTGAACTTTTTGTACATACTGTATATCAGTTTTTGCAATCCTTCCTGGCTAAAGGATTGCAGGTTTATACCGGTTTGTTTCACAAAAAGATCAAATAACAGCAGGATTCGATCAGGGATCTGAATGTCTGTATTTTAGTGCTTATTAACTGGCTGAGTCTAATGTGAGCGTGGATTAATGCTCTATTAAAGGAAAGGCACGCAATCTACAGCATTTCATTTTTAACGACGTAAGAGTCATAAGGGTTGCCGCGGTTAGTGTAGTCAGTGAGATCACATGTTTGTGTGCAGTATTTGGATGTTTGTATACACCGATCAGCCATAACATTATGACCACCTGCCTAATATTGAGTAGGTCCCGCCTTTGCCGCCAAAACAGTGACAGGAGGGGGACTAGTCAATGTGGTCATAATGTTACGGCTGATCGATGTATGACACAGGGAGCCGGCGTTCCAAATAAAGTGGCTAGCGAGGATATTCATCCCTTCAATAAGATCAAATAAACAGGCTTGAAGTGCTGAAGTATAGACTTTGTCTAGGCACTTTGGATGCACAATGTATAATAGAGGAATGTTCATTTCAACCCTACAACATACATTCTGTCTTTTTCCTGCAGGTTTTATGCTGCTGAGATTATCTGTGGCCTGCAGTTCCTTCATTCCAGAGGCATCATTTACAGGTGAGTAGCTGAGGATTCTCTGTCAGTATTCCCTCCTCCTTTCTGTCCTGTGTTATAACGTCGTTTTTAATGTAGTTCGGAATCAATCAAATGTCTGACTGACTGACTGACACAGACTGACAGATAGACTGACAGACAGACAGACAGACACAGACAGACAGACAGAGACAGACAGACAGACAAGCTTTCTGATGTGTTTTGTCTGTGTGTTCGTGGTTTAAGGGACCTGAAGCTGGATAACGTGATGTTAGACAAGGACGGCCACATCAAGATCGCAGACTTTGGCATGTGTAAGGAGAACGTGTTTGGAGAAAATCGGGCCACCACTTTCTGCGGGACACCCGATTACATTGCACCAGAGGTAATCCGGTATCTTGGTTTTATTTAACAAATGTCAGTGAGGTCATGCCAAAAAAAAAAAAAAAAAAAAGAAAAACCCTATATAGTTGTACAGTATGTGCGTGCATCGCACCTTGACATAAGAGAGGCATGTGATAAAGCTGGATCTCGTGCGCACTATGAAATATAATCCTGCCGACGCCCCCTGCTGGTTCACACGCTTTCTGAATCCAAAATTGGAAGATTTCAGCGAAAAGCCTCACATGGTGTGTGTTTGTCTTTCATGTCTGTGTTCAGATCTTACTGGGGCAGAAATACACTTTCTCTGTGGACTGGTGGTCATTCGGAGTGCTGGTTTACGAGATGCTGATCGGCCAGTCGCCGTTCCAAGGTGATGACGAGGACGAGCTGTTTGAGTCGATCAGGATGGACACGCCTCACTACCCGCGCTGGATCACCAAGGAGGCCAAGGACCTGCTGGAGAAGGTAATTAAGGGAATAAAAGCAATATTGAGCCAGTCAGTCGCTTTACACCTAGCATTCTCATGCTGTTTATTCGTGTTGAAAAATGTCCGTTTTTACTTCTGTGTGTATAACCCAAGTTTGAATTTCTTTTTTTTTAACTGAAAGATGTGTCTCTATAATATAATAATGCTGAATATTTTTCTTTTTTTTGTGCCTAATTAATGTTTTCAAAACTCCGTTATGTTCCCTCGCTGTTCTCTAGTTATTCGAGCGGGATCCCACCCGCCGGCTTGGCATCGTGGGGAACATTCGTGGACATCCGTTCTTCAAGACGATCAACTGGCTGGTACTTGAGAAGCGAGAGTTGACTCCCCCCTTCAAGCCTAAAGTGGTACGGTCTTTAACAAAATATTAGTCTGGTAAAGACTAGTCCGTGATTAGTTTCATGATCAAAATGAATAATCTTATTACACGACGAGTCATTTCATTTCAGTTACTGATCTTATCATTAAACCACACAGAAGCTAGTGAATGACTGCTTTAAGTGGCGGACTGATGTATAGACACATGGTTTAAGATTCATGGGTGTTAGATAAGCGAGAAACCTTTACTCCCAGCAGTTGGAGCATTGTTTTATAACTCGGTTACACTGACCGCGTAACGGCTTTATGACCGTTTAGTGTTTTATCCAAATAGCAGCTTATATTGGGCAGAGGCGAGATAGCTTAGCTTTGGACAAATTAGCCCTATGGACAACTTTAAACTGTAAGAAGGAGTGTCGAGGACATAAGGAGGTTGAATTAATAAGCTTGAAAATTTAGTTTCATTCCAAGTATCATCTAGTATCATTTGGTCTTTTTCTCCAAACAGTTTTCATTTTTGCCATGAATCTGCCATAAATAGTGGATATCAGCCCTTTACCTATAATATTTGCATCAAGAGCCTCAGGGAAATTTGGTAATGAAGTGTCTTACTATCAGATATATGAAAAAGTGAGATTTGAATAGATTAAGCTTTTAGACAGCTGTTCAAATGATGCAAACTTATTAATAAAAAGACCTTTGCAAAGCTTGATGCCCTTACTCTGCCATTATAATAGGGCTGGAGAGAGAAAAGCCTGAAGAATCTCTGTGCTTTCTGAGTCTCAAAGCATAAATTGGGAATAAATACAATGGTCACCATTGGACTCCACGGTCCCTCGTTGGACTACAGAGGTTCCTAGATGGATGGATGGATGGATGGATGTACAGAGCCATATGGTTGTGTTTAAATCCATACATGCGTTCCATTTCATTAAATATGTCTTCCTGAAAGGTTTTGGTGCTTATATATACAATGGCAATGATCGCCTTTAGCTAGATCAACATAGGTTTCGTACATCAGGATTTGTACAACACATTAATTTGATCGCATTGTCGGGTCGTGGAGCGTAAAACCTCAAGCAGCATTGTTTACACACGCCAGGATGATGCATAATCTGAGGAAGTCCAATGACTCTTCCCATGTGAATGCAGTCTAACTCTAATTGGAAATGAATACATTTTTAATGAACCATAACGCAGCCGGTACCATTGCTCTCGTGTTTGATTTCCACATGCGAGACAGACGCCCGTAATTCTTTCTAACCGTTTGCTCTCATCCGATTGCAGAAATCCCCCAACGACTGCAGCAACTTCGACCGAGAGTTCCTGAGTGAGAAGCCCCGCCTCTCACACAGCGACAAAAACCTGATCGACTCCATGGACCAGTCGGCGTTTGCCGGCTTCTCGTTCATCAACCCCAAGATGGAAACCATTCTAGAAAAGTGAAACACATCCATCAGTGCTGTACCCGAGACCCCTTCTCTCTCTCTCTCTCTCTCTCTCTCTCTCTCTCTCTCTCGCTCTCTCTCTCTCAAATGAACTATAGATCACGTACTGTATTCTGGTTTTGTAATAAAAAAAGATGTTACTTTGCTGCTTTGTTTCAATATTACAATGATTTTGCAGATTTATCAACAGTGTTTCTTTCTAATTTTGCCTCTTTATAATGGCTTGCTTTTACACCATGTTTTTTTTCTCTTAAAACAAGAAACAGGAGTGCTCTATGAAGCTGGATTCATTGAGTAACTTTCCCACTATCTCCATATATGGAGCCAAACTCTTGCCTGCTAATCCATAAACACACTCCTTTACAGTATATTATAGAAACCACACTCTGAAATCAACTGATGCTATAATCGATGGTACTAGATTTCGCTACAGAATAAACAGCGGGTGGAGGTTTGATATCTGCATTATTGAATAATTGCTATGTAGTATATATATATATAATGTTATTAAACATAGGTGTTTTAAAAAAGAATTATGATTGTGTATATATATAAATACAAGGTATGTATGTATTGTTCTGTTGTCATTGTTGGGAATATAAGGATGTTCTTTTTTTATTGTTATTATTATTATTACACTTCAAAGCTAAATATAATTAAAGCATCTTTATCCCAGAAGGCCAGAGTCATCATGTGTGTCTATTACTTATTATTCAAGCAGTATCTTCTTATTTATTACGAATAACAGCATTATTACAAATTTCGCATGTAGGTTAGGCTAATTGGCGTTCCCAAATTGCCTGTAGTGTGTGAATGAGTGAGTGTGTGTGTGTCTGTGCCCTGCGATGGATTGGCACCCTGTCCAGGTGTACCCTGCCATGTGCCCCAAGTCTCCTGGGATAGGCTCCAGGCCCCCGTGACCCTGAATACAGGACTAAAGCGGTATAGATGATGAGTGAGTGAGTGAGTGAGTGAGTGAATGAAAGTGATCTTTTTGACCAATTTAAAAGCTAAAAAAAATCATGAATGTTAATAATAAGCAAGTAAGTGTTTTGTCAAAAAACATTAAAGCCGGTCTTGTTTGTGCAACATTCATTTATTGAGGAGATGGGAGTGGTGCGTGCTCTTATATTATTTCTCAATTCTTTGATATGGATAAAGGTTTCCATTTATGGTCGCACAATTTTAAACGATCTAAGGTATTACCTGAGCAAATCATTAGCTTGCATGGAAGACACGGGTTCAAGTCCCGCCCAATGCTCAAAACCCCCTGCAAAAACCACCGCTGGATGCAGTGCCGGTCCCAAGCCTGGATAAAATGCGAGGGTGTCCTCGGTTTGTTGATGAGGGAGCACCTAAAAGACTAATAACAGCTAAACTAACATTTACAGTATGACCAATGTGCCATTATGTAACATATACATGTTTTAGTTTTGTTAGTTTGTTGCATTAATACTTTGACAAATTTAATAATGATAATAATAATAATAATAGGGGTAGTGCTGGTTCAGTGGCACCTCCAGGGTTGGGGTTCAAATCTCGCTTCCAGTCCGTGTTTATGGAGTTTGATCTCCCTGCTGTACTTTGTGGGTTTCCTTCCAAGGTCCAAAGTCTGGACTATAGGGAAAGTCCACTGGTGCCTACAGTGTGCTCAATGTTTCCCAGCATGCCACTGTTCGCTAAAAGAAGCTGAAAGCTTAGAGTAGAGAGTAGATGTCGTGTTACATGATTATTTTGTGTTACACTGTTAATTTTTTTTTTAATAAATCAAGAGTGATATAAAAATAAATAGAGAAACCAGCACAACAAACGAACATTCTTGCGGGTTTTAAAAATCCTTTTGCTAAGTGACTCCGCACCGCCAGGGGTCGCTAGAAACGCTTAACACGCAATACACAGATACACAAAATAGAGCCTGACTAAAACGAAGTGATTTTCAGAACAGTTTCTTCGTTTATGTAAAATATAGTAATAACAAACAAAAAATACTATTATAGACAAAACTTATACTTTTCAAATATAAATAAAAAATTGTTACAGGCAATATATTTTACAGTAATCGCTATAAAGCAACATTTTTGCCATATACACCCACATAAATGTGAAGTTACACCAAATTTAAATGAAAAGTGTCTTCATTCTGATTCACCGCTGAATTTTTTTTTTTTTATATACATATTTGCCAACTATATTTTAACCAAGAATTTCTGACAGTTACCATAGATATTAATGTCTACACACCCCTGTTAAAATGGCAGGTTTTTGTGATGTAAAAAAAAAAAAAAAAGACCAAGATCAATCATTTCAGAATGTTTTCCTTTAACCTTTACAACCCAATTGAAAAATAAAATTAAAATGAAAAACAAAAATAACGTGGTTGCATAAATATGCACACCGTCTTATAAGTCGGGATGAGGCTGTGTTCAGAATGAATTACATACAACTCATGTTAAATAGGAGTCAGTACACACCTGCCATCATCTAAAGTACCCTGGCTTAACGGCAAATAAAGTTCAGCTGGTCCAGTAGGCTGTTCCTCACATTTTCTTTATCGGCTCTTACAACAAAAGCCCTGATCTGCAGGGAGCTTTCAAGGCGTCAAAGGGATCTCATTGTTAAAGCTACCAGTCAGGAGAAGGTTACAAATGAACGTCCAAGTCATTAGATATACCAAAAGAACTCAGTGAAGACAGTCATCATCAAGTGGAGAAAATATGTCGCACCAGTGACATTCCCAAGAGCTCGACGTCTGTCCAAAAGTGATGAAATGACGAGAACAAAGCTGGTCAGGGAGGCTGCCAAGAGGCCTACAACATTAAAGGAGCTGACGGGATCTCTGGCTAAGTTTGGCAAAAACATAGTTGAAGTCTCCCAAAACCGTGTGGGAAAATGTGTTACGGTTTGATGAAAACAAAGTCAAAAATAATTGGCCATAATTCCACAAAGCATGTTTGGCGCAAAAACAACACTGCACAACACCGTACCCACAGTGAAGCATGGTGGTGGCAGCATCATGATTTGGGGACTATGAACTTAGGAATTAGGAATTATGAACAGTTCCAAATACCAGTCCATGTTGGCACAAAACTTGCAGGCTTCTGCTAGAAAGCTGAAGACGAGGAAGAATTTCATCTTTCAGCAGGACAATGTTCCAAAGCATACCGTACATCCAAAGCAACAAAAGAATGGCTTCACCAGAAGGTTAAAGTTTTGGAATGGCCCAGCCAGAGCTCAGCCCTGAATCCGATCTGTGGGGTGATCTGAAGAGAGCTGAAGCTCTGAAGAGGGAAAACCCCTTCCACTACTCCACCATCCTCACCAAGGTGCAATAACGGTTCTTGGATCAAAAAGAAAGTTTGAAGCTGAAATGGATGATTTCATTGTGTGTCCCGATTATAAACGTATATTTAGTCAAAATTTTGTTGCTTTGTGAGTTGAGTATCAGACTGTAATTAGTCATGTTAGTGGAACAATGTCAGCGTTTTATAGCTTTGTTTAATGTTTTATTCTAATCCACTTTTACTCGCATTCACAGGAGCACTTATTTTTCATGATGGAGTGTCTAAATGGAGGAGATTTGATGTGTCACGTTCAGGATAAAGGGAGATGTTCCTCATAAACAACTGCGCAACCAGATGAACGAGACTCTTGTCTGTACTTACAGTACCCAGAAAAAAACAACTTTACATTTAAATTAGGGGATTATCTGAGGTACTTGATGATCTGGTCTTTCACTGATTGCTGTTTTAACTATGGATTGTTACATCCTTTCAGAAGACTATCAGTAAGGCCAATAAAACACAGAAATGCTGATATAACCTTGCAGGACCTGGCACATTGTCTATATCATCTATATCAGTATTTTTTATATTCCATAGACTAAACAAAAAAACACACATGCTCCATCAGGGATCTGAATGTCTGTATTTAATTGACCGAGCCTAATGTTACTCTGGATAAATGTTTTATTAAAGGTTGTTTTCAGCTTGAAATTAGCTTTTCCAATCATTAATTTAAAGCAGATTGCTTCTAATAAACTTTTAAAAATCAGAGTTCTGTTTGAATATTTAAGATCATTGTATTGATTTTGGAAATCATCTTACCATATTTCTGCGGAACTCCTGATTACATTCACCAGTGTGTGTGTGTGTGTGTGCATGTGCGTGTGTGTGTGTGTGTGTGTGTGTGTGCGTGTGTATTCTCTATACATAGTGATTCCCAAAGTATATACATTATAAGGTGACTGGAGCTCTCAATTTTTAATAGGTTTAATCCAGTATCTTGGATCAACTTTGACCCTGCTAGGCTTTCTTCTCGTTCTCCTTCATATTCCCAGTGTCTTGAAGGTGATTCTCCAGTCCAGCCTTCCTTTAAAAAAGTCTAATGCATCCTCCCCTGATCTTATCTTGTCTTTCTTAAACCCTTCATCCGCTTTTATCCAGCACTTCCTCACCCTCTTTCTTCTCTACACGTTCTCTCTTAGTATCGTTGTTTGTAAGTTGCATCAACGTGATCACACTCTCCCCAGCAATGTCATATCAGCATGCTTGATCATTAATATTTTCAGATGCTTCTATAGATGAATAATAACCCCAGAGGGGTCTAACAGGCCACACTACAGTAGCACTAAAATCTTCACCTTACACACCCATCTCTATTCCTGCTGATCTCCTTTCCAACCAAAGCTTTTTTTTCCCTGAGCCCTCTCAGATTGCTCCAGTAATTAACCACTAACTGTTTTCTACACAGCCACAATGGCATTTTATCCGCTTCAACCTGAAGAGCACACACTGGGGAGGTCCTAACTGCTCCTATACACACATCTTCAGAGCCTGAGACTGATCTACATTGTTTTTTGCTTACATGTTTGAGAAGTAAAAATAAGATTTCAATTAAACCCCTCACTTAGTACAGTATGTCTTCTTTGCGTCTGTGTTCAGATCTTACCACTTGCTCTGTGGACTGGTGGTCGTTCGGGGTACTGGTTTACGAGATGCTGATCGGTTAGTCGCCGTTCCAAGGTGATGACGAGGACGAGCTGTTTGAGTCGATTAGGATTGACATGCCTCAGTACCCGCGCTGGATCACCAAGGAGGCCAAGGACACCAAGGAGAATGTTTGGTTAAAATCAGTCTGTGATTAGTTTCATGATCACTATGAATAATCTAATTACAGTACATGACGAGGCATTAGAGAGTCTGGGATTCTGTACTTTCTGATCTTATCATTACACCTAACAAAAGCTAATGAATGACTGATTAAGTGGCGGCCTGATGTACTGTATAGACACATGGTTTAAGAGTCCTGGGTTTTAGATAAGCGAGAAACCTTTACTCCCAGCACTTGGAGCATTGTTTTATAACTCAGTTACACTGACTGTGTAACGGCTTAACGATCGTTTAGTATTTTATCCAAACTTGGGACATAAATGGCAAAAATAAGGTTTTTTTGATAGACCCAGGAGTTGTGTGCTGTTAATTCTGTCTCCGCTCTCAATATGATTGTGTACAGATGTTGCGATGGAGAAAATTGCATTCCATTCCATTAAATATGTCTTCCTGAAAGGTTTGGTGTTTATATATGAAATGACAGAGTGATCATCTTTAGCTGGATCAACACAGGTTTGCACAAAACATTCATATTGTGGAGTGGAAACCTCAAGCAGCATTGTTTACACATGCCAGGATGATGCATACTCTGAGGAAGTCAAATGACTCTTCCCATGCGCATGCAGTCTAATTGGAAATGAATTGATTTTTAATGAACCATAACGCAGCCGGTATGATTGCTCTCATGTTTGATTACCACGTGCGAGACAGACGACTGCAATTCCTCCTAATCGTTTGCTCTCCTCTGATCGCAGAAATCCATGACTGCATGGACCAGCTGGCGTTCACCGGCGTCCCGTCTCGGGTACAGCACGGACGGATGTGTTTCACTTCTCTAGGATGGAGACCATAGATGGAGACTCTCTCACTGTCTCTCTCTCTCTCTCTCTCTCTCTCTCTCTCTCTCTAAACGTAACATATACATTAAATAGTACATTTCTAACATTGGTGCTTTGACTTTTACTAAGTGACTCTGCATCCCCAGAGGGCTCTACACCAACATGCTTTTTCTCTAATACACAGATACACAAAATAGAGCCTGGCTAAAGTGACTTTAAAACACACTTACTCATCTATTAACCAAAGTAATAGCATTTCTTGAAACAGAAATCAGTATTGTAAACAATTACAAACCTTATATATATATATATATATATTTTTTTTAAATAAAAGCTGTTATAGGCAATATGTTTCGTATAGAAAACACTATAAAGTAACTCTTTAAGTAAAGCAGCATTTTACCCATGGATATAAATGTGAAGTTACACCAGGTCTAAATGAAACACGGTTTTTGTCTACTGACTTTATTCTGATTCACCGCTGAACATTTCTCCTGAGACTGATAGAAAACATTGATCCTGTTCCCATCTTGTGGTCATGGTGTAGAACTGCTTGCTTTTTTTCCCCAAACAGGCAGTTATATTTGTTAATGTTCCACCATAATGTTATTATCAGGCTCACATGGGTTCATAAGGAACTATTTATGAATGATTATTTTAATGGTAATTTTATGAGGTTGAACCTGAGCATGTATTGTATTTTAATGTTGTAATATTGGAAATGTTTAAACGTATAATTTCCTGATCTCTTCCTGAGCTTAACCCTCATTGTGCAGATGTTAATTCATATGCCGGCCTTGTCTTGAACTGGGAATCCTCCTTAATTTGCTCATTTGTGTTTCGATATTACAAATATTTTTTCCAGATTCATCAGCAGTGTTGCTCTCATGGTTCACAATGGTTTGCACCATGTTTTTTTTTTTTTCCCCCTTTAAGCAAGAAGCAGGAGCACTCTATGATGCTGGGTTCATTTAGCGAAGGTAGGTATATTGTTCTATTGTCACTTTTGGGAAGATAAGAATGTTCTTCTTCTTCTTCTTCTTATTATTATTATTATTATTATTATTATTATTATTATTATTATTATTATTATTATTATTATTATTATTATTATTACACTTTAAAGCTCCATATAATTGAAAGCATCTTCATCCCAGAAGGCCAGAGTCATATTATGTATTAAAACAGTGGCTTGTTTTTCATTCATTCATCTTCTGCACACAACAGACCATTTGAGAATGCCAATTTACCTAATCTTTATGTATCTGTATGAAGTACGCAGAGAAAACCCTCCAAGTAAGGGGAGAACACACACACACGCGCACACACACATGCACACACACACACACAGAGTGCTATCCACTATACCATTGTACCACCCAGTGCCATCTTAATTATTAAGAAAATAAAGAAGAATGATTACATTTGTCAGGTATTTAAAAGCTAAATATATTAATATTGAACAAGTAAGTGTTTTTTCATAAAATATTAAAGCAAGTCAGGTTCATGCAAAATTAATTTATTGAAGATAGAGTTGTGCAAGTTCCTATATTATTATTTGATTCTTTGATAGGGGTAAAAAATTTCCATGGTTCTGTTTATGATTTTCCATTATTTAAAAGGTGCTAAGCTATTACCTGTGCAAATAATTAGCTTGTCTACTAACACGTACGGCCAAAATAACATAATATAGCATAAAAGTTTCAGTTTGGTTAGTTTCTTGCATTAGTACTATGGTAACTCCACATTTTATTGTGGGTTCCAGTCTATGTGGACGGAGTTTGCGTGTTCTCCCTGTGCTTTATTGGTTTCCTCTGGGTATTCCAGTTTCCTTCCCACATTTCAAACGTTTCCAAATGACCTACTGAATGGTGTACCCAGTGACATGGCGGCACAGTGGCTTAGTTGTTAGCACTGTCGCCTTGTACCTCCAGGGTGAGGGTTTTGATTCCCGCCTTGGGGTCTTTGTACAATGAGTTTGCATGTTCTCGCCATGCTTTGTAGGTTTCCTCCGCGACCCTGGACACAGGATAAATCGGTATAGACGATGAGCGAGCGAGTGAGTACCCGGTGATGTGCACTGTGATGGATTGACTGCCCCATCTGGAATGTTCCACGTCTTGTGCCTTGAATTCACTACAGATAGTCTAAAAGCCTGCAATGGCCCTACACAGGATAGCTGTATGGAAAATAAATAATGAATTAATGAATAATAGAAAAATAATGAAGGAACCAAAAAAAAAAAAAGAACTGGGAGAATTGTAGCTTGGTATCAGGTTTCATATCATTCAGAATTTCAAGAAAGAAAGAAAGAATGAAATTTTAATTTGTGAAGGCTATAGTGAAGAATAATAATTAATAACGTTAATTTGTAAATAAATCAATAGCTATGTATAGAGAGACCTGCACAATAAGTACATTTTTAACACCTCATGCTTTGACGGTTTTTTTTTAAGTAACTCCGCACCGCCAGGGGGCGCTACAGCGGCACGCTTACTCGCAAATACACAGATACACAAAATAGAGTCTGACTAAAGTGACTTTGAGAACAGTTACAGATTTATTCATTTATGTAAAACCAAAGTTATTAATATATTTAAAAAATAATTAGTATTGTAAACCCTGTCAAATAAACGCTGTTAAATAAATGTAAAGTTACACCAAGATTAAATGAAACGTGGTTTCATCTACTGTCTTTATTCAGACTAACTTCTGAACATTTCTCCAGAGACCGACAGAAAACGTTGATGCGTTGACGCCATCTTGTGGTCATGCTGTGTAACTGCCTGTTTGATTTTCTGCCTTTGTTTGGCTTACCTGTTAAAAAAATGAAATATAAAGATAGAAATGAAGAACGCATTCTGATTATTAACAAATACATTGAAAAATTTATAGGACAAATAAATAAATAATGACAGAAATAACAAGAGTAATAGAAGTAAAATAGTTTAACCACTAATTCTGACTTTCCTTATAATAATAATGCATTGCAATAAATGCTACAATAACTATTTCTACATCTATTTAATATAATTGTTAGATTATACAAATCTAGACGCTTTGACATGAAAGGGAAACATTGTATCAATATTTATACATTGTTGCTTGTATCACGAGCCAACACTTTTTTCTTTGGTTAGAACTGGGTGACTACATTGCAACATTGCTCTCTCTTTTAAGTTTTTAAAATTTTGGTACATAGTTTTGTCATTAGCACTAAGTAAAGACTCGTGCACATGCATGGTGAAATATTCCGCCATATTAACTCACACACACGCACGTACGCACACACATATACACACACACAGAAAAAATCTCTCCTGAGCTCTATCTCTCTCTTACACACACACACACAAACACACACACACACACAAAAGGAACGAGTTCATAAGAAACGATTTATGATTAATTTATTTGTCATTTCCTTGAGGTTGAAGTGAGTGTGATAAACCTGAGGCAGGTTGAAGGATTAAAGTGCCACTAGTGTAAAGCTGTATTTCTTTCAAATTCATAAATAAAGCAATAAAAACAAGCAAATAATAATGAGAAAATAAACATAAATAACGTTGAGAATTATTTTCGAACTCAAATTCCTAAAAACAAGCAAATACATAAACCGTGATCCGTGTTTTTTTTTAATTATTTTTTTTTAGCCTTTTTCTTTCTCTTTCTTTTTCTTTTTTTAAGGGGAGGCTCGGTTAAGCGCCCGCGCATGCGCACTAGCACTTTGGGCCATATTGGAATGAGGTCGTGAACGACTAAACGAAGGCGGAAAAAAAAGAGACACGGCGTCTATTAAAGGAAAAAAAAACTCCTAAGGAGGTAAGAAACAATTTGAGTGCTGATATTAAAGAGGTTTAGGCTTGAACGCGTCGACTCGGGAGGGTTTACACGCGGTTCAGTGTTCGGGTCTGGAAATAAATAATAATAATAAATAATAATAATAATAAAAAGCGCGAGAGATGACTTGTATGCGAATGACGTTTGGGGTGAAGTTGACTTGGTCCCGGCGGTTTTTTAACGGGTTTCAACGGCTTTCCAAGGCAGCGAGCCGTGCGGGAATGTAACGTTTATTATTGCATAATGTTATAATGTGCGTGCAAAAGAACAAAAACACACGCTTTAGTGATGTGCGAAAGTTGCTTATGTGTGTGAACGCCAGAGCACGAACAGAACGCTCGTGCTCTCTCTCTTAAACACATTCATATAAACAATATATATATATATATACAAATATTAACACGTTTCTCTATTTCCTTAAGGCTAATTCTGCTCTGTGTGTTTATTAATCCTTAGTGAGTGAGTGAGTGTGTGTGTGTGTGCTCTCTCTTGGGTTGCATAAGATCACCATGTCTGTCTGCAGTTCCTATATTGTTCAAATGCTTTTACTTTGCTTTTCTCCTTCACTTGAAACAAGTTCCCTGGTGTGTGTTTGCTTGTTATTATTTTTGTTTTTTTGTTTGTTTCAAAATGGTAAACATTGTTGCTGCTCTTGAGAGTGACATGATTGCACCCTAAACAAGTTTTGCATTGATGCCTTAAAGCACAACTCCACCCTGAAACACTCACTGTCCAGCTGGTTCTCTTAATGTTTACTGCTTAAAGTGGGCGATGGTGATGATGATGATTGTTGTTGTTGTTTTCATGTTTTTTTTGTGTATGTGAGGTGTTGTTTTTGTGTCAGGTCATTTTTTTTAAAGATAAGATTAAAAAATAATACTTTATTAACTACCTAGGAAATTCTTGTGCCAGAAACTACTCCGAGAGTACAATAATATATACACGCCATGAAGTGACGTAATAAATAAAGTAAAAAAAAAAAAAAACACAAACTACACATAAGATAGATAAAATTAGAATGCAACAACAAACAAAAGTAGAATGCGGTAGCATGAGACTAGCAGAAACCAGATCCTGATTCTGATGTAGCGTTTACACACAGTAGCAGCAGTGATGAGTAATACTGCACATTTTCTAAGCTTCCTTTGCTGCATTGCAAGTGGAGCTACAGGTCAGGACCAAACCGTTGATTGTCAGGAAAACAATCAACGACACACCGGTTACTCTTCCCGCTCTTTTTCCTATAATGCCATGACTTTCTCTAGATTTGAAACTAGGACATACATTTGGGGATTCCTCTCAAATCTGGATTCAGAGCCACAAGGTTGCCTGAAAGTGTACAGCAAAAGCTCAAACTAAACCTTTCAATACGCTCCACATGTGTTTACACTGGATACATGCACATCAAATATTTCTCAACGGATCGGAACCGATCGTAATGATTCCCTCCTTCAAGAAAAATAACTCAAGCGATGATGTGTGTCAATCTAGTTTTAAAGCTGTCTTGGGTTTGAAATAAAAAGAATTTCATATAAAGGAAAAAAAAAACAGTGGGTCTAGATTTGTTTTAACCCATACTTATGTTTAATCAGTACTAGGTTGAAAACAGACAAAAATCGTGTGTAAGCATCATTCTGTCACGTAGTTCTCCTACACGGATATGATTCTGTGATTCTTACACACTGTGACTATTGGTTAAGTTAAAACGTTTCTGTTACGTCATTTTGTTTTATTTTGATTTCCTTTCGTCCTACTCTAAGAAGATGACACGCAAAGCTACCTACTGTTTTTCAGCAAACTCTGGTCCGTTTGTCTGTTGTTTTATTGCCAAAACACATGTCCGTAAATTTCCATATCATTTCACGATGCTTTAGACTACATAGTTCCTCAATTTACAAAACAAAAAACAGATGCCTCGAGCATACTTAGTGATCAGAGTTTTATTGCATTTTAAAAAATTTTCCGGAAACTTCTACGCTGTTCTTCACTGGTTGAAACGACTTCAGTGTCTCTTTGACGGCCATGTTGTGAACAGAGCTTGATCACATGACCACATGACGCAAACATCAAGGTTTGTAGAAAATGCATCTTCCTAGAAATTCGCTGATCATGTGGTCAGGTCACTGGTGTCCGGATGAGAGAATTTTTTTTATTCAAAAACTATTCCCGTCAGTTCAATCTGACGTTAGTTTTAAAAATGTATTACTGAAAGGCGGATCATTCTTTTTGACTCTTACCTTCTGTTTTTTGGAATTGAATTGATGTCAAAAGTATCAAGACCAAAAAAAAAAAAAACAATCCACAACACCAGCAAAAATTGTAGCTTGTTATGTTGCCAAGAACTTAAGATCTTGAGATCTGTGGCGGGAAACATCTTGTTCGTTAGAAAGCATTAACACTGGAGGCGCTATACTGTATAACCCTGAACTTACAGAACGCTTCAACAAGTGTACAGTGTTTTGAAAATAATAACATGTTATTTACTTGTTTATTAATGAATGATTATTCCACCTTACATTTTGAACTTTAATTTATGTTGAAGATCCGGAAAATTAGTAGGGTTCTGACTCAGTTACAGTAAAACTCCTCATAATAATAATAATAATAATAATAATAATAGTATATAGTATAAAATTTATAATAACATTTGTTTATGATGTTTCATGCTAACTCAGGAGTTGTGTTATCCATATTTACCATGCTGGAGCTTGTGGGTGGTTGTGTGGGTGGTTGTGTGTGGGTGTGTGTGGGTGTGTGTGTGTGTGTTTGTGTGTGTGTTTGAAATCCCCAGAGTTTCCACCTGCACCTTACAAAAGTTACACCTTGGTCTCTCGGTGCTAACTAAGCAGTCCGTCAGCGCACACGTCTCTCCAGGCGTCAGCGTTTCTCGCCGAGTCTCAGCTGGCGATATTCTCCCACAATGCAACACGTGCATAGAAAGTGGGATGGAAGCATCACTGAGTCACATCTATAGTTAGATCATGACCTAACCCTGTTATATTTATATAGTGCTGTTTACAAAACCAACTAGCACACAAAAGCTGCAAAGCAACATTTGAATTGGGATTTTTATACAGATTAGTTACAAGATAAAGTAGGCGGAGCAACACTTATAGTTCATTACTTTAGGAATACTTTAGAATGGATTTCATGTTTTTCTTAGCGTTACTGGAAATTTTAAATCATTTAATACCACAGCACTGTTGATTTCGCAATTCTGATTGGTCAGTTTTTTTTTGGGGATAAGTCACTACAACAGCACCAACAGGCTCATATTTATTTACTCATTGTGATTTCTACAGTCAAATTTTCAGTAGATTAAACAAAAATGGAAGGAGTCTCCAGTGTCAAGTGCTTTGTAAGAGTTTTCTACTGAGTCTTCAGCACAAACAAGTGTATAATACTTTGTGGTGGTTTCTCAGTAACGTCACAATCTGTGTTCATTTTGTTCTCCCAACTTCACGAGACATAAAAAAGAGGCTGGAGAGAGAACCACTGCGTATAGTAGGGCTGGGGATCAACAGTCACCGCCCGGTACCATATTATCACGATACCTCGGTGCTGATTAGATTAAAATTGCGATTCTTTGAAGTATCATGATTTTATAAATATCTCCATTGGATATAAAATTTTCCCCCGATTTTGTTGGAATTTCTAACCTTTAAAAAAAAAAACTCAATGGTTAATTAAATGTAGCCCGTTCCTTATAACATTAGGTTTCTCACTTAAAAATCAACCGCAGCATTTAGACGTCACGTACGATCTAACTTAAAATGAAATAAAACACATTTCTCTGTCATCTGCCATAATTATTATTTCTAAACAAACCTAGCACATAATTCACTCGTTACCACACAGGACGAAAATGCGTAAATAGTTCCATCTGTACGATTCTAAAGAAACAGCGACGTTTAGTCCTCAAACGCCTCCAAAATCTCAAAACCTGACAGTGAGCGTCCGGGTTGCGACTTCTAACGCATGGCAATACGTGGATCATCACACAAAAGAATGACGTTTTATAAGTGAATCGATTCCCCACCATCACTTGTGTACGGCTACTGGAACATAAAGTGATAACTTGCTTTAACTTGACCATAAATGGATAAACAAAACTATGACGTCGTTCTTAACTGATGAAAATCGGTGTTGTTGCTGAGTAGCTGCTGTGGCGCAAGCGCGGTAATAAAACACTTCTGGATGTAACATTAGTAGGTCAGTATTAAGTGTTTTAACGAAAATAACTCGATGTCTAAAAAGAGAAAGTACACGGGACGGCTACAGCTGTTTGTAATCGATACTTAAAGAAGCTTGAACAGGCCACGCCCCCAGGCAGCGGACACAACCCTGCTAACGGGAACTCGAGTCGGTTTTGCACGTCTTCATGTCATTTGTACTTTTTGTGTGCAGTATTTATTCAGGTGGACTTCAGGGGGGTTAAAATATCACCATGGGGGACAAGTAGCAGAATTAACACACGCGTCTGAATTCATCAACTGTTGAAACGACGTCGCTTCACTCTCCCTGCGGATGCTTTCACAGCCAGGAAACGCCTGTAGACTCTCACGCTGATTTATTTCCATGTACGTGGGGTGGAACCCCTTTCAATCAAATACTCGGTTAACACAGTGTTTCCTGATTCAGCTCTCAGGGGATAGTCCTAATCGTTTTCTCCGAGCGCAAAATCTAGCGAGCACATGCCAGGAAAGGCAAAAATGGGGAGGTTATTTGATGTCCCTGAGGAGCAGTTCGAGTAAAAAAGGGGCGAGTAAACCGTTTCAGGTGTGATGGTATTTGGACATAGCAGGGGTGAGCGATGATGCAAAAACATTAATGTTACATTAAGAATACTTTTCGAGATGCATAATATGTATTAGAGTGTCGTAGTGAAACCTCAGTGAAATAGTTGTCACTGTTTAAAAGTCACATAGTTGAAAGCAATCTGGAAATATTATCATTTTCTATAAAATTATTTTTTTTTAGTTCACTATAAAATTTTCCTGTTGCGTCTGATAAACTGCTTTGAAATCAAAGTTTGCACATAATTGTTTTTCGAGAATCACGATGCAGATGATATTTCAGGAAATCAGTTTTGTCTAGGCCCGACTTATTATATAACTTATCGAAAACATACTTACTTATCGAAAATATCCTCAGGAAAATCATCAACTTCAATGTAGGCGGAAATGACGTCTGTGTAACACCATTTACCAGAACTTACAACATGCAAATATGAAAATGTCAATGTCAGAAATAATTGCAAATGGTCTTGCATGTGCCTCAGTCAATGATGATGCTATAAATGACCTTTTAGGTTTATAAATAGTTTATTAAATAGTTTTATCCAGCTGCAGAACAGCTAAAGTCTCGTTTTAGATTTTAATAATTAAGTAGTACATCTTTAACAGATTTCTAAAATATATCTGCTCTAATGTATATGTATGTCAGCGATAACAGGAACAACCTGTCTCTTCAGAAGTAGCTATAAACTTATAAATAGTATCCAGTGTTGCTTTGTAATTTACTAAACATCGTTATGGTGTATAAGGAATAGAATGTGCTGTTAATTGGAAAAAATCTGTCACTGATTGCATGACCTGTTTGTTTTACTTATAATTTAATTGTTGTGAGAAAATGTTATATTTGTTCATTTTGAGAATTCATGTTCTTACACAGTTAGTTCAATGTTATTTTAGTAACTTATTTATTTATTTATATAAAAGGACATTAATAAACATTTCTGTAAGCGTACCAGAGTTAGCCAATTCTTTTTATTCTGTAGTCCCTCACCTGTTATTCTAACGCCTCCCTTAAACACTAAAGATTACCAGTAATAACAGTACAAATCTACTGTAAACTAAAAAAAAAAAAAATCAAAAATAACAAATCTTAATGAAAAGAAATAATAGTAAAACAAATACACCAACATTAACAAATGCATAAATAATTAAATAAAATGAAAGTTAAACCTGGACTTGTGATGAAATTTCTAATGAATGAAGGCGTAAAAGCGATCGAGGTTTACAGAAGACATCAAGCACAGGACGCTGATGAGACTCTTAGCCACGGTAAAACATTCGAATGATGCGTTTTAATGTTGTAAAGAAGCCCGTTTGTGAATAATGATCCTGTCCGAAGCGGCTCAGAGCTCACCACAGTCGTTCCCTTGACGATCGAGGGATAACTTGTCACCAAATTGCAGAAAGAAATGCATCTGTCTGTGTGAACTGTACACACAATCATTCACAAACACCATTTGCATGTTATCGCTACGTTCTCCGTAAAGTCCTTTTTTTTTTTTTTTGGGATTCTGTTAGACTTTTAAACAAACGTAAACAAATGCACAGACTGCTGCGTCATATCAAGCGATATGAATGAATAATTTTCACGACCTCTATTATATTATGGAATCTGCAGCCGTCCTCTGGACACAAACACCAGGTTCTAACCCGACTGTTCTACGCACTTGAATATCGAAATGAGAAACTGATTATATCTGTTTCTGATCAGTAAGTTTCCCAGCGCTTGTACGACTGTCGGCTCCTTTAACAGCACCGCGCTTGGATTTCGTGCCGCTGGATGAAGGCGCCTGCCAAATGAATAAATTACATTTACGTTTACAGTACAGTATCTGGCAGGACTTCCTATCCAGAGCGACTCCCAGAAGTGCTCTGTTGTCTCTTTGGAAAGCATCACCCAGCATCCCATACCAGCGCAGACGCACTCTGCTCCGCGATACGGACGTAATCCGTACGATGGCGCCGCGGATGGCTGCCTTGGTGTGGAGCTCTCCATTAGTCCTATTGTTTTTGTTAGTTTGTCTTGTTTTTTGTTTCTCAAATGTTATCAGTTATACCAGAGATGAACTGCTGAACATTCACCAGAACACACGACACAATTTTCAACCCGTTTTTGATTATTCAGACGTTTTGTTTAACATTGTAACTGGCGGAGCAGCGGCACTGTTGAAATGCTTTAAGAAGCGCAGACGGGGGAATATGTGCATTCCTACCAAGACATTTTTAACATATAATAATGACAAACCATGGTTTACAGCAAAACTCAGACAGCTTCGTCAGGCCAAAGAGGATGCCTACAGGAGTGGGGACAGGAGCTTGTACAACCAGGCCAGGAACACACTAACAAGGGCGATTAGCATGTCTAAGAGAAGCTACTCTAAAAAGCTGGAAAACCAGTTTTCTGCAAACGACCCTGCTTCAGTGTGGAAAGGCCTGAAAACCATCACTAACTACAAGACGCCATCCCCCAACTCTGTAGGCAATCAACAACTGGTTGATGACCTGAATGAGTTCTATTGTAGATTTGAAACTCCCAGTCTCACACCACACTCCTGTCCTGATCATCTTCCCACACCACCATTATCACCTCTGACGACCACTCCCCCTGCACTCCAGGTCTGTGAAAAAGATGTTCGCCAGATCTTCCTGAAACAAAAGAGAAGGAAGGCTCCAGGTCCAGACGGCGTTACACCAGCCTGTCTGAAATCCTGTGCTGACCAGCTGGCTCCCATCTTCACACAGATCTTCAACAGATCACTGGAACTACAGGTATGTAAAGTCCCTTCATGCTTTAAACGTTCCACAATAGTCCCCATTCCAAAAAAAAACTGAAATCACAGGCCTTAATGACTACAGACCAGTTGCCCTAACATCTGTGGTCATGAAGTCATTTGAAAGACTGGTGTTGGCCTACCTGAAGGACATCATTGGTCCCTTATTGGACCCCCTGCAGGTCTGCGGATGATGCAGTCAATATGGGACTGCACTTCATCCTTCAACATCTGGACAAACCAGGGGCTTATGCAAGAGTCTTGTTCATAGACTTTTCATCAGCATTTAATACGATCATCCTAGCACTGCTTCAGACCAAACTAATCCAGCTCTCTGTTCCTGCCTCTGTCTGCCACTGGATCACCAGCTTTCTGACAGGCAGGCAGCAGCTAGTGAGACTGGGGGATTTCATGTCCAACAGCCGCACCACCAACACTGGAGCCCCTCAGGGATGTGTCCTCTCCCCATTGCTCTTCAGTCTCTACACCAATGACTGCATCTCTACAGACCCCACTGTCAAGCTCCTGAAATTTGCAGATGACACTACAATCATCGTCCTCATCCAGGACGGTGATGAGGCTGCATACAGAAGGGAGGTCGAGCAGCTGGCTGTCTGGTGCAGTCACAACAACCTGGAGCTGAACACGCTCAAGACAATGGAGATGATCATGGACTTCAAAAGAAACCCACCTGCACTTCCCCCACTCAACATCATGAACAGCACTGTGACAGCAGTGGAGTCATTCAGGTTCCTGGGCACGACCATCTCTCAGGACCTGAAGTGGGACATTCACATTGACTCCATTGTTAAAAAGGCCCATCAGAGGTTGCATTTCATTGGCCAGCTGAAGAAGTTCAACCTCCCACAGGAGCTGCTCACACAGTTCTACTCAGCCGTCATTGAATCCGTCCTGTGCACTTCAATAACTGTCTGGTTTGGCTCAGCTACAAAAGCAAACATCAGAAGACTACAAAGGACGGTTCGGACTGCTGAAAGGATTATCGGCACTCCCCTACCCACACTACAAGAACTGTATATATCCAGAGTGAAGAAAAGGGCTGGGAATATCACTCTGGACTCCTCACACCCAAGTCACCTTCTCTTTGAACTTTTGCCGTCTRGCCGACGATACAGAGCATCGAACACCAGAACAGTCAGGTACAAGAACAGTTTTTTTCCCCAGGCAATTTACCTCATGAACAGCTAAAACATTCTTCTCACTGTGCATTAAATATATGYGCAATACCACTGTGCAATATACTGTGCAATACCACAGATATTTATTTAACTTATTTGTAAGTATCTCACACCCCTACTCCATCTGATGTTAACCCAAAAAAATCCATCCTACTAAATTTGTTGTAATTTTTTTTTTTTCCTGTCTTGTGTCGTGCTGTTTTGTCTTGTTATTTGTCTTGTCCTGGAGCTCTGTCACCAAAACAAATTCCTTGTACGTGCAAGCGTACTTGGCAATAAAACTCTTCGCAGGGCTTATTACAGACACTGCGCTTTAGTCTTCACGTCAGGAGAAGTTCAGTTCCTCGGCTAGGTGCTGATGCTGAGGCAGCCAAAAATATCTTATCTAGGTGAAGTTTAAAAATATCTCGGGGCTGGTGTGCGTAACTGTAATTTCACTCTCACTTTAGATCTGATTGTAAAAATAAAACCAAAATACATGATGATGATCATAAACACCACAATAAAGGTCACACTTAAAATCCAGTGCGGACTTTGAGGTCTGGGTTCGAGTCAGATTTTAAAGCAATACGTAAGCTCGGTTTTAAATGTCCCGTCCCTCATAAAGCTCCAGTTCACGTGGTGTGTGTGCTGTCTATTCCTGGCCATGTGACTAGTGATAACAGTGGGGTCAGAGGTCACAGCCTGGGTGTTTGAGCGCTCACGGTGGTGGAGGGGGTGCAGCAGGGTAAACGTGCGCTCTTGCGCTGTACGCCTATCACACAGATAGCATCATGGGTTTTTGTTAGTGTGTAACTAGTCGCAGGAGAACGTTCGAGCGCTGCAGCCCGGGTTTGTACTTCTCCACTGAAGCGTGTTTGTGTATTTGCATTGCGACAGAAACAGAGTGTTTGTGTGTTTGCAGCACAAGGGGGCAAATCTGTAACCTTGAAAAAGCCGATTTCGTGTTCGGGTTATTAGCTTGTACTCGGTCGATGCCTGGAGGACAACAGGGTTTAATAACCAGGTGGAAAAAAAATTAAGTCTTTTTTTAACTGAAAAATAACCCTCGTGCTAACAACAGGCTTTCTTCTCACAGCTAAACGTATCACCCATACTTCTACAGCTCTCATAGCCGAAAGGTTTCTCAGAGGTCGCAAAAATACGTCATGAACTTGTTTCAAAGAGGAAAATGACACCGTTATGTGAACTCATCATCTGTTCCCTTTACTCCATCTCTATTAATGTTCTTAATATGCTAACTAGCTTGCCATGTTAGCTAAAAGAGACAGGGGGGGGGATAATTGTTTGTTATTATTTTAATTAATTCATGTATCGCCTCAGTGTTTCCAAAATTGAATTTAATTTTTTTCATTATTTTTAAGTTTATGTATGTTTTCATTCAGGGTGAAAAGTGCTGCAATTCCATGTTGATCCTGTAGGTGTGCTCTAACCTATTAGCACATTAGAAAATAATTCGTTTCTGTTAATTATGTTTAGAATTGTTGAAGATCCTCCAAAAAATTATAATCAGTTGGGGATGTTTATAAAATTGTGACAATCTGCACTAAGATACAGTATCGTGGTGGCTATGACATGAGGCTGGGTCGTACAGTGTGGACGGGTTAAACACCTCTTAAATCCTAAATGCTCTTATCCACAAAGCTGTACGTCAGCGATCCTCATTAGTACGTTTAAATCAAATTGTTCATGGCTTCTTTACTAGTTTCTTGGAACAATACTTTGATGTATGTGTAATCGATTGTATGTGCGACACAATCCGATGCAGCGCTCCATGTTCCTGAGCGTCCCGGCACCAGTGACAGTACCTGACTTATACCTCCATATCATTTGCTTCGAGCTCCTGAAAGACGGTGACACGATGCGCATGCTCTCCGACGTGTCGACCCGGTCTCCTGTGCGAGGTGTCTCAGAGATCTCAGACGGCCTCCGCCACGAGAAGGGTTCGATGACCCTGTCGTTTCCAGTTTCCGTACCATCCTCTTAATAACACTCTTTGAGGGTGCGTCAGGAACACCATATTTCTTCCTAAATTCACTCTGACATGGCTTAAACGAATTGGTGACCCAATAGGTTGCTCATCACTGCACACCATCATCCTGATGAGAATTTGAGTGACTGAGTTAAGGGGTATGAGCTTAACAGTCCGACTCGGGGGCATCCCGGCGTGTTCGAAGCTACGTATATTGAGGAGCACTTTTGATGTCTTTTCATTCAGATTGCTTCGTCTTAGTGTGAGTTGTTACAAAATATATGTAGCTACATATACAACATCACAAGACGCTTCAAATACCTTCAGCTTCCTGACATGAGTGGTGTTTAATCTTTTAGCATTCTGTCTCTGGTAAATGTGGTGTGATCGTTGGAATGTCATAACTACTGCAACAGAAGTACAAACTACGGATTCCTCCTCTTTCCCAACCCCGACTCTTCCTTCCTCTTCCTCATTTCAAACGTTCTTCGTTCTCTAGCCTCTGGGTGGAATGAGCAGCAAGCAGGGCTTTGAGGATGGCCTTTTCTTTGGCTCATGCATTCCCGAGCTCTGGGACACAATCCCCCCACTTCTCTCTCTCTCTGTTGCTTCACTCTTTGCACAATGTGATGGAGGAGGTGGCGGCGATGGCGGCAGTGGTGGTGGCGAGGGGGGGGGGTCGCGGCGGGTGGCGAGGGTCAGCTAGCGGCTGTCAGAGAGAGAGTCTGTCTCTCCCTCAACTCCCCTTTTAATAGAGACGTCAAGCGTCACAAAGACAACTTGACAGCTCGGGCTGAATGGAGCTGTGGAGTTAATGCCACTTTGTTTTAACTGTTTTTTTTTTTTCCCCAACGACTTTTTTTGAATTCTCTTTAAAGCGGTCAATGGTTTAGATTCAAGAACAAGCTGTGAGACTTTTCTCGAAGTTTTATTTGTTAAGAACGACCTCCATCTTTTAGGACTGGTTAGGGTTTAACACTCAGCTCGTTGCTTTAGTTGGCAGTAGATTGGAATATAATAATTTTTTTTTTTTGATTAAAGATTTTCCGTTACCGTATTTGAATGAGATTTTTTCTAGAAACAGGAAAAGAAGCTGCTGCGTGAGTTTGTACATAGTGTGGCTTTGTACAAGGACTCCTGTCACAGCTCACAGCAAGAGCCGCTTCTGTAGTCTTCTGCTTGTTGGAGCATCTCGGTAGCGTGGAGCGCATTCTGAGATGCTCGTCTGCTCACCACAGTTGTAAAGAGCACGCTTATATGACTTGCCGGTCATTCTACTTTGATCTGTCTTATCAGCGAGGTGTTTGTGCCTGCAAGCTGGTGCTCACAGGATGCTTTTTGTTGGTTTATTGTGTGTGTGTGTGTGTGTGTGTGTGTGTGTGTGTGTCTGTGTCTCTGTGCGTGTGCGTTTTCCCTCAGTATTGTACTGAGGGGAGTCAGTATTGTACTGAGGGGAGTCATTGTATTATATTGTATTATATAATACAATATTGTATTGTACTCATTGTATTGAGTATTGTATTATATAGAGCAAAGTGTATTTTATTTATACAGTGAGACATTTATTACAGTGTGTTTCCAGTGACATGAGGTTAAAGTTTTAGCAAACACACTAAATCATAGTAATTTTTTGCTTATTCTTATTTCATATAACTTTTCTTATGAATTTCCCTATTTCAGCGTTTGAGGCTTTCGTCGTCATGCGCGATTTGCGGACAATAAGTATTTTCAGGGGAAAAGACTAAACAAAACCCTAAAAGCAGCCACGACTGTCCTTCAAAACAGATCAGATCACAGCTCGAAAGAGGAATTGTCCTTCAACAGTATTAGCACATCAATAGGGCTGAGTGTCAAATGTGTGCAGCGTTCACGCCCGTCACGGCCCATGTGGCAGTTGTGGGAAAATAGCTGTTCTTTTGCTACAGAGGTTTTTCTTTTTTTCTCTGTGTGTGAGTGTGTGTGTGTGTGTGTGTGTGTGTGTGTGTGTGTGTGTCCTCTTTTATGCATTGAAGTGTGTGTCATCCCTAAGTATTGCTGATATTGAAGTGAGCATTGTTGATGAAAAAGAAAATCAGGACCGATTTCACAAACGAAGCATAATAAAGAGAGACAGAGAGAGAGAGAGTGTGTTCAGTGTAAAGCTCGTGTGATCGTTGAACCTTTTTCTTGGTAGTAGAAGTTCATCCCAGGTTTTTTTTTTTTTTTAGTTAAAGCCGTATTAATAGGGATGGGTATAACCAGGGGCCACCCGATACGATATGATCAGAATAAAGAATCGCTTGTTTGACCTGTATCGCGATTTTATAAGCATCACGATTTTATGTTTATACCTCTTCAACTTAATTTTGTTTTTAGACACTGCAGTTTAATTGCAAATAATTCACTGCTACCACACAGCATGCTGTACTGCCTCCTGATGTGCGAATAGTTTAGAGAGCACCACCTGTAGGATTATAGAGGAACAGCAACCTGAAATGCAAACCTATATTAATTCAAAGTAAATCCTTAAAAAAAAAAATGTTGACAATACATGAATGGTATCACAATACATCTCTGAAATATTTTTTTTCCCTTCCATCTCTAGTGTTTTTAGTCAATGAGTTTTCTGTACATTTATAAATAAACTTAATCATTTTTAAGTTTGGTAGATTAATGGCTAATTATCCAGGATGAATATTAGTCTAAAGCAAACACAGTCCAGTTTGGCTTATTAATCTCGCCTTAAAGTTGTTGTTCAGCTTGCTGACATCGTGTTGTTTTAAAGAATCATTATGTATTTAAAAAAAAAACTCTTTTCTTTCTCCCTCCCACACACACTGACATGTCAAATGTGGCTTTTTACAACGCCTGCTTATCTCCGCATTGATCTCAAGCTCATGATCTCGCTCTCTCTCTGTCTCTCTCTCTCTCTCTCTCTCTCTCTCATTTTCACACATTTTTAAGCAGTTTTCAGCTTGCATCTCTTTAATCAGCTTTTTGTTCTCTCCTCCTGCAGACGCTGTGAGATCCGGTTACAAAATGAACCAAGATGCACTGGAGTCCGGTGAGAAATAGCTTTATTTCTCTTGTTCTTCTTGATATTTCTTTTGTAATTACTGCAGCATGTGCTATTAATACATCTGCATTAATGCTAGAGTTGGCAGTTACAGTCTGAGATCCTAATGACTTTATTAAATGTGATGCGAGCCAATTGAGTGAAAATTGGCAGATTCAGAACCATGTCGCTGGTATTAGTAAGGGACGAAACACCGTCACTGACACCAGTGCAGAGTATGACCTCTAAAATTGCTCACTTTCCAAGAACAGCTCATCTTAATGTGTTTTATTCCTTTTACACTATAATAAGTCTACTAGTTTTTTTTTTTACTTTAATTAAAGTTTGACAAAAGTCAAAATTCTTTCTTATTGTTCTGAATCACTATATATCTTGTGCAAAAGTTTAGGCGCCCCTTGATAAATAACAGTTAACACAGTCTCTCTTGGAAATGGAAAAATTATATATATATATA
>QMIH01001010.1:115276-170223 GCA_003987875.1 Clarias batrachus
AATCACCAAAATTTGCTATTTATCAAGGGGTGCCTAAACCTTTGCACAAGATCGTATGTTTTTATATATATATATATATATATATGTAAAAGGTTTTCATGTTAGTGAGAAAACCCACACATAACCTAGAGTCTTTCATTACCGTTTCATTTAATTTTTAGAGCTCAACCCTTTGTCTTTCACCAAGGCCTGACACTGGAGACTTAAATTAACAAATTAACTAAGGAAGTATTTATCACTGAAAAAAAATTGCGATACCACAGACAAGTGTATGGTGACATAGATTATCACAGTATTGATATATCATCATATCATCCAAACCTGTGCTCAGTCTGAGAGTTGTGTTCAAGAATAACAGGTTGTGCACAGGGTTAGTAACAGGAGTCATAATTCCCTTTATTTCTCTATATAATCCCCTGCTACACTGATGCACTTATCCCTAATGCACTTATCACCAGCGCTTGGATACCAACAAGGTAGAACGTTTCCTCAGTACGCCGTCGCCATGATTGCACTGCCTGCTTCATGTCAGAAACCCTGGCCTCCCAGGAACTCTTTTAACGGCCCAAATATGTGGAAATGTCTTTGAGCGAGGTCAGGACTGCACGGGGGATGTGGCAATATCTTCCAGCTGAGTTCCTGCAACATGCAGGTGGTGTTGGTGAATGATTGTGTGTACAGTTCACGCAGACAGATGCGTCTTTTCCACAAGTTGGCAAAAAGCACTGATTTGTCGATTTTAAAGGATCAGGTGTTCCACTCGCTGAATGTTCATGGGAACGACTGCAGTGGACTCTGAGCCAACTTGGTCGGGTTTCGCATTTAAAGCATTTCTACTGTTTTCCTGCGGTTAAGAGTCTCATCACCACACTGGGCGTAAACGTCAATCGATGTAACGACTTCATTCACTGGAAATTTCCAAGTCCTGGTTTGGCTTCAACGCCCCTCATATTAAACTGCATGAATGATAATAAGTGAGTAGAATATCCAGGGCAGCTCTGAGCCAATGAAATTAAGGTAAATGTAATATGAACACTAATGTGTGAGCAGTTATATTCTATTATATTCTATTATATTCTATTATATTCTATTATATTCTATTATATTATATTATATTATATTATATTATATTATATTATATTATATTTATACAGCGTGAGCCAGACACACGTCAACATGAAAAATATACGCCTCTCTTCTGATCACATGACCGCATCAACGATGGTGCAACTACTGACATCTTTAGAGGAAATATTATACTACACATTGCTGCCATTAATTAAATTCGAGGTTTAAAAACAGGCTCAGATAATTGTTGAAGTGTGTACATACATTTCTTTGGTCTCTCACTCTCTCTTTCTGTCTGTCATATAAATTATATCCAGAATAAGCCAAAAAAATGCGTACATATTTCAGGAAAGGAAAAATAGTATGATGTATATTACATTAATGTAATATTAATATTATGATAATCAGTGTTGGGTGTAACGCATTACAAAGTAAAATGTTAGAGTACTCGGGTTACTTTTTGGATGTAACGAGTAATGTAAACGCGTTAGGCCCGACATTCAAGTACTCAGTTACTTAGTTACTTTTTCAAAAATGTAATCCGTTATTCAGACAATTTATGTAATCCGTGATCCAGATAGCAGTAATTCCCAATCCATTAGTGTGGGTGGGTGTGTGTGTGTGTGTGTGTGTGTGTGTGTGTGTGTGAGGGAGAGAAACAAGCCCCGCCCCCTCTGCTATTCCTGCTGTTATACCACTATCTCACCTATGCGGTTTGACTATGCGAGGACCGACGCGCGGAAAGATGGAAACCTAATCACAGTGCCGAAACCCGCGGTGAATCATGATGAACCATACTTACGTTAGGTGAGATAGGGGTATTAGTAGTTATGGGCCAAACTTGACTAAGTGATGATGGTAGAATAATTATAAAGGTCTTGACTAAAACAACATGCATGAGGAAGCACAAAGGGGTTTTCATTTTTCATTTTGTTTATCAGAAAGTATCGCAGTAATGTAACGGATTACTTTTGAAGACAGTAATTTTGTAATGTAATTAGCCACTTTAAAAAGTAACGTCCACCAACACTGGTGGTAATAATGTGATCATATTATTGGCATATTTATCAATATATCATGTATAGCAATAAATGTATTAAATGTAATAAAATATTTATATGTGTTTGTTTTCCTGAAGTGTGTATACATTTTTGACTGACTCTGTGTGTGTGTGTGTGTGTGTGTGTGTGTGTGTGTGTGTGTGTGTGTGTGTGTGTGTGTCAGTTTATTAAATAATAAACAGAAATTCTGCTTGCCTGGTATAACCTACCTCACTCATCATGTAACAGTCGGGGGTTTTATCTGAGATTCAGTAGACAGCATCATCATCACCTTTTATGTCGTACTGCGTCATATTATGTCATAATATATCTGCCGTAACATTGAGGTGGTGTGAGGAGTGGCAGTGAGTTGACCGCATACACACATACACATACACCTTTTGGTAAATTGGTTTCGGCAGTACGTTGGTGCATTGTTAGGAAAACCTCAAATAATCTTGCTTCATATTGTGTCATTAATGTGTCTTCACATAGTTCAGTGTGGTTTTGACTTTTGACTGCCTTCTGCGAGTGTGTGTGTGGTTAATGATATACATGCAGCGTGTGACACGTTCTGTGTTGTTTCAGATGCGGACTCTGGTCAGGATATGACTGAGTTTAACTGGGACGATCACTTGGAGGAGACGGGCGCGCTGTCTGTACCTCACCATGCCTTTAAACATGTAAGCAACCAGCTTGGTTCTGTGACTCCTCTCCTCTCACGCTTCACGTTCCACTTCCTGATGATGCCTGAACACACACTCATGACACACAGCTTGATTTTTGGACATGCAGTTAATAACCTCAATTGTAACATATCCTTCATGAATAACACACATCCATGCAAATGTTCTACATGTAAACGTAAAATTTTCACATTTATTCAACAATAATGTTTTTTTTTTCATTTCATACAATACATTTAAACTGTATTTATAGAAACACACACGAGGCCTCTGTTCATACATGTGTACCTGTGTGTAATTCAATTTACAATTAATTTGTATATTAATAATCAGCGAAGCGAAAAATCATAAAAATTAATAAAAAGATAAATAAAACCGGCAAAACGTTAGATAGGAACATAGTGATTGATACTGTAATAGATTAAAAAGAAATGATGCGTGAGTAAATTAAAACGTGCACTCACAAATGAAAGGAAGCCCTTAGTTGCCGAGAAAATCAAAATCATTGTCATGTGCAGTCTTATGCAATAGGAGAAAAAACATCATTTAAAATTTGCGGGTAGATCTTAAAAGAGCTGTGCATGCAAGACGACCAAAAAATATTACAGGACTAGAAGCCTTTTGCAAGGAAGAATGGGAGAAAATCCCAAATACAACAATTTAAAGAATTTAGCTGGCTATAAAAAGCGTTTGCAAGCTGTGATATCTGCCAGGGGATGTGTTACTAAGTACTGATTATGTAGGGTGCCCAAACTTTTGCACAGTGCCATAATAATGTTTAAAAAAAATGTTTTCTATTTATGGCATAAAAATAACTATGTACCAATGTTTGCTGAAAATATTGTGCATTTTTTCCCTTTCCAAAATAGACTGTGTTAACAGCTTTTAAATAAAAAAAAACATCACCAAAGTCTATTATTTATCAAGGAGTGCCTAAACTTTTGAATAAGACTGTGAAACAGTTCTGTAGGGTTAAATAATGCATACAGAGATAAATAATAAAAGCTGCAGCTGATCATACAGTAAATATTTAACTTTAACCAACTTGCATGACTTTAAATAGTCTATATATAGTTTTATCTTGTTTTTATTATTCTACATATTGATATAAATAGTTTACCATAGTTATGTTAGTAGTTTATACAGTATTAATGTAAGTACCGGCAGAATTTGTAGAAATAGTTAAAAGGTTAAAGACAAAAATGATCCGATCAGATTTAATGTAATCAGTGATATTATTATTTCAGTCCACATACACGTCTGTCTGTCTGTCTAAGAACTCTCTGTCTAACTTATTAATACAAAAGAAAATCATTTTTGTAAGGTTCTCTGTTCCAGTATTTGACACGCCCTCACCTCGGAATGCTTAGAATACGTTTCCTCTCATGACTCGTGTTTTATCTCATAGTGGTGCTTCACATTACTGCTGGTTATTAGTATCACCGTTTCGGAACAGACTGTGTGTGTCCGTGTTTCATGAGGATTTCGACGCTTTGTAGGTGCATTAATTAGTTTGAACGTCATGCATACTCTGTGTATACACAGTTAGCAATCGCGTGGATTGCGTATAGCCACACCCACCTTGAGGGAAAAGCGCTATATTCGATGCTGGCAGAAATTCTGACACTGGTTTCTGGTCCTCCAATGTATGAAACGTAAAGGTATCATAGAAAGAGTGTGTTCTAACCAATGTACAGACCAAACCTTTCTTTTATTTCTCTACATAATGCAGACGGAGAAGACAAGACAATACAACTTTTTTGAGGATCAGGGTGCTTAAAATTGCTAATCTGGATTTAATAGATAATTCCCGCGGTGACGAGTTAAATAAGCCGCTGTGCTTCTTCTCAGATGGATCAAGGCCTGCAGACCGGACTGACTCCCGGTATGAAGCTGGAGGTTCCAGTGCGCGGAGAACCCGACGGCGCGTATTGGGTGGCCACCATCATCACTACCTGCGGCCAGCTGCTCCTGTTACGCTATGAAGGCTACCATGACGACCGGCGCGCTGATTTCTGGTGTGACGTCATAACCGCCGACCTGCACCCTATCGGCTGGAGCAGGCAGCAGGGGCGACCCATGAGACCTCCTGAGGGTGAGAGCATGGGGATATGAGTGATCCTTTCTTATCCTTCTCTTTTTTGTTGTTGCAATTCTCAGGAATGCTCTTAAAGATTAAAGCTAGTGTTTAATTTTTAATCGCAATCCATTCCAGTCATAAATATTCATGAAAATGCACCACCCATATGCTAAGTACTTCCTAAATCCTAACCTCCGTTTAAGCAATGCACAGTCCAGGAGGAGCTTCACGTATTAATCTGTGGCGCGATTATATGATAATCCTTGCAGCATCATGCATCGTTTGTGCAAGTTCACGCTTGATTTGCACTCTGCGCTGAGGAAGTGGAGGGGGGATGGGCCGGCCTGTGTTGTGGCTAGATTGTGCCCCAGTTTAGATCACAGCTCAAGATTATATACATCGTCGAAATGCTATCTTCTTAGCTAGCACATTAGCAATAAGTACTGTGTGATATCTTTAGTAGTTTGTATTGCGCAGGCCAAATGGATTTGCACTCAATTTCAGACTGAGTGTCTAGTCCTGCTCGGGTGCTAAAACAATTTAAAGCCATTCAGATACTGGGAAAAGCAAAAAGACGCAACTTCCAGGAAGTTAGTCTTGTTGTATGGGATTTTAAGCCTGTGCACACAACAGCAGCTGGGTTTTATTTAACGTCCGGTGATTGTGTTTAGGCGTCCGAGAGAAGCATCAGGACTGGGAGTCGCTGCTGGAGAAATCTCTGTCCGAATCCGGCAGCGCACCGGCCAACCTGCTGGAAGGGGTGAGTAATATAAATACTACTGTACACAACCCTGCTGTTGCTGTGATTTTACATCACTTTAAGTGCTCATAATTTAAGGTCTTAAAGTAGTTTGTGTTTTATTTTTCCACGGACCTTAGGCTCAGCGCGGCTGTAACCCTGTAGACCTGTTGAGTCCGGGTCTCAGCGTGGAGCTGGTGGATAAGGAGGATGCAGAAGTGGTCTGGGGCGCAGTGATCGAGGATAACGTGGGGGGTCGTCTCCGTCTCCGCTACGCTGGCACAGACGGGCTCTCCGACACGCACTCAATCACCTGGAGCTTCTACCTGAACCCGTTGCTCCACCTTCCTGGCTGGGCCAAAGAGCACGGCTGCACCCTCAGACCTCCATCAGGTGAGCCGTCAGGGTTAGTCGGTTACCCGCCTTTCCGGGGTCAAAACGTAAAAGACCACGTCCAATTACATCAGAATTTAATTACAGTTAAAATGTTCAGGCAATGGCATCCAGCCAGATGTGCAGAACCGACTGAATCAGTTTTACACATCTGACTGGAAGCCATTGCCTGAACATTTCAACGCATTCAGGTTCTGAGCTGCTCCAGCGCTTTGGGTTGTTTGTCCAGTTTGAAACTGAATTTCCGCTCAGGTTTCTTCAAGGGTTTAACAAGCGGGTCTTCCAGGATTCCAGTGTATTTGCTTCTATCCATTCTTGCCAGTTTTCCAAGACCATAGTGTCGAAAATAATCCCTAATACGCCATTTATTCGCCTACACAAAAGTTGTCTATTAAATACAACAAACAACAAATACATCTTACCTTGAACACAATATTTTGATTTATTTGATGTTTTTATTAGATTCATATTTCAGAGATCCAACTTACAAACCCTCCCCTCCATCTACCCATATGTCGAAGATGAAGATAAGATGAAGTAAAAAAAAAAAAAAAAGCACTAAATACCCTTAAAAACAGCATTTTTAGCCATTTTTTGCATTAATTTTTTTAATAAATATATTTAGGATAAAATGACATTTCAGCACAACCTGGGCAATATGGTGAATTGAATTAGATTTCATTTTAAGCAACTATACAAACATGATTGAGCAGAAAGCAAAAAGAAAAACCCTCATCATGTGGACAGAGAAATAGCACAGATTCAAAAGATAAAGTGTTTTTATGGTCGATTCGATGATTCCTGTGGCCAGAAATAATACTGTAATTTTCTACATTTTTGCGGCGCCACTGACATATTCTAGTAGCAGTAAAATTCACACGTTTTAAAAGTAGTGACTTCGGTTCTACATGACGTATCCAAAAACCTAAGCCCACAATTTGATATCCTACGTTGACCAGGAGGACTTCCGTATAAGCACTTTATTTTTGAGTCCGTGATTGACCATTTGGATTGATTGACCAATGCTGTGTTGTCACTTGCATCTGTGCCTCTTGATTTTTAAGGGTCCTTCCATTGTTTTTCAAAGAAGAGCCTGTTGTTCTTTAAAGGCGGCGGGCATCCGTTGGATTTACTTCCTCTCAGTGCACCGCTCTCACGGTAGCAGTATAAACAGGTACAGGAGCAATAGCGCGAGAGGGAACTGTCCGCTACTAGTATATCGCTATATCTCCCGGACAGATTTTTAAAAAGGGTGGGCAAATACTTGCACGGCCAACTATCCTCTATGTGTGGGACACACTGTTCATTATGTAGATGGTCTTCGCAAAATGATGAGCTGTCTTGGGTTTCTGCCAAACTTCTAATTTCGTGCCAAGGATAAAATGTTCAGAGGAGCTTTTCCTACATTCACATTTTTTATCCCCAACATGCTCTTGGGTTTAAGAGACATTTGAAGGCTTATGAAAGCTTTTCTGTCGTGCAGTTGAGTTTTCAGTTCTGCTTAGCTTTTAGGAATGTGGTCACAAAGCAACAGCGTGTTATCTTTGTTTTTTCATTAATTGGTTTCAGTGGAACAGGAATGACTTTTACCCTTTTTTCTAAAAGAAATGATTCATGCAGTTTAGTCATTTTGTTAAGAACGCAGTCGTATTTATTCCTTTCATTTCATAACTCGAAGCATTTCTGCCAAAACTTATTACTAGGAATGCACACCTTGAGAACCACATTTTTCATGCCTGGATCAAAGCAGACGTTTATAAACAAAACATTTCGGATGTAAATATTTACAGTTGCTTTGCTTCTAATACATCACATTATTTATATTTAATAGTTATTTACTTGTTAATGAACAAGCTCCTTATTGTAGTACTTTTTATGGGAATCCAGATGTCATTACACCTCACCGATGTTCTGTTCTGCTTGAGTTGATCCTTGATTACGTTTCAGTGATTATTCTTTCACTTTGGCTTCAACAGTGAGCTGTTCTACTATAATATAGCTGATTTAGCAGCAGGAGGAGGAATCTGTTAGATCAGAGTCCATTAGCTTATAGGAGATAAACATCGTTGTACTGTATGTTCTCACTTGATTTATTTCGCCTGACTTTGTGTTTGTGTGTGTAGTTTTGCTACCGTTGCGCACTAAGGAGGAATGGGACGAAGTGAGACAGGCCATCACTGATCAGCCACAAGATGCAAATATTAGTGAGGAGTTCTATAAGGTGAGCACTGGTTGTCTTCTGTCATGTACGTACTTATAAATATAAGTATGATCAACTTTATAAGTATTCAAATGAACAAATCGTAGCAAGGTCGTATCCTGAAGTTTAGGGTGTTTGTGTATTCAGGATCGTCCAGCCATCAGTCCACACTGCTTTTCTGAAGGGATGAAGCTGGAGGCTGTTGATCCTGTTGCTCCTTTCACCATCAGCCCTGCTTCTGTTGTCAAGGTAACACACACACACACTTTCCCAGGTGACACTCATATCGGTCATGCATGTGACAAAGCTATAGTATAACACTCTTCCTAAGGAAGCAGAAAAGGTGTACAGTTTTACCTTCATTAATATATCCTGCGTATACCAACCTGCATATTTTAACCGCACGACCCTACATGACCCTGCCCACTCTCTGGATGTTACATGGCCTTTATTTGCATGCTACAACCTGATTGGCTCTTAGATTTTGTGATGCAATAACACAGAATTCCAGTGAGAATTTTCAGTTTATGCAACTCTAGAAATAATTATTCAGCATATTATTAATTTGATTAATTATGTATGTATTCAAAAGAAATTAATTAACAAAAAAAGGGCCACACTCAGGACCCAGCCACTCAGGCTTCCCAATGCCAGCCGATTCCAACCTGTGTGGGTTTTTTTTTGGGGGGGGGGGCATGGTAAGACCTCTAAAAAGCCCTGGACACTGGGGAAAAAATCAGAATAAGAGAGCCCTTAGAACATTATGATGTCATAGTACTTGGACCATACAAGTAGTTAATCACAAACTGGCCACTTTGTAATAATATTTATATTCAATTTAAATTCATTATATTTTTAGAATAGTTATTCTCATGTTATAATTGTTTTATTTATATTCTTTTCTACCTCCATAGTGACTACAGGCATTGCACTATTTAGATACATATCCAAGGATTATTCGTGAAGATGTCATAAACCTGCATTCTGTGATAACATGTTACATTTCTTTATTCCGAAACCCACTTAAGAATAGATATGAATAACCATGTTTTTAATATTAAGTGATATAAGTAATACCTCATCATTGTTTTCTGTGACAGTTGCATATTTTTATTCCTCTTCCCTTGTCTATTTTTTGCCTCCCATTTATATTTATCCTGGATTAGGGCATGACTTTTACCCTTAGCCAGTGTTAGTCAGAAAGGTTGCTTTATTGCCATCTATTTATTTCTGCAGAGACGGTCATACGCCGCCTCGTCAGCCCTCCTAAACTCCCTCATGCCATTACCCAGCAGAGTGACACACATGACTCTTTCTTATTTCCAAACACACAGACTTGTTTTTTCAGTGCTTTTACATCGCTGTGTCATCAGACCTAAAAATAAATGATCATGCCAGTGTCAGCTTTTCTTTTCTTTCTCAAGCAATTTAACTGTTGGTTAAAGTACAAGCGCCCTAGCACAAACGAAAGATCCATTTTTTGTAAAAGCTTTAGGGATCTTTGGTTTGTGTTAGAGATTCACTTCCTCATTTTATTTATTTTATATATTTTTTTACTTTGGAATTTACTTTTCACTGCCTGTTCCGACACAAATACAAATTCCATTTGTCATTAATTTATTCACGAGTCCTCATGGGGAATCTGATCACAGGTCTACACGCTACTCATACAGTGATCATTTATACCATGTTTTTGTTTCTTTTGCATTACAGGTGTTCAACGATCAGTTCTTCCTGGTGCGGATGGATGATATGAGAGAGGAAGCCGAGAGAAAAGGAGGAAGCAGGTTGTTTGTGTGTCACAGGGACAGTCCTGGAATTCTTCCTGCTCAGTGGAGCTTCAAGAATGGAGTGAAGCTCAGTCCACCGCTAGGTAGAGCATTTACAATATTCACCCGAATTCTTATTTTAGCTTTTAAGTTAGCTTTTAGGGTTGTTCAAAGTTGAAATTACGAATAATTGTATCTACAACAGTGGTCCTAGAACAGAGCCTTGTGGAACACCAGATCTTACCTTTAAAAGGCGCAAGAATGACATTGACATTCGGAAACAAGAAATAATCCTACATTACCTTGTCTGTTTAGCAAATGAAAGAGGTATAACACAGAGTGTATTCCAGTTCCTGGCGTTTATTAATTTAACCAGCACTTTTTCAGTATTGTGTTTAGTCTTAAATCCTGGCTAAGATTTATGTGTGATTCAGGTGCAAGTACGGACTTCGTTCTCAAGGGCCAAAGAAAGCTTGTAAATTCATGTTTGCAAAAGGTTTCTTTAGCTTTTTATCCCTTGTTCTCACTACGATTAAAAAAAAAAATCACAAATATGCTTCCCCTAAATAATTTCAGATTAAGAGCTAAGTGTAAAACAAACATGCTGCTCATTCTGTAGCATCTTACAGAAGGGTGAACCCTGCTTATCATACTGTATTAGTCGTCTTTGACAACTGAGCAGAAATGTACATTTAAGGCGTCACATTTAAGGTGTTAAAGATGTCTAAAATACTGATAATTTGTGTTTCAAATATTTGAATAGTTCTTTGGGCTGAGTCTTTTTTTATTATCCTGAAAAGAATGAGCAAATGACAACTAAGCTGATAATAGTATAGCAATGTCATCACTTCTTGTTAAATGGTGTCTTTTGTCTGTGTCTGTCTGTCTGTCTGTCTGTGTCTGTCTGTCTGTCTCTGTGTGTGTGTCTGTGTGTGTCTGTGTATGTGTAGGGTACCAAGGGCAGGACTTTGACTGGGCTGACTATCTGAAACAGTGCGAGGCGGAGCCAGCCCCGCAACACTGCTTCCCCTCTGTGAGTCTTGTTTCTTTGCACAAGAATTCCGCTGTGATTATCGTGTCTTCGAACACCAGAGATATAAGATAAATGTATGACGGCATACTTTGATGCTTTGTGTGCTTTTTCTTGTATCAGGACCCCTCGGATCAGTGCTTTAAAGAGTCCATGATGCTTGAGGCTGTCAATCCTGTTTGCCCTCAAAACATTCATGTGGCCACAGTCACCAAGGTCAAAGGTCAACATATCTGGATCAGACTAGAAGGTGATTCATGCGGCATGTTGTCGATACGGCTTGCTGTTTACTTATCATGCGTTCTTTTGCTTTAATAGAGCGAGCAATTATCTGTAAATATACAGAGTAAATCTATATTCACCAATCGGCCATAACATTATAACCACTGACATGTGACGGGAGTAGCATTGATTATCTGGTTACCATGGGACACGGAAATGTGGGGTGTATTAGGCAGCAAGTGGACATTTTGTCCCTGAGGTTGATGTGTTGGAAGATGAAAAAATGGGCAAGCATTAGGATAAGGATTATAAGCATCTTTTTTCTTAGTGCAATTTTTATCTTTCTCTTGACCTATTTTCTATTTTCTTATTCTATCTTATCTTTCCTTTTTTGGCATGCGCAGCCGTGCATATCATCATACTGTGTGGTCGTGCACATGAGAAATAAAATTTCAATTTCAATTTGGATAGCGAGAGGTCTAGTGCCAGTTTTGGCGGCAAAAAGGGGCTCTTGGGCAGTAATATATTAGGCAGGTGGTCATAATGTTACGGCTGATCTGTGTGTACAGTATATAATTATTCTTTGGCTGCGGAAAAGTAAAATGGAAATAGAATGGAATAAAATGCCAACTCTTTGTGTATGTTTTTCATGATCTTTATCTTTTTTCTTGGCAATGCTACTTAGGTGTTAGTCAACTAGATAAGGAGCCGCAGTATTATACTGTACATATCATACTGTGTATGGGTGTCTATATGACAAATAACATTTGAATTTGTCATTTTTATGTAAATGAAGTAAGTAAACATGAGGAAATTTGGAAACAAAACGTAAAACAAAAAAAAATCCCTGCCATGCGTACTATGCAAAAGTCTTTTGTATACATTTGTGATCTATGGTGTGCAAACTACTCTGAGATCAGGGAGTAGTAGAAACGAACAGACGCACCCCTGATCCGAAGCTTTAATCAGCGCTTTTTTGTATCGTGATGAAGCCCAAGTCCTAAGTAAAACTTCTTCTGTATGTGGTTCATGTGTAAATATGATCTCATCTCCTTAGACAAGTATGTCATTTCCTACATTATGATGTAAGCAGTCACTGTAGACGTGTCATAGGTGATGGGGAAGTCCAGCAAAGGACTTGATGCTTCTTTTGAGTCTTCATTCTCTGTCTGTGGTCTACAGGAATGAAGCAACCGGTTCCGGAGATCATAACTCACATGGACTCCATGGACATCTTCCCCGTCAGCTGGTGTGAAACTAACGGCTACCCTCTTCAGTACCCCCGCAAACCCAAAGGTGATTTACCATATAAATTGCAATAAATGTCTGTCAGCTTGAACACCCTCAATATTAGACGGTCAGATCGGATCGCCTCACCAGTGCACAGTACACATTTCATAAATTGCGTAACGTTGCCTCTCCAGTTTGGTCAGAGTCTGTCAGTGCAGGTTTATTGATTTCTGTGTATGTGTCTGTCCTCACTGCAGTCGAAAAGCAGAAGAAAATCGCCGTCGTCCAACCGGAGAGGCAGTAAGGGACACACGAATGAATAAATCTGAGTCATGGCTGAGTATAAGTTCAAATTTGCACACTAATCTTTTCTTTGCCTTACACCTACAGCAGAGTGCCAGCTAAAGACTCCGCCCCTGATGCCCTCAAACAGCCTCTGAACAGCCAGACAGAGATGAGTAAGTGTTTGCTACTTCAACGTCCAAGAAACACCTACACACATGCTGTCACACACGCGCACACACACACACACACACACACAGATCTTTTTCGTGTACACTTATCGGCGCATGCTTTTCCTTGTTCATTTGTTTCAACACAAAACACTTAAATGGCAGTGGGAGTAATCTGACTTTCAATACTGCAGTGAAAAAAAAAAACACTTGGAGCTGTTAAAGGAAGAGATCAGGACAGAGTGGTGTGATAAACTGTAGATACTGTTACCACTCAGAGTTTGATTATTTTCCTGTCCTGAAGTGTTTGAGTTCTCCTAAACCACACCCATTTTCCAGTTTTCTAGCAATTTATATTTATGAAAGAACATAACCAACTTTTAATCGTTTATTCAATGAGCGTTCAAGTCAAACTGAGACTTTTCACTACAGCCTTTATACCATCAAGGTTTCAGCACGCCAGATTCACGATCAGACTGCAATGTACTGAACCTCTGAAATGTTCTGGCCTCCCAGGAACTCCTCTGCTTTCCCAAACGTGGAAATTGTGGGGCTTGAAGCAAATTCCGGACTGTATAACTCCCAACCGAGTTCCTGTTACATGCAAGTGGTGTCGGTGAATGATTGATCGTGTGTACGGTTCCCACAGTGACTTTTCCACAAGGAAAGACCTAGGGCTGGCTTTAAAATCTCTCCACCATGTAAATGTGTCACTGCGGCTGAGAGTCCCATCACCGCACCGTTTTTTGCAAACGTCACCCGGTTTTCTGCCTTCATTCACAAGTCCCGGTTTGACTCGAACGCCCCTCCTATATACAAATCATGTTTTGGAAAGTCAGCAAAATACTTTCTCATTTATCATAACATACTTATAAACTATATAAACAGTTGCCCCCCCCCCCAAGCCAACAGAAAACTTTATCGCAGCTTCTTCTTTCATGCTTTTATGAACGTTAAATAAACTTCTCCTTTCAGAAATAGCACCTTGTTATTTTATAATGTTTATGTCATGTGGAGTTGTAGAGTAACTGAAGGAATATCGTGTTGTGTAGCAGGTCAGACCAACGGGAAGTACAGCTGTCCCAAGATCTACTTCAACCACAGGTGTTTCTCCGGGCCGTACCTCAATAAGGGCCGCATCTCCGAGCTGCCACAGTGTGTCGGTCCGGGCAACTGCGTCCTGGTGCTCAAGGAGGTTCGTGTTTCCGTCATAAATGTCTCAGTTTCTTGCTTTTTTTATTCTGTTGTTTTTGTTCTTCCTGGATTTGCTGAGTTGTATTCTATTGTTTTTTATTTGTTGATCCATATGACTCTCTATATTTTTGTCATACATGTCTTACATATCAAATCTTTGTGTTAATTCAATTCTGCTCCATTTTATTGTAATATGTTTTCTTTTGTTGAGTTCTAAGTTCCGCAAGTTTGGTATTGCGAAACGCATTTTTCCATAGGAAGTAATGTAAATACAGATAATCCGTTCCAGCCACCTGAAAATATTACCAATATCACCAATTTCCAACACTATAATAATATTTTTGCATATATATATAAACGATCAAAACATTTAGACATGCAAATGAAGTAAAATATTAAATAAATAGACATTAAACCTCACTTACTCTTATGAGTTTATGATTCCTCTTGGCACCGGCTGCTTTAAAACTAAACTGAAATTGCCTTCCTATGCTGAGGTACCACTGTATTTTGTTCTGTAGTAATCTTTTCATTCAGCATTTGCTTGAATATCATACATTTTAAATGAATATATACATTTGCTTTACACCTCCTATGTGTGTGTGTGTGTGTGTGTGTGTGTGTCCATTTAGGTGCTGTCCCTGTTGATAAACTCAGCCTACAAGCCCAGTCGTGTGCTCCGAGAGCTCCAGCTGGACCAGGAGGGACGCTGGCAGGGACACGGAGAGATCCTCAAAGCCAAGTGAGAAAATCTATATGCTTATGTAAAAGAAAAAAAAAATCAATAAATGCCTTTTGGTTTGTACTTACATTTTTTTCCTCTGATCTCCATCCCTGTCTTTTGGGATTGATTCAAGCCTTCCTAACCAGTGTACATATGTCATGTAGGTACAAAGGGAAGAGCTACAGGGCGACAGTGGAGATCGTTCGTACCGCGGACCGTGTGGCCGAGTTCTGCAGAAGAACCTGCATAAAGCTGGAGTGCTGCCCTAATCTATTCGGGCCTCGCATGGTGCTGGAACGCTGCTCAGAGAACTGCTCCGTGCTCACCAAAACCAAATACAGTGCGTAATCTCCGTATGCAGATCAGCTTTCTGCAGTGCAACCTTCTCACTAGCTTTTTTTTTTTTTTAATCCCATCAGGTTAATGAAATTCTCTTTTTTTTTTTAGCATATTACTATGGAAAGAAGAAGAGCCGACGTGTAGGTCGTCCACCGGGAGGCCACACCAACATGGACGCGGGTGTGAAGAGACGAGGGAGGAGGAAGAAGAGAAGGAAGCAGCTGTTCGTGCACAAGAAGAGACGCTCGTCCGCCTCCGTGGACAACACTCCCGCAGGGTCTCCTCAGGTAGCTTTAGAAATGCTAAAAAAGTTTATATACAGCTAAACGCATATTAAGTATAATTATAGTTATTTGTATGAGAACTGGTTCTGATTGGTTGGCTGATTTAAAAAAAATTAAAAATTAAAAAATTTATAGACCATGATGTCTGTTTAGGCTGAGATTACATTTCAGAATGTTTCAATTGATCCTTGTAAGGAATACTACACAGATTTGAAAAAAGTCACTGTTTCAGGTAACTACAACAAGAACAGTGACCTAATGCACTCGCAGATGTAACCATAGCAATGATGATAAATGGAGGCCTAACATGCACGTTAACATCATTCATTAATGAGAGGAACAGTATACAGTGGAATCTTGGATTACGAGCATAATTCATTCAGAAAGTGGGCTCATATTCCAAAACACTCATAAACCAAATCAAATTCCCATAAGAAATAATGAAAACTCAAATTATTCGTTCCGCAGCCCAAAATCTGAGATCTGAGAGAAAACCAAGAGAGAGCAGTACCAGAGATACCAGAGTTGGGTAGCAGCAGTACTTTCCGGTAATTTAGATATGAAAGGTAAATTAGAAATTGGACGATAGTTAGATAGAACTGAGTGGTTAAGAGCTCTGTATCAGTAGGGAAACATTGGTGGACAGCATTAGTCTTCTCAAGAATCCAAAAAAGAACAGCAAAACTCATTAGATATTAGAGTGTCCTGAGGTGGGTGGTTAGTAAGTTTATTTAACGAATTAAATAATGCTTTTTGCCTGAACACATCATGCTAATTATGTTTGTAATCTTTATAAATAACACTGACGAACGCAGAAATACACAATCTTGTACATTTTTTAATTAGATTTTTTAAAAAGATATTTTTCAGAACCATTCTTTTTTTTTCTTTTTTTTCCATTTTTCCAATTTTTCATTCCAGTGCATATTTGAATGGATATTGGATAAAAAAATCCAAAATGTTGATTATATGTGCATAATTACACATATAAAGACAGTGTTGGCTTTGTTAAACAATATGGTTTTTATTTAATTAAATTCCAAGAAATTTTAATCACTTCTTCCCAGTGAAACTCTACACCATCAAAAGAATAGCATTTGGATTTATTAGTTCTACAGATTTATACATTTAATTAGACAAAATACAAATTTCTATTGATAAGTATAAAAATATATTTTTTTATTTGCTATAGAAAAATACTAAGAATTTTGGCTGATAAATTAATTTATGTTTTTAAAAATTGACCTTAAGTATTAAAGCTCCTCTGTGTTTTTTCAGGGAAGCGCTGACGAGGAAGATTTGGATGAAGACGACTCGCTGAGCGACGACAGCGGCTCCGAGCAGGACGAGTTGATGGAAGATTCGGAATACTCAGAAAAGAAATCGCAGCCCCCGACGCCCTCCCCATCTCCTCCTGAAACGCCACGGCCCACCCGGCGACGCCGCAAAGCTCGCTCTCCTTCATACTCAGACGATGAGAACAGACCTCCGTCACCCAAAGTAATCACACTGTTTAAGAAAGAATGGGTAGAAATAAAAAGACATTTTAAGCAGATGTTTCTAATACATTTTCACCGCCGTCTATTACAGTAATATGAAATTAACAAGAAAATATTTCTATTGGATGTACAGTAAATAAATAAATAAACAATTGGAATAGTTGTGTGTTTCTAAGGATTGTTTGTGCATCACTCAGAGTCCCTTCCCTGAGACTCCCCAGAAGCTGTGCTTGGACAGCAGTCCTCTGGAGTGGAGCGTTACAGACGTGGTGCGCTTCATCAGGACCACCGACTGTGCTCCCCTCGCGCGCATCTTCATGGATCAGGTGATTGTCTTGATTTCTTAACCGCCGATGTTTCACCGTGTTCGTCTCTTTTTACCCCCCTGCACTGTATATTATGTGTGTAAATAAAACTCTGAAGATATTAATCTGATTTATTAAATTATTAGTATATTCTAATTGTAGTGCAAGCCGCTGTGGTTTTACTGTAAAGATGCAGGCACGCGTAAGCTGAGTAATCTACTGTAGGTTTAAAAGAAAAGATAAGAACATTAATATGCTACGACTCATTTATTCTGCTTTTTATTTGTGTACACAGATTCTACCAATTCTGGTGGTTAAATTAGTCAAAATTAGGACACAAAAGCCTGTTAAATGTAACAAAACTGAACTGTAACTTAAACTGAAGACCGGAATATAATCATATCAGGCTGATCATACTTCTAAACATGTTGACATGGATACAAATTCTGAATTGCTGAATTAAATCTTATTTATTAACGCTGAACCGGATATCGTAAGTTAGGGTTGGGGTTAAGAGTCAGATTTTACCAAATAAGGCAGAAGTGGTCAAAGAATTGCTGAAATTTTAAGCATGCCAAGAATACCAACTGCTGCTCTTATTGGTGTAAAATTATTATTGTTGGGTTGGGTAGCAAGGGACTTTGTTGAGATTTGTAATTACTTATATTAATGTGTACTATAAACTTTAAATATATTGTTTATTTTAAAAATAAATCAGTATAAAGCCGTTCTTAATGTTATCCAGCGTTTTCTGTGACCCGTTTTTTAAAGTTTTGACGCCGGTACCGTAAAAAAAAGATCAATTTGGCACGGGTATAGTAAAAAAAAAAAACAACCAAACGATACCCAACCCTACTGTCAGTGCTACAACCAAATCCCGTCATCCTGCACCGAATCCTGCTATTGCTGAGCCGAATCTTATCATTTTGTGCGGAATTCAGTCCAGTCAGTTCTCAATCAAATCCAGTCTATTGGTGCTGAACAGAATACCGTCAGTCCAAATGAATCTTGTCCTTAATGTACCTTAATGTCTGTCTGTGCTAAACCAAACCCTGTCAGTGCCGAATCTTTTAGTTGATTTATCTATTTTGTTTCTTTTTTAAATTTTTTTTTATCTTTGTCTCCTTTTCCAGGAGATTGACGGCCAGGCCCTGCTGCTGCTAAACCTGCCCACTGTGCAGGAGTGCATGGACCTGAAACTCGGTCCCGCCATTAAGCTGTGCCACCACATCGAGAGGGTCAAACTGGCATTTTACCAGCAGTTTGCCAGCTGAGAGTAGCAGGAAGAGACAGCAAGGAGAGCATTTCTTTTATTCCTCAGTGTGTGCGCGTGTGTGCGCGTGTGTGTGCGTGTGTGTGTGCGCTTTAGTAAGGCCCAAGCACTATGGCGTCATAGCTATTGTCATCATCATAATCACTATGATAATGCTGATGTCTGAAAGTGCTGAAGTGTGTGAAGGGCCCTCTTGTTTTTCTAAGGATTTATTATTTGGGCCCAAGCACTATGACAACAGCTCTGTGACATTATAGTGCGTGATTGGGGCCGGGGGTGAGTTTGGGTCTCAACAGGAAGTCAGTTATTTTGGATCATTTGCAAAATGCTTTCAGTGGATTTTGATATACTCCTACTAAACAATCTCAATACATTGAGGATGCAAAATAGCAAAGGGATTTTTTATATCTCAAAGGGGATCTGCCATGACAAATCCTATATCCTGAGTGCATCACACTGATTGCATCATAGTGTGATGCTTTTTTTCCCCCCATCATCCAGGGCTTTTTGGAGGTCTTAACATAACATATTCCCCCTATACTAAAATTATATAAATGCATGTGTCCACTCTACCCACTGTCTTTCTGGTGCCCCCGGCTGGCTATAGCGCAGGTGCTTGGGCCCAATCGTCATTGCTTGCAACTATATTTTTAAGTTTTGTTCTTGATAGAAATAAGCTACTGAAGAAATCGGTGCATGAGAACTCAGTGGTGTTTGTCACAAAGCTCTGCTCAGACTGAACCTGCGTTCTAGGTGATTTTACCGTATTTATTAGAATTAATAATGGCGCATAAGGTAAGAGTTTTCCTTAAGGCTCAAGCAAGGTGGTCGTTCCTGAAACCTTTAATAATCGTAGAGCGGATGACAATGCAAGAATCTTAAGCACAAAGACCAATTGCCCGTGTATAGTAAGTGGTATGCAAATGTGTACATAGTAGGTCATTTGTATATAAGTGTAAATATCAGATATTCCCTTTAGTGGGATTAAATGTCCCAATTCTTTTTTTTTTTTTTTTTTTTAACAAAGCTGAAGAATTACCCTGTCAGTAATATAAACATTTATTTTCAGGCCTGGTATTTGGTTTTACAGTGGGAATTTTTATGAATAATAAAAACCCTGACTTTGTTTTCCTCATGTTTGACGCTTATGTTCAAGTAGAGACGTGTTGCTACGTATAAAAAAAAAAGACATTTAATGTACTATAGCAATGTTAATGTGATTAATGTCGTGGTTAGTATTCAAGCACACGAAGGATTCAGGTTACTGTATAAAAATTTGGGATGATTTTCCCAATTCTAAAATAATCAAGTATGCAAGTCTAGAATTGGTTAAAAAATCATTAAGTTTTGGCTTCGAGTGTTGCGTTTGTGTTACGGTGCTCTCGAGGAGTTCCACTAACTTCATTTTAATTTTTTGCCTGTTTTTCTCATTCCGTCTCCGAGCGTTCATGCTAAAAATGGTGAATTTTGCAAGCATATTATATGTGTGTCTTTATGTTTGATTTTGTTCCCTTTTTTCCCCAGTTTGGTCAAGAACATTTGAATTAATGTTAATTTTTACATTTAAATTGTATATGTTTGTGCAATGTTATTTAAAAGAAAATAAACTAAACTGGAGCGAATGTTTTGTCTCTTTTAAAAGGGGTGCTGTAAATAAATTCCATAATTCCTCGGATTTGCTTTGTGAACTTCATTGATGCAGATGAGAAGTAAGGCTTAATAAAAATACAAAGGTTTCTTTTTTAATCTAATCATAACTGAACTTAGGCATGTCTCAAATCCATCAAGAACATCATGACTACAAGGCCAGATTGATAGTACAGTACCGTGCAAAAGTCTTGACACCCCAAGTCTTTCATGGTTATGGGCTGAAATAGGACAATGGTAGGTAGTACTTCAGTTTTCTCTGAGTCAACACGCCCTTGTAAAGTAACCGTGACCCTACTATGGTTTTACTTTACACACTACAGAATAGTTTAACTGGGATACTTAATTGTCACCGCATTTCTAACACACCACTATTGAATCCCTGTCAGAATGTGTTGAACAGGAGCTCTGACTGTCTTAATTGCTGTCTTAATTGCTGTAAACCCTCTCTCCAATACATGATCATCCTCGCATACACGAGGATTTGACCAGGTTTATGTCCCACATACTTGCAGAAGTTAACAAAGATATTCGTTGAAAGAACATGTTTGTTTAAATTTTTATCAGAAAAGTCTTTAGGACAGAAGAGACTATGTTTTTTGATTCCTCAATAAAATAGCAAGAACTAACATTTCCATCTATATCAAGCAGACAGAGCTAGGCGATGACTTGGACCTCACACCTCTGTAAGTTCTGTGGTTGGGAATTACGTTTCTGAAGATCCCAACCTATAGCAACCTACATTCATATGCGCGAACACACAATATCATAAACTACAGGCAAAAGATATCGTTGAACTGTGGGAGGAAACTAGCGTACCTGGAGGAAACCCACAAAGCACAGGGAGAACATAAACAGTGTTAACCACTAAACCACTGCACCACCAAACCAATGTTTTTTTTCTATTATTATCTTCAAGAGAGGACCAAGTGAGGCTTGTGAGGGAACAACTATTTACCACTCGCTCTAACAAGGATGACCTGCAACTTTAAATGTGATGAATGATATGTGTGAAACATCTAGGAACATTTGTAATCCAATTGAATATCTAATAATAAACATTTTAAATGTAAAATAATCTGCATTACACCACAATGTTATGTTACGAATTATTTATCTGTTAAATATATTATAATAATTTTTCTGCTTAAATGGTTGTGATTTGGAAACGCTACGTCACCAGAAGCGGACTACATTTCCCAGAATTCTCGTGGTCCGCGCGTTTTAAAAACGTCACTGTGTGGAAAAGAAAAGGGAACTTGAGTAGGATGTCGTGTAGGGTGGACGCGGTTCGTGATGGTTAACGTGATTACTTGCGGTTGAAGGGGCACCTGAAAAGAGGGGAAAACATTATCTCGGGTGAAATGCAGAAAAGAAGTGAGGTTTTATATGTGACAACAAACAGACCAGGTTGAGACTGAACCGTCTCAGGAGCTTCATCATACGAGTTGGATTGTTTCGCTGCTGCTGTACGCAAGGAAATTAAACTTATTGTTCATTTTTATATCGAGTATAAACTTGCCAGAGATATATTTTTAAACAAGTAAATCTATATTTGTAGGAAAATACTGATATGGAACATGACGCGATGTAGTTCGAGCTAGCCTGCTGTTTTGGTGTGAACATCACGAGTGAGTGACGCTACACAACTAGCTAGCAATTCATGATAAACCATTAACAGTTAAAAAAAAAACAAGATAAATGAATGGATACACAGATTATAAACGAAATAAAAACAAAAAAATGAAATGATAGATGAGGGGGAAAATATGATTATTAGCAAAGTATAGCCTCCGTGCTAGATAGCTTGATGAGGATGTGGCTCCATGGCATCCTTAGTGAAGTGAGGTAACTCATCAAAATTAAATAAATATGCGGTATGTTACTTAATAATATTAATAATAATAAAACCCGTGGCTGACGTTTCGTTGAGGACTTGATATAAAATAATCCCGCTAAAGCTTAAAATCATGGCGAACGCCGGGCTGTTTTTGTCCCGACCCGAGGACGGAAATGCAGCCGGACATCTGATGTCCGGACCCGGGGAAGGAGCCGCGCAGGGGCCGCTTCCGCCCTCCAACTCCTCGCCCACGGTCCCGGGCATGAAGGGCTGCGCTAACGGGGACCTTATGCACAGCTTCGGGATCTTCCTGCAGGGCCTGCTGGGGGTGGTAGCCTTCAGCACCCTCATGTGTAAGTTATATATCAGTGGTGTGTTTACTGTTTTGGTGTTGATTTGTCACTGAGGGTTTGTGTTTTTGATATTCCTGCATGAAGTTAGAGCTTGTGTGGCGCGCTGACGTCACGGGACGTCATTGTTTAACGCCAAACACGCTGTCTTCAAGTCTTCCTCTGAGGTGTGTGCGTACAGGTTTTAGTCTGAGGAAAGAAAATGCACAACGTGAAGGAACGGTTTTAGTTTAAAGAGTTTGTAGAACTAGTTAAAGCTAAAAGTAATTTGCTGATCTTTAATGTAATCAGTCACATCATTATATCAGGTTGAAGCCCACGTACATGTGTCTCTCTGTACAGCATACCTCTCTGTTATCTAACTTATTAATACAAATAAATAAAAAAATATAAGATTGAGTATCTTGCACCTTGTTTATGCTGAGTTGTACTTCTTTAGTTGTCCGACAAATACACTCAGTTAACGTTAATGATCGGATAAAATTTTGTGAAAATATGAACTAATCCCAGGAAAAGTATTCAGTTTAGCTTTTCTAATTAATATCTATTGGTTCAGGTGTTTGTTTACATTGAGCAAGTATCTTATTAGTAGCTTATTTTAAAGTAGATTATTAAATCCAGCACATAACTGGTCATAACACCTTTCACTTTTTAGGTAGTATTTTTAGATACTTTTTAGTATTTAGATTTCACTTATGATGCAGGTTAAACTTTAGGGAGATATCCAAGTACTGCAAAAGTTTCATGTCTAAATCCTGTTTGTTTTGCATGATGCTGTGACAAACTCTGGCTGGACAGACATACAGATAGAACATTTTCTCAGATTGGTTTTTGAGATCGACCTCGATAAGGGATTCATTTATTTATTTATTAACATTATTATCGAGGATGACATAATATGACCATATATTTAAATTGAATGTAATCAATAAATCTTTACTGTCATGTAGGGTAGTTGTATGTAAAAAAAAAACAAAAAAAAACTGTGCAATAATAATTTCATCATACATCTTATAAATGAAACAAATAATTTATTTAAGAGTTATACACATTTTAGTTGTATATGTTTTATAATGGTATCATTATTTAATTCCAGTAGTGTGAATTTTCCACAGCAACAGGTACAGTTTCCGAGGAGTTTGCAATATGTTACCAGGGTAACTAACGCACAGAGAAAGTGAGGCCTGTGCTGGTGACGTTACACATTGTTCTGCTATAAAAACGGCGGAATATTGTGGAGGGAAGTTCCCTTAACTAAGATTCCGTGCACACAGAGTAGGGAGCACACTTTGAAATTCACTGTAGAATGGATCTTAACCATGCTGTCTTCAAGTCCTCCTTGGAGATTTGTGCAAAGGTTTGGTCTGAGGGGGGAAAAAGTAGATGATGGGAGCGAACATTTTTTGTTCTCATTTCTTCTTCTTTTTTTAAAAATAATTTTTTGCTTTTGATTGTGGTTCCTCTCATCTCAGGGAGTTTTTTAATGGCTTGTTCAATAGGGATAAATCTACATCTTGTACTGTGCAAAGGTTTTTGAGCCACCTTTCATTTTTTTTGTTAAACTAAATGAAGTGTTGAGTATTTTAAAGAAACTGAAATGTTTTACTGTGACAGGCTGCAAAATGGCAAGGAAAAAAAAGCAATTTTTAAACAACCTTAGCAGCAACCTTGTTTCCCCTCTTGTCTGTTCAAATCACTCAGCATTCAGCTTCACCAGTATACATCATCTGCACCTGTTTCTCACTTCATGCCTTAAGTTGGATGTTTTTTTATGCTTAAAGGATTCATTGGTCACTGTGTGGCTTAACCAACAAAAAACATTCCTGTTTTTTTTTTTGTTTGTTTGTTTTTGTTTTTCCTTGTGGCAATGCTCGGCAAAGTACTTAATCTCAGTACTTTAGTTCCCATTAGTTCTAAAAAATGCACTGGTTATCAGACGTCAACCAGCTGAATCATTTGGAGTTAGAACTGCTATACAGCGTGGAGGACTGGGATATTCCTGATAATTCAGTGGAAGTTAAAAATGAAAATTTTCAACATACTTGGGACAATATACTAGGTGTGCTCCGGTCAATCGGCCACCGATTGGAATCGACCAATAGTCACTTAATTTTTACAACACAGTTATCTCAATTGGCCGATCACATAAATTTATATTATTGTGATTAAAAATACAGTCATCTGTAGGGAAATATTACTTTTTAAGTCTTTTTAAAAGTCGTCATGTTTGCAATATGCAAAGGTTTTTTTTCTGAAGCAAAACCACATGGCGAACATCAAAAGGTTTAACACCACAAGCCTTATTTGCCGCATAAATACATCGCAGTGTGAATAATTTAAGCATGAAAAGTTATCCGCAAAGGCAGCAGCTAAATCTTGTAAGTCAACCCTTATTCAAGCACCTATAGCAGGAAGCTTCAAAAAGCTCTAGCCTTACCCTGCAGAAAGTAAAAAGCCTAAAACCATTATCACAGAATATAATAATGGAGAGAGAAATAAAGAACGGTTCCCATTTCTGGCCGAGGCAGCTCGGGTTTACCTTCCTGTGCATGCTGGCTGGCAATGAGTGACTATGTAGCATGGCTGTGCACATGCACACACGCACACACTGGATGATAAGAGGAACAGACGGTCTCTTACAGTAAATGCAGAAGTTCTGATATTTATAAAGAAATTCTTGCCTTCCCTGCTTGGTAATGAATAGCCATGATTGGCTCGGCAAATACAAAATGACTGATGTGTGTGTCTTTATTTGGAAACGTTCAGTGTAGAGTTTCGATTTGTTATTCATTGATTCAAAATTCTGTACATGTACATAGTCACACACAGTATGATATGAAATGTGATGGTTGTATGATCACCATGACCTAAAAAACAAAGAGAAAATGTAGTATCAAATAATGAATATGAAATTAGAATATAATTGAAATAAAAATGGAGTATGAAAAAAAAATAGTTAAATAAAGAATATGAAATAAGAATATAGTAATAAAAATGATACAAATATAGAAGACCTTTAGCTGTACAATTTACACTCTGTACAACCAATAAAATAAAATTGAAATGGAATTAAAATAGAAAAGCAATGTCCAATCCTGAGCAGAACAATGTGCAAAGGCTTGGTCCATGTGCTGCACCTTTTCGACGTGTGCGAGCCTTATGATGATGATGGTTAAGGAGTGGAAATGTTTGCTCTTTAGTCGACTATAGACTGCTCTGTTGGTTTCAGTTTCTTTTAAGCTACATGAAATAATAAGAGAATGCAATGATTGACTGCTATAAATAGTAAACAAGTAAACAATACTACAGAATAAACAGTCACTTTAAAAGGAAGATCCCAATATCTCCCAAACCACTGTGGTCATTATCGGTAACCCTGATCCACTGAAGATTCTATGACTAATCACCAATGTTGTTAATACAAGTACAAGTATTAACAACATTGGTGATTAGTCATAGAATCTTCAGTTTGAAATGAAGCCCTATATAATTATAAATTAAATGAATAAAATGTGTCTTGCTATGAGATGAAGAAGAACATAAGTGTTTTATTTTTATTTATTTTATTTGTATTTTAACCATCAGCTGTTGACATCACATTCATATTGGCAGCCAGCATGACTTATTATCTGTTACTGGAAACATGGCCTTGTGGTGTTCAGTTGAGCTCACAGTGTAATTGTGATCTTTCTGAGCACTTGATTTCTTCCTGCTTTTATAAAAATATTGTTTTAGAGATGGCACAAAGTTCACTCTAATATAAATATAATGCTTTATATAATTATAATCTGTGTATTTGGAATATTGTACATCTGCGTTATTAAATATTATTCTGTGACTGTGGAATATTATAAGCCTGTGGCGTGTACTCAGATTCTAGTGAAATTAGTCACTGGATATAAAGCTAATCTGACCGGTTTATTTGTAAAAGTGCAAGTGTGTATTTGTAGCTCGCACCAGGTTTATATTTGGATTAAATAGAAAATGATAACCTATCAAATTCTCATATCATGGAAACTCAAATATTAAATTGACTCGCCCCCTCCCCCCCCCTTTCTTAAATGTTAGTTCAATATAAGTGAGGTGTGGTGTATTTGATGTAACAGCTAGCTTGTGTGAATATTTAAATATTCCCAGTTATATTTAGCCCTCAATACATTTCAGTAAAGTTACCAAGATTTGTGTGGAGTTACTAATTTACAGAGAGACGTGTTGGGAACTGAAACGTGGTCTAATCAGGTTCCTCAAGGACTGCACGGCTAATCTGAGTAAACTCTCCAGTCCAAAAGTCCAAAATGTGGAGGAAAGGAGCTAATTGACTAGTGTTCAACGTTAGTGCTTTTGTCTCTTTGTAGTGTTCAAGCTATAACTTGTAATAGTTGTTATAACCCAAGTGATATCATGAAATAATTTTCACAAGCATGCTACAAAATTAAACACTTTTTCATTTTTCAATAAATGAACATGTGCAATAATTGACGTGTTGCTTTGGTATAAAAGGAATAGAAACAGCAGGACTTGTGCTGCTTTGTGTCAGGCTGCATCACACCACCTCTTTGCTAAATAGTTTCCTATAACTGCACACTGCATAGTCTCTTATTCCTGATGTAGGTACTCGTTAAGTAGATGAATAAAAATTCAACATTAGGTCCATGACTTATATTTGTGGTTTATCTGTAGTATTTACTTGCTCTCTCACCTTACTCATCATCTATACCGCTTAATCCTGTATTCAGGTTCATGCGGGGGCCAGGAGCCTATCCCAGGAGACTTGGGGCATGAGGCGGTGTACACCATAGACAGGGGGCCAGTCCAACGCAGGGCGTACATACACACACTCACACCCTCATTCACACACTACGGGCAATTTGGAAATGCCAATTAACCTAACCTACATGTTTTTGGACTGTGGGTGGAAACCCACCATGCACGGGGAGAACATGCAAACATGTACACAGAGACGGGAATCGAACCCGGACCCTGAAGGTGCAATGCGACAGTGCTAACCCCGATACCGCCTTGTAGTATTTACGTGACATAAATGTGACAGGATACCTGAAATGTTTTTATGGTTTCTCATCTAAAGCAGTAGTCAGACAAAACACAGGCAAAATTCTTCCAGACACAACAGTTAGACTAAATGCAAACAATGTTTTTACAGACACAACATTCAAGCTAAACACAAACAGTTTTTGTTACAAATTCAACAGTCAAGTAAACGAAAACTTTTTTTTTTTTCCCCAGATGCAAGTGTCATTATTGGTATGTTAAAGAAACATTATCCGCACTAAGGCTAACATGTTTTGTCTGCTGATAAACAAATTCATAAACTTTAATTAAAACAAGTTATTTTCTCATCTTTTTTCTCTCTCCATTTGCCTGCTAGGGTTTTTATGAGCAATTCCTGTCTGTATCGCTCTGTCTATATATTATTTAGGTTGTGGTCTCTGAAAGGAAGTGGGGGAAAGTCTTGCATGCACTCCTGTAGCGGTACAAACACAACGACTATTGTCAGAAACAGCAAGAGCTTTATTTCTGATCGTTGCTGTCTCTTGCTGTTTGAATAGCACTTCTGTCAGATTACTTCCAGCTGCTGTAGTATGGACAGAAAAAATAAAAGGGATGAATAATCATGTCTGTCTTTTTACAAATAATGATTTATCTTAGATTTATAATGATCTTCCAATGCCCATGTGACCATCGGATAGTTTGGTAAACGACAGGAATGTCAAGCAGATTTGCATACTATTCCACTGAATTATTTATAATGCAGATTCATCATTATGGATGTGAAATCTGACCTTACAGACTTGGTGTGTCTCCCTGCCTGCACTCAGTGTGGTCATGTGACCTTCCAGGGAAAACTGCTGAGTAATATGTGAAGGAATATTATGGTCTGCCTCACTGTAACCTTCTGTGAGGGGAAACCTGGTATAAAGAATTAACTAAGTATGACTGATTTTCCTAATTTTGGTCACGTGTAATGTTGATACATACTGAGATAAGTTACTTTTAAAGAATAAAAAAAAATAAAAAACACTTATTAGCATGTGCAAGAGTCAGTCCTGAGAAAATAAAACACCTGCCTAATATTGTGTAGTTCCCCTTGTTCTGGGGGAACAGCTCTGACTCCACAAGACCTCTGAAGGTGAACTGGCCCCAAGACTTAACCAGCAGTTACTGCAATCCTGTACTGTGTGAACTGGGGCCTCCATGCTCCGGACTTGTTAGTCCAGCACATTCTTTAGATGCTTGAAATTCAGATATGGAGAATTCGGAGGCCAGTTCAAACACTGTCATGTTTGTTCAAACCGTTTCCATGAAGTAGTGAACGTACTCCACAGCAGTGTTAAGGAAGGTGGTATGTTTGTACAGTTAGTAACTTCTATATAAATGGCAGGACACAAGTTTCCCCACCAGAACGTTGCCTCGAGCATCACACTGCCTCCGCCTACTGAACACCATAGTGCATATTGCATCCTTGTGTCATCTCTTCTCCAGGTAAGTGATGAATGTCTTCACATGCTGATTAATATTGCCCAATATCTACAGATACTGGTGTAACCATGTTATTCCATGATAATAACCTTATCTATTACCCGATACGATATTATCACGATATCCAGTTGCCGATTTGATTTGTATTTATCAAAATCCTTGCAAATTTCTCATTCTGATATTAGCAAATAAATTGCTTTTACTACCCAGGATGCTGAATCAACGTATTTATTTGTTCCCCACACATCTCTATCTGTTTAATTTACAGCTTGATCAGTGTACCATCAATTATCTTGTCAGAGTGACACCAATCAAGAGAAGGGATAGATTAGGCAACAGAGTGAACAGTCAGCTCTTAAACTTTTTATTTATTTGTATTCTTTTGTAAGCAGGAGTAAGGATCAACGGATTGTAATGGCTGCACACAGGGACTGTGGGGACAAAGCGATCTGGTGGAGGCCGTATGATGTCCTGGGCAATGTTCTGTTAAGAAAGAAACCCTGGGGTCTCACTTTCATGTGCATGTTAAACATTTACACCTACCTGAACAAACTAAGTACACGACTTCATGGCAACAGTATTCCCTAATGGTCCCATTTACTAGGACAATGTCTTCTGCAAGGAACATTTTGAGAACACAAAAAGTTCAAACTGTTTACTTGGCCTCCAAATTCACCAGATCTCAGTCCCATCATGCATGTGTGAGACGTGCTGGATGAACAAGTCTGCTCCATGGACCAACAGACAGGACATAAAAGATCTGTCTCGGTGCCATGTACACACATCTCACCTTCAGAGGTCTTGTGGAGTCGCTTTAGGGGTGTTCTACAGGCACAAGAAGGAGTGACACAATATTTGGCAGGTGGTTTTAATAATAGAAAAATTCAAGATGGTTTTCTTTAAACAGTATAAATACTGTTGCGATTTGATTCTTACTTTCTGTAGAATTTTCCATCTTTTTTATAGCGTGTGTGTCAGATTTGTCCTGAAATGTTTCTGCTGTATCTGAAGTTCGAATGGATTATGCGTTCCTTTTTAGAGAGATTTTATTTTGCTTTATTTTTCCTGATATCGCAAGTTGTTATTGGGAAGCTTGTCTTATTTAATGGTACTCTAAATAACTTCTCGAGTGCTCTGTGAGGAATTTGGCATTGCACTGCTGCATGTTTTTCCCCCCAGCACCTCATGGACTAAACCCAGACAGCTTTATCTGGGAGAGAATATTCTTGGTAGCTGTTATTGATCTGTTCTGTGGCTCAGACCTCATTTTAGTGCTTATGTGTGTGTGTGTGTTTTTTTTTTTTTTTCCTGTGCTTCTGCTACAGTAAAACGCTTCAGAGAACCCAAGCACGAAAGAAGACCCTGGAGGATCTGGTAAAGCATTGCACGTTTTAAACTGGGATACATTGATGCTGTGCTGTTTTATGAGAATTCTGTCATATTAGGGCATATAATGAAGTCTGGTGTTCCCCACCCACTGCTCACGCCTCTTTCCTGTCACCACGTCCTTCAGGTTTCTCGACACTTCCAAACAGGCCATTGGGATGCTCTTTATTCACTTTGCCAACGTGTATCTGTCAGACCTCACAGAGGAGGACCCGTGTTCTCTGTAAGTCTTCGTTTCTGGTGAACAAAAATGTGGTCTTTCTCATGTTGCATCTTTCATTACATGTGATGTTTTCTGTGTCGTCCCTCTAGATACCTCATAAACTTTCTGTTGGATGCTTCATTGGGCATGTTAGTGATTTATGGTGGTGTGAAGGCTGTCAGTGCTGTGGTCGAGTGGAGGCAGTGGGATTCCCTGCGCTTTGGAGAATATGGTAAAAAAAATATATTTCATTTTCTTTTAAAATAGAGATTATTATAATCATTTTTATATGAAGGCAAGCCTAAAAGTATCCGCACTCTGGCTGTAGAATGTATTTTAAATAAATACATAATATATACACATAATCTCATTGCTTTTCATCCGACAACAAACTTCTGGATTCTCTCATTAAAAAAACATTTTAGGCTGTGCTGCGAGCCACGAAAGCACCTCTGTCTTCAGTGCTTCATCAGAATCTTCGTTCTCATAGGGCTGATTTCAGGGGACCAAACGGGTGAAAGTACAATGGAGCGAAATCAGGACTATAGTGAGGATGGGTTAACACCTCAAATCAAAGTGTCAAGATCACCACACCTTTAGATAGATAGCAGTCCTCTGAAGTTTCATCTTCAGCTCTTCAATAAGCGTCTCACTGTAACGAGCACTCTTGATTGTTGAACATGTTTCCTGATCATTTTCCAATACTGGCCTTTGAGAATCCCAGAAAACTGTAAGCATTGATTAATTTTCCAGCTGATGGTCGACTTTTGAACTTTTTCTCGGTTGGCGATTGAGGATGTTTCCGTTCCATACTCTCAGACTCGTAGTGATAAATCCATGTCTCAGTAATGATTCTCCTTAAGTAACTTTCACTTTCCTTTGAGTATCGTTCCAAGAGTGTCGCACAAAGTCTTCGATAAATAATGGCACCGGACACACCCTTGGACCACAAAAAATGTATCACCGCACAGTGCTCTTCTTTCATGCAAATCACAAGTGGGGCATTGGTTTTTACTCGCACCGCAGTAACTAATTAATTGATGTAACGCCTTCATACCTGGGCAGCAGTGACTGGGGAGACAGGAGTCTTGAACAAAAAGCGCTGATAAGGTAACGTGGCCAGCATAAGTTTTAATATTGAATAGTGCGGATCATTTTTGACTCGCCCTCATATATTTACAGGATTTTTTTTTTCAGTTATTAAGGTGCAGTATGTAATCAAATGGAGCTCTCTCGTTTTGTTCTAGTTGTCCTAGAAAGGGGTGGAGCTTATTTCTGGCCCTGAAAAATCCCAGAGCCTGAAATTAAAATCAAGAAACTACTTAAATAAATAAATTAAAAAAAGAATGTAATTTCTATTTGAAAAAATGCGGTAATTGTAAATGCAGGCACACCTTTCTTATTACAGTGCCTTCAAAAAGTTCATGTTAAAAAAGAAAGCGTCTTGGTGCACTGTGAGTCCCCATTCTGTCTTTCTGCACCAACAACCTGCTAGTGTGTTAATTATTCCGCTGCTTGATTAACCCTCATGCTGATTAGTCTTATCAGTGTAACGGTTCAATAGAACACACAACGTGCGTCTGTGCTTATTTAAAGGCTTGTCAGGCGTGCTGAGGAAATTATTATTCACCTCACAGACCTGCACTAATACACGCCGAGCGTGCAAATGTCATCGGTTCGGCTCTTCTTTTCAAACGTGTAGTATAATAGAGCATTATGAACATGGCTTTTTTATGTATATAAAAAGGGTCACAATTAATATTCTCCTCTTGTACATCATATTGCATGACGGTCTCAATGCTGTTGATGTTAAACATGGGTCATGTATAGTTGGTGTTTAATGAAGCTGAAATGTATTCTGCATGCTCCATTTGCAAGGTCGCTGTTTGTGTGTGTGTTTTTAGGGGAGCCGGTACAGTGCACTGCCTGGGCAGGTCAGTGTGCGATCTACATCTTTATTATGATGATTGAGAAGGTGGTCATCATCCTGGTGCTGCTAATCCCTCAGTGGAAGAAGGTCAGCGACATGTGATCTGAAACACAGATTAAATAATTTTCAGTAGACCAGAGCAAGAAAATATGTTGTCTCAGAGGAATGCTGTGTCATGTAAGCTTGATCCTTTTATCCTATATAATAATCTCTTTGTGTTTGTGTCTGGGTGTGCGCTGTACACAGCTGGCCATGCTGAACCCCATCACAAACCCACAGCTGGAGCTTGCCCTCGTTATGCTCATCGTCCCGTTCTTTGTTAATGTAAGTAGGTGACGTATGTGTGTGCGTGTGTCTTGGCGATAAAGCAACAAGATCTTTCGAGTTAGTAGCAGGTGTAAATGTGTGTGTGTGCATGTGTGGGGCCAGGCACTGATGTTCTGGGTCGTCGATAACTTCTTGATGAAGAAAGGCAGGACAAAAGCCAAGCTGGAGGAGAGAGAGGTCGGGGACGATCCACGAGGCAGCAGCAAGGTGCGCTACAGGCGAGCGCTGTCTCACGACGAATCCGAATCTGAGGTAACGACAATCGTGTACACACACACACACACACACACACACACACACACACACACACACACACACACACAGAGTTACCTCTGAATTGAATTATGTTCCTGCTCGAAGAGTGCTATATCTATACCAGGCATCTGTCCCAAACTGAGAAATAATTTCGATTGGGATTGACTGGTCCAACCGGTGATACGACCCAATAAATCAGCTAATGATGATGATATAAGATGATTAATTATGCTTAACCATGCTGTCACGCTTAAACCTTTACCTACTTAGGGTTTGTGTTTGCTCTTCATGTGAGCAAGTGTATTTTGCAGCCTTATGAAGCAGGTGTGGCCGAGCATGCCTTGCCCATATCGTTTACTCAGTACCTACCCGTTCTGATTTCCTCCTTAGCCACATGGTAGACGAGCGTTGTGCTCATGGAGCAAAGAGTTTAAGAACAATCCATTAAGTCCACCTAGCTTTACAGATCATTGAGTCCAGTTAAGTCATTTGTTTAAAAGTTATTACAAAATTTGTGTACGTGCATGTTTGTGTGTGCGCATATGTAGCACACGCACACAACTAGAATAGTTTGTGCACCGGATTTCCAAGGATGGTGTTCTGTCCTGTGCCGCCACAGTGGTAATAAATTTGATTGAATGTTCGTGTGAAGTCAAAGGGCTTTCCAGTGTCTTATTATGTTGCTTCCTTTTATTACAGTTCTTTAAATATTGTGTGCGGAGGATGAAAAAAGGTAGCAAGGACACGTCGCTCTGAACGTAATGCTTAAATTTTTTTTGGCACAGGGAACAAATTCAAAAGGTTCAATTATACACGTGTAAGGATTAGACACGTTTTAGCATGCTGTTAATAATCAACCTCAGGCTAGTGACAGTAACTTCATATGCACCACACTTCTATAGTTTTTGATTATTTCCCTATAAACACTCACGCTTAATAGTGTTTAATTCTTTACATAGCAATCACAGCTTTTTATTATTATTATTATTATTATTTTTGTCTCATTTTAACCCTTCCTCCCTAATCAGATCCTGTTCTCGGCGGACGACGAAATGGAGGATTCGGACGGCGACGAGGACGTGCGCAGACTCACCGGTCTCAAAACTGTCAAGAAAAAGAAACATCGATTGGGCATTCCTGTCTGATGATCTGATGATCCAGACCTTCAAATTTCTCTTACAGACTCACTCCGTTGCCTTCTGATCAGCATGTGTCCGGCTTCCATGAATCTGCAGGTAGGCAGGAGGGATTACACACTCCCGAACTGTGTGAGCGTCTTGATCATGGACCTGCAAAACACCAGGAGAGGAATGTGACTTTTCTTTCCTGCTGGCCATCTCTCTTTACAAACCACTTTTATTAATCGCTGATATTTTTTTTTTATCACCCACCTTACTAAGGAGCGTGTGTACTTTATCGGTGCTGCTTCTGTATACCTTGGTTATATATATACTGTACGCCTGGATCGGCTGCTCGGCCTGGCTGTACATCATGTGGAGGAACAAAGCAGCAAAATCTAACGTGGGAGAATCATCCCAGCCTTCAAGCACACCTCTACCTTTTAACGTTTATGGTCCACCACGTTCACGGAACATCTCTTCAACTGTAACAAATAACAGTAACGCGCGTTGCGGGTTAATTATGTTTATGTCGAATTTGTACGATGCAAAGAACTCAGGAACAAATGGTTTGGCGAGAATTATAAACTGAGTGGATACCAATGTGTGTGTGTTTTCTTTTAAAACGTTGCCTACAGTGTGTGTTTCATATGAAACATATGAACGTCCTTGCATAACTGTGAAAAACAACCCTTTGTGCAAAATGTGTTTTTGGGTAATGCCCGTCTATCTGTTTGTCTGTGTGACTTTATCGTTTTGTAGTGTTGTACGATTCCTCAGTCCATGTGGAAGATTTATTTTGATTTGTCGGTTACCTTTTTTTTTTTTGCACATTTTGTTACTCACTGGTGTCGCTGTGTTTTTTTGTTTGTTTGTTTTTTATGTATACATAAAACATCTGGTGTATTATGCCGCTATGATATCCTGAAAGAATGGAACTATTTTCTGTTTGTATTTTGGGATGTCAAAGACATGGAAATGATTGACATAATGCCTTCTTTGTAGCAGAGATCTGATTTTAACATTTTAAGAGAGAGAGTGAGAGTCCGTGTATTAACTAATTAACTAACTGACATCTTGTGGATTCTTGTGCCACCAGTTGTCCCTGGTGTCTGTGTGAGTGCGTCCTAATGTCTTGAAGTTCTTGTCCCCGTGATTGGCCTGCTGATTTTGGAGTACTGTGATGATTGGCAGCAATGCTGACAGTGAATTATGTTTGTTTTGATTCGATAAACACTGACCATGGACACTTTGAAGTTGGTGTTCGGACACCAAAATCTTAAATACTAACTAGTACATGATTGGGATTACTCACAAGGTGCGTTATCATTATATGCTTTTTCAATAAAAATGTAAAATCTCTTTTTACTGTTTGCTTCTTGTTTAAAACATTTTGACTCAAGCATTGTAAATGCCTGACAGTCAAATCTAAAATGCCTTTTCTGGAATAAAAACAGTAGTTCCCTGACCGGGAATCGAACCCGGGCCGCGGCGGTGAGAGCGCCGAATCCTAACCACTAGACCACCAGGGATGTGAGAGCGAGCGCCTTTTAGCTGTAATAAGAAGCATGTACAGTTCAGTAGCGGCGACATATCCTGACGTGGGCGGGTCCAGAACGAAATGTAAAGCATGACGGGTGTTGCTAAATAAACGGACGCGCTACACACCACGGATAATTTGTCACAGATGCTGTTTTATTTGTGTGTCAAGTCAGTGACTTCTAGTTTCAATATGGAGCTCGGTATTTGATTGGCTCTTGGCTCTGGTGATCCCTTTCCTTTTTGCTAATATAGTTCTTTGCTAACTCCTTACAAGTTGGCAAGGTTGATTAGTTTACATCACATAAAAGACTATAATTTTTGTTACTAATTTACTTTGAAATGTTACAACGTTATAAATGTTTATATTGTTGATTGAATTTTTAAAAATATATATTCGTAGTATTATAGTATCATTGGTTTTACACGTGTTACCCACGTACTGTAAACATAAATGAAAATGATTTTTTTTTTAGTTCGCTATATTTAATAAAAATTTCAACAAATTGTAAAAATGTATTAGTTGTAGTTAGTGGCAATAATAGACTAGATTATAGTACAATTGTTTTTACAGGACACGTGTCACCCACCTAAATAAAAGTATTTTAAAATGTAATAATAGATATATTGTTTGCAAATAAAAACAAAAAAAAAATCTAATGGTTGTAGTTAATAGCAATGATTAGATTCTTTTATTATTGTCATACTTTGGAAATCATCATAGACTGTATCGGAATGATTTGATTAAAATATTTATTAAATAATAAAATAAAAAAAACATCCTGACTAATTAGCTGTTTTACTGGCACGATAAGTGTCATGTATAATCATTAACTGAAAAAAAGTATATTAAGATAACCATACATCAATTAAATAAACAAACAAATTATCCATACTTCAGCCTAACACTGGAATATGTTTGAATCAGAAGAGTTTTATTTCCAAGTACACTTGCACGTACAAGGAATTTGTTTTAGTGACTGAGCTTCCAGAACAAAACAAATAACAAGACAAAACAGGAAAAAAACATTTTTTTTAAATAACAAATGGAGTAGGATGGGTTCTTGTGGGTTAACATCAAATGGAAGTAGGGTGTGAGATACTTACAAATAAGTTAAATCAATATCTGCACAGTGTATTGCACATATATTTATTGCATAGTGAGAAAAAATGTTTAGCTGTTCATGAGGTAAATTGCCTGGGGTGATATTCCTGAGCCTTTTTCTTCACTCTGCATATATACAGTTCTTGCAGTGTGGGTAGGGGAGTGATATGCTGGAGGCATTCTTCTGTAACCTTAGTAAAATCTTTGGTTGTTTAGGTCTTGGCATGATCACGATCCCTTAATGACTCCATCGCTATAAAGTGGCAGTAATCAGGATTTCTGAAAGATGTAGCTCTAAATAAAAAACTAAAATATTTGTTTTAGCTCTATATGGCAGCCCTAAAACTCTTCTGTAAGAACACTTAGAAACTGAGTGTAAGATTAAGGAGACATTTTCTCTCAAAAACAGATTTCAAATCTCATATTGCCATACAGATGATTCAATGTTATTGCATCCACCAAGGTGAAATAAAATATCTTGATATGGTGCGATATAAGCTAAGAGATTTACACATTCTTTTGAAAAAAAAAAAAGCTTGAAAACGTATATGGCCTGGAAACCAGGAAGCTGAAATCAGCAGATATCAACTTAAAAGTATTATGGACTGAAGGGAAAGAATTAATACATATTCACCTTACACAGAGATGACAGAAGGGAGAATCCTGTGGGTGTTTAATTAATCTTAGCACATCAGGTGACAAAAGAATAACGCAAATGATCTACATCTAGCTGAAAATTTCACAGAATTGCTTGTAGCTCGACATAATGTAAAGTGGTGTGAAAAAGTATTATATATATTTAATTAATTAAATTTTTTTTGCATATGTGTCACATTTAAATGATTCAGATCATCAAACTAATTATTACACAAAGGATAACCCAAGTAAATACAAAATGCATTTTTTAAAAATCATTTCATTTATTAAAGGGGGAAAAAGATCTGTTGTGACAAATGTGCAAAAAAATAAAATAAACAAATAAATAAATGTAAATAAAATGATTTTCTGAATGTTTTTAAATTAAATGTATATTTATGCATTTACTTGCTCGCAGACTAAATACTGTACTAAAGGATGCATTTTTGTATGTCATGATAGTTGACAGTTGTCTATATCATTAAAAAACCTGCAATGTTTCTTTAAGAATAATGCTCTATAGTCCTGAATAATAAATGTTATTATTATTATTATTATTATTACAAATATTTATAGTACATAACAGTACTGGCCCAACATCTCAGGCTTTTTTAAAAGCCTAACCAGCTCACACAGAGAGTCAGGCATATTGCCTCAGTTGCTATTCATAGCCTGCTTTCTCCACAAATACTCTCTCTCTCTCTCTCTCTCTCACACACACACACACACACACACTGACTGCTGCAGTCGTTCGTTAAGGCTGACTCATTGTCCCTGGAAAAAAAAAAGTGATTTATTTTGTTTAGCTGTGTCCAAAGTTCAATCTGAAAATGTCCCTGTGATCACAGACGCCCCCGTCTCTGTCCCCATGTCCACCCCACGGCCTGTTTTAGTATCTGCTCAGTTGACAAACTCATCAGTGCTTCAAGAATGTTTTAGGACTTTGTAGTAAAAGTAATGGCATTGTTTAGTCTTTAAACAGCCAGTCTGTTTAGGCTGTTCATGGAACTTTTTTAGAATTGTATTACTACTGTATGACTTTATTATCCTAAGTCAGAATCACAGAATTAAATCAAACATGTCACACATTTATGGAGTTAAATTGACTGTTCATTGAGCAATAAAAGGTGTTAATGGACGTCCCGTTTTAATACTTATTTCACATATTTAAGGACATTGAGTAAAAGAGTACAGCGTCTTCATACGTATATAACACATAAACCAGAGGGTTTCATAAAGTGTTGATTGCTGATTTGACACACCTGGTTTGTTGTTAATGTGTAATTGACAAAAAATAGTTTGTCGCATTACACTGATATGTATCCTATTAAAACTGTAAAGCACTATATTTGGGTGAGTAGCGTATAGGAAGTATAATGTTACAGGGAATGTATGGGGATGTTTTGTGTTTTATTCGTTCCATCTGTTCTTGACCGTCACCCTCAATGAAAAGGATCGTCCACTTCAGCCACACTGTCACTGACGTCATGTCTAATAATACACCGTGATAACAGAAAGACAGAGATAGCACCAATGAGAAAGGAACACTGCAAGAAAGATATATAAAGGGCACAGAGATGAGAGAGGAGTGGGACAAGTAAACAGCCGGCTTGCTGATAGTCAGGACCATTAGAACAGATTGGCCAACATGTCTCAGGTATGTCCTTTTTTTTTTAAATCAAAAATATATATATGAAATAAATATATTTTACTGTCTGGTTATCTGTTCTTTCAGCCAGGAGAGGTGAAGAAGAAGAAGCGTCCACCCGTGAAGGAGGAGGATCTGAAAGGGGCCCGTAGTAAGCTGGGCCTGAAGGGAGAAGTGAAGAGCAAAACATATGAAGTCATGGTGGAGTGTGGTGAGTTGGACACACTATTAATCATTCCAGAGGCTTTCAGGTTACGGTTTGTTTTACTTTGTTTGACTTTACGTAAAGCTACTCACTTATGTATCGTTCGTTCTATAATTGTAGGTTTCAATTATTTCACTTAAACAGAAAACCACTAGCTATTAGTATGCTTATTGTAAATATTATACTGTATATGACAAGTTCTGGGTAATAACTGGACTGGTTCCAAGAGTACTGAATGGGTTATTTCACCATTTGTATCCATCTCCTTAATGCCAAATGCTTAATATTGTTTTCTTATACTTTAGCACAATATTGTATAGTGGTGGATAGAGTACACAAATCCTTTATTATAATAAATGTAGAGATATCCTAGGTAAAATATAACTTGAGTAAAATTATAAGTCCGCCATTTACATTAAAAGTGAAAGTATAAAAAAAAAATCCTTGAATTCATAGTAAAATACTCTCTCTCTCTCTCTCTCTCTCTCTCTCTCTCTCTCTCTCTCTCTCTCTCTTTCCCTCGCTCTCTCTCTGTGATTCTGGGCTGTGACCATGCTTTTTTCCGTTGTCCGTAACTAGTTCTGCTTCAGATTTCAAACACCTCCTACATGATTAAACATTTCATAGCGGGGAAGGCAAATTATTCATAATCATGCACAATAGTCAGCAGGTGGCAATATTACCTCACACCACTCCTCTTACGTAATACAGCGTTTTTACTTTGTTGTAGGGTGTAATGGAGTAAAAGTAAGTCAAACTTATAAAACTATTTATATAAGATAAGATAAACTATGTGAGTAAAAATACAGATTTGTGGAATATCTACTTAAGTACAAGAAAACAACGTACTGGTAAACATATTTGATTGTAAATGTACTTGGGTTCCTTCCACCTCTGAGATTAACGACGCGATGTTCATTTGCTCGATTCTGATTGGTCAGCAGCTCTGTAGTAATCCTGGCTATAAGAAAAAATTGCATATGTTAATGTTTCCATGGTAACAGCATACTGTACATTAAAGCTTTTATAGTGGTTGATGTGTGTGCAGTGGTTGATGCGGGTGCAGATACTGGTTGGGAGATATCTATTTAACATTAATAGAATAAGTCTCTCGTCTCAGGGCTTTGTAACAATCAGATGAGAAGTGTGTAGTGTTTTGAGATTTTTGGATTCATGGTAACATGACGAACATGAGATTTTATTTCAAATGATCTTGATGAGAGAGGAAAAAAGTGGCGGATGAGGGAAAGATTGCATCTTTAATGTAAATAATAACTTGAACTAGGATTTACACATTAAAACAACCACTTTATAAATAGTTAAAACTTTATTCTTTAATAAACAATTTTTAAAAATGGTTAGGAAAATTGCTCAATATAAAAATAATAAAACTTTTCCGGATGTGGTGTTAATGAAAACTGGAGTAATTGTGGTGGTAACTCTGCTTCACCTCACCACTTGATGATAGTTTCCCTCTAACATCACATCCCCAAGTGTTTTATTCCTAACATCACAGGTCTATAGGACTCAGTATTTCTTTACATTTACATCAAAGTCTATCCGTTGTGTCCGTTGTGTCTGATTTCAGAACGTATGGGCAAGACAGCGCCATCTGTGTTTAGCGGATTGCGCACCGGCACAGAGACGGCCCTGGACAAGGACAAAGCTCCTTCAGGGAGTGTCTTCAGCAAGTGAGGAAATCAGGAAATCATCTGCATTATACGGAAAGATGGCTAGAAGCCCAATGTGGGCAAATATTTTAAGATTAGATTTTTAAGATTTTTTTTTTAAGGCTGGTGTTTTTAAGGCTAGTAATAACTGATTGAGCTACAATTTTGACATATTTTGAAATTACACATGCATGAAAATTACACATATTTTATTTCCAAACATTGAATTAATTAATTTTTTCTATGATTTGTGGATTTTTTCTAAACAAAAAAAAACATAAACGAAGGTGATTATTTTGTTCTTATTTCAAGTCTTATATTTTATACATTAAAACATTCTAAGAAAACATTTCTCCATTTTCCTCTGTTTTAGACTAGTTGATTTGTTAGTACAATTGCTGCTTATGATACTTGTCAATGCTTTCAAGTCAGCGCTGCTTATGATACTTGTGATGAGCATTGCTGTCTACATTTGCCCTCTTGTGCATGATAAGTAGTTTAACACACCACTGAACCACTGGTGCCTTCAAGAAACGCTGATTATTAGTCCCTCTGAATGAGTGAAAAGGCTATGTTCCCTTATAAATAAAGCTCAGCTTATTTTCTCACTGCAGCCAAGGCTCGGTCTACGAACGGCATGCAGCAATAAATTGGAGGTGCCGAAATAGGTGCTGTTGCCCTCTGACGATACTTCTAAACTGGAAGGTGATAAATGTATCAGTCCCAGAAGCTCAATAGGTTAGGGGAGCTGTAACAGCTTTGTTGTGAAGACCTGGCCTTGCGTTCCTATACTGTACGTAATGAATAGATAGATAAATAAATAAATATGACTGTAAACTGTGAGTATATTATGAGGAGGAGCAACATGTTTAACTGAGTGTATGGGTAAAGGTATTCTCTATGACCAGTTATTCTATTCACATCCCCAGGCAGGGTAAAGAGGTGTTAAAGCAACAGATTTTCGGAGTCTCTCGGTAGAGCAGTTCTGTGAAAGAACTCCGCCACTGAACATGCTTTTCTGCTTGGCAAAAGTTTAATACAGAGGGTGGCTGGTATTGGACATGTATGGCAGCATTTTGTTCAAGGTCCATCTTTCCAGTACCAGCTCCAGCGAGTTCAGCTTAAAGCCTCCAGCAGATTCTGCTCTCCTGACCACTTTGGTCACTTGAGTGGCATTTTTGCATTTAAGGTTTCCTCCGCAACACACTACAGCTTAGAAACTAATACTGGTCACCATTGATTGATAGAACATCTGCATCTCATTAGCCCAGTTTTCTTAGGAAGAACATCCGACTCGGACATTTTTGTATAAATGTTCTACATTCACTGACGAGTCCAGACCGTAATCCAGCAGTAGCCCTAGGTATTTATAGGTCCTCACCACCTCGACATTAGCTCAGTCAATGGAGACTGGTAGTAGTGTGGACCTGGGCCTACAAAAGTCTTTCACCATCTCCATGGTCTTAGAGGTGTCCAGCTGGAGGCTATTTGATCTGCACCAGCTTACAAAATCCTCCGCAAGGCTCCAGTTCCCCCCCTCCTGTCAATCCCTGTTACATCAGAGAATTTCTGAATTGACATGACCAAGGCCAGAATTACCCCACCTCGGTTTACACCCTCCAGCCTTGCTGTACCTTTCACATCCTACTATTCATTCCTGAACCCTTTACGCTTATGTCCCAGCTGGGGTTAGAAGCAGCAACCTCTCAATGCAGAGACAAGCGCTCAGCCGCATGAACCACAGGAGTACCTACTTTGTCCTGTTTTTATAGATCTTGTCACTTTGTGTTCTTAAGCTTGACCTAAAGCTAAAACACAAGCAGGCCTAGGTAGCACTCAAACAAGCAACCTCACTGGACAGAGACTGCAAGAGTTCCTGCACGCTCTTCTTCACTTTGTGTTCTTAACCCTGCCTTAGAGATAAAGCAAAGCCAGGTCTAGCTGGGATTCAAACCAGCAACCTCAATATCCAAAGGCAGCACATGTCCACACAAGCCACATGACTACCCCCCTGGAGCTTGTTTATCTAGAGCTTTTTACTTTGTGTTCATAACCCTGACCTAAAGAGAAAGTAAACGTAGGCATAGATAAAGATCAAACCAGCACCCTCAACATCCACAGGATGGTGTTTGGTTGTCTTTTTGTAGATCTTTTCACTTTAAAGCGGGCATAGCTTGCATTTAAACCAGCAACCTGATAGTCCAAAGGCGGCCTTCATCAACATGATCCACAGGACCTCCTGCTTGGTCTTGTTTTTATAGATCTCTTCACTTTGTGTTCTTAAACATGACCTAAAGATGAGGCAAAAGCAGGGCTTCAAATCAGCAACCTCACACACCCAAGAAAATGCTTATGCACATGAGCCACAGAACATCATTATTGTGTTTGTTTGTTTTTTTTAGATCTAAAGATCTTTTCAGTCCTGGCTGGGGTTTGAACAAGGAACCCAACCTTCCTGAGGTGTGGCTCATCCACAGGCACCACATGACCTCACATTTACACAATTTTTTATAGAGCTTTTCAGTTTGCGTTCCTCACCTAAACGTAAAGCTGGTGAAAAGGGACTGCTCGTTGGGGTTTGAACCAGCAACCATGCCACTCAGAGTTGATTAACATTTCGCCTAAGCCTATATGTGGGGCCTATTTTGAGCTTTTACTTTGCATTCATAACCCTGACCTAACAATAAAAACAGGAATCCATGGGATTCAAACAACTTATCCTCTAATACCTAATAGATCTTTGGTTTCTTAAGTTTTAAACCAGTTATTTTTACCTGCAGAGATCATCCACATAAGCTAGGAAATCTTCACCTCCACTGCGGCTCTTATTCTATAGATCTTTACCATTTGTCCCAAAAGATAAACAATGCAGGCTGGGGTTCGAACCTACTGTATATCTAATGCAGCATGGGTTGAGGCTCATTCACATGAGTAAACTCTTTTGCTTCTTTTTCTAAAATTTGGGTTCTTAACCCCAGACATATAGGATGGCTTTCTAGTAGATGTTTGAAACATCTACTGCTGCTGTACATCCATCTGAGCTGCCTGATTTCTTTGCAGGCTCATGCTTTTGGAGGTTTTCATTTTGCATTCTTAACCCTGATCTAAGGTAAAAGAAAACCGCACTATCAAGTACTATGCACTCACTCACCTTCTATACCGCTTAATCCTGTATTCAGGGTCATGGGGGGCCTGGAGCCTATCCCAGGAGACTTTGGGCACAAGGTAGGGTACACCTTGGACAGGGTGCCAATCCATCACAGGGCACACACACACATACACCCACTCACACTACAGCCAATTTGGGAATTCCAGATAACCTAACCTATATGGCTTTGGACTGTGGGAGGAAACCGGAGTACCCGGAGGAAACCCACCAAGCATGGGGAGAACATCCAAACTCCACGCACACAGAGATGGGATTCTGACCTGGCCGGGAAATGAACCCGGATCCCAGAGGTGCAAGGTGACAATGCTAGGCCTCATTCACATGCATTACTGGATTGCACATGTGTACATTTTTCACTTAACCCTGACCTAAAAATTGAGCAAAAAAAAAAACACTGACCATGGTTTGAACTAACAACCACACCATCTAAAACTGATGCAGACCCACCTAAACTAGGGAATCCCATACCAAAGATCTTATCTTTTTAGAGCTCTTCACTTTGCATCCTTATCCTTGAACTAAATATAAAGCAAGAACAAGGCTGGATGGGGTTTGAACCAGGGAACATACCCCAAGCTACAGGATCTCACTCCTGCATTATGTTTTACTCTGTGTTCTTAAAAATAACCGAATGGTAAAGTAGAAACAGTGTAGGCTGGGGTTCAAACCAGCAATTGTTGACTCCCAGGATGACACACCCACATCAACCCTCTTTTTGTCCTGTTCCTGTTTTCTTGCTTTTCCAGAGCTTTGTATTCTTAACCCTGACCTAGAGATAAAGCAAAAACAGGTGATGCAGTTTGAACAAAAACCTGTCATTGCAGGGGTGACACTCATCATGGGATCTCTTGTTTGTGCTCTCTTTCTCTTTCTTTCAAAGCTTTCACTTTGTGTTCTTTACCCTAACCTTAAGATAAAGTAAAAGGAGGGCTGACTGGGGTACAAACCTAGAAATTCTGGCAATGTTCATCTACATGAACTATGACATCTCCAACTTTTAGCTTTTCTTTGTTCTCATGGACATTTTTATTTTGTTGTCTTACCTCTAACCTAAAAAAAATTCAAAAGCCGCACTGGCTGATGTTCAAACCACCTGCAGGTGCATTCATAGGTTAGGTTTACCACTGGACCTTGTGGCCACATGCCCTTGTATAGAGGTTTTCAGTTTGCGTTCTTAAACCCAACCCAAACATAAAGCAGTACTAGTCAGGGATCAAACCAGCATATCACCGTTCACATGCATCACAGATACACCTGAGCTATATGATCTTCCACATGAGTGCTGTTTTATAGAGCTTTTCAATTTGTATTCTTAACCCTGAGCTAAAGCATGATTAACACCACATGTGGCTTAAACAACGGACCTCTCTATCCAGAAGCAATGCTCATGCACATGAGCTACAGGATCTTTTACTTGATCTTGTTTTTATGGAGCATTTCATGTAATTCTGACCTAAAGCAAAAGCAGTCATACATGTACCTAAGGTTTAAACCTGCAACCCTGACATCTAGGGACACTGCTTATCCACATGAGCTACAGGAGTATTACTTCTTGTTATTTACAGTTAGATTCCTTCAGTAACTGGAAGTGTGGCTATGAGACTACTGCTGATTATTCTTCAGTCACACTTGGTAAGATGGTGCTTCCTAAACGCAGGTTTTTATCCTACTGTAGTTGTAGGAGATGGGAACTCGGTTAGATGGTGGTGGGGTAAAAGAATCAAAATTAGGGTAAATTTCAGGAGAAAAGCAATTTAGGTAAAAAGTGGAATTTAGAATTATAAACATGAGAAGTCTTAATGAGCCAAAGCAATTATTATTGTACATTTTCCTCCTACACCTCCTTATATTGTACATGTCACCCAGGGTATTCCTGACTCTGCTGTTCTTGTATCCTACACACTGTGTGTTTTTACCCAGACCTTCAGCACTCATGTAAGATCTACAGTAGCTAGGATTTGATTGACTGACCTCCTTCACTAGAAGAAGAAACTGATCTTGCACTGTACAATCTGTTAAATACCCTAATGGCATGAGCTACAGTAAGCATTGCTAATTAAAACCCAGTCAAGACCATAATGTTACTAACTGATTAATTAAGAACATCCTACTGTATACAACTATTATACATTTAGATATGAAAGTGTTTATGTGCTCTGTAGATGATGTACTGTGGGTACAGTGTGATACCTAGAATGTGTTTGGCACCCCTGTGATTAAGCCTGTACAATCCAGTGTGTGTTAATTGTCCATGTTTGGTTATTTGTCCTAGTAACTACAGGGGTTGGACAATGAAACTAAAACACTGGCTAATTTAGTGTTGGAGGTTTCATGGCTAAAATTTGACCAGCCTGGTGGCCAATCTTCACTGATTGCACATACCACCAGTAAGAGCAGAGTGTGAAGATTTAATTAGCAGAATAATAGCACAGTTTTGCTTAAAATATTGCAATGCACACAACATTATGGGTGACATATCAGAGTTCAAAAGAGGACAAATTATTGGTGTGTGTCACGCTGGCACACCTGTGACCAAAACAGCAAGTCTTTGTGATGTATAGTATCAATAGCCATATCCAGGGTAATGTCAGCATACCACCAAGAAGGACGAACCACATCCAACAGGAGTAACTGTGGACGCAAGAGGAAGCTGTCTGAAAGGGATATCCGGGTGCTATCCCTGATGGTATCCAAAAAAAAAAAAAATCCACAGATGCCCAACTCACTGCAGAATTAAATGTGCACCTCAACTCTCCTGTTTCCACCAAAACTGTCCGTCGTGAGCTCCACATGGTCGATGTACATGGCCGGGCTGCTATAGCCAAACCTTTGGTCACTCATCCCAATGCCAAACGTCAGTTTCAAAGGTGCCAGCAGTGAAAATCTTGGGCTTTGGACAATGTGGAACATGTATTATTCTCTGATGAGTCCACATTCACTGTCTTTAACACATCCAGGAGTTACAATGTGGAGAAGCCCCCAAAAAACATACCACCCAGACTGTTGCATGCCCAGAGTGAAGCATGGCGTGGATCGGTGATGGTTTGAGCTGCAATATCATGACATTTCCTAGGCCCAATACTTGTGCTAGATGTGTGCGTCACTGCCAAGGACTACCGAACCATTCGGAAGGGCTATATGCACCCAATGGTTCAAACATCATATCCTGAAGGAGGTGCTGTGTATCAGGATGTTAATGCAGCAATAAACACAGCAAGACTGGTGACAGAGTGGTTTGATGTACATGAAAGTAAAGTTGAACATCTCCCATGGCCTGCACAGTCAACAGACCTAAATACTATTGAGCCACTATGGGGTGTTTTGGAGGAGCAAAAAATCCTTCTGGCCGCTGTGCAGGACTTGTAGCTGTCATTCCCAAGACGAATTAATACTGTATTGGGCGCAAACGGAGGCCCTACACCATACTAATGAATTACTGTGGTCTAAAACCAAGCGTTTCAGTTTTATTGTCCAACCCCTGTATATAAATAAACATTGTTTTTTAAGCAGTTTTACAATTTCATAAAAGTACTGTAATTGTACATCAGTTACATCAGTTGGTCAGTCCATTTCTAATTGGGTTATTAAACTACAAAACACTCCACATGCAGCTTACTTAACCAACACGCCACAATTACCATCTGTCAAGGAAGCTTTTGGGGGGCTTTATCATTTACTTGATGACCCCTAAACGCAAAGTCACATGTGCTCATACTGTAAGAAAACCACAACATCCTCCACAAAGCCATGAACTGGGACTGTTGGAGCAGCTTTGTCCGCTGGGCGACCAGCAGCTAGGGCAGATTACATTTTTTGTGGGATATCTTTTTGGTTAACGTGACAACACCTACAGTATTAACAAACCGAGATGTGCTTATAAGAAAATCACAACACCTCAACCGAGCCTCAAACCATGACCGTTGGATACACACTCACTTTGCCTTTTGTGCTGCCAGCAACTGCGAGTTAACCATTGTCTTTTCTATTTTAAAGGTATTTATTTTTTCTTTACATCTCATTTTCTTTGACGGTACACTTCTAATCAGAACCAAGCCGCAAACCGTGACTGTCAGAAACAGGTTTAACAGCACACAAGCTCACTAAACACCATCCCGTACAGAATATGAATGCTGTAATTCAGGTCTAAGGCCAACCCTGATCAAGGTTCTTGTGAGTAAGGATAAAGTGTTTCAAAGGAGGACAATGGACATGCAGTATCATGGCTTTGTGAGAAAATTGTTGAAGTTGTAGGCTCACATATTTGCATGTTTTATTTTCATTTGGATGATTGTTTACTAAAAATCATGGCTGCTTTTTGTTGCTTTATGCCAGCACAAGTACCTCAGTGCATAAGTAAGCATGTGTTTGGTATGAGTATATTTTTGTGCAAAATTCTGAGTGGAAAAATTGTTTTCTGTGCGCTCAGATTTTATTTAGCATAATCTCCCATAGCAAAGAAACTCCAAGATGAGATCGCATTTTAATCTCTTCTTCGTCTCCTAGACAGAAATGAACTATCTCAATGTGTCATTTGTGTCTCAAATGTGGCTCATTACCTTTAAATCTCAGAGATAGCTCATACTTGTCTTGTGTGCGACTCACACATGCAGAAATGAGCCGTCTTTGAGACTTGAATGAGATTTTGGCCATTTTCTGCATCTTCTCAAATGTGTCTCAAATATGGCTCATTACCGCTAAATCTCAGAGATAGTTCATATTTGTCTTGTGTGTGACTCACATAGTCACACTTTGTTTCCCCAAAGCAGTGTTTCCCACACATTAAATATACCGTACTTGTAAACTGTGCATTTGGGTTTTCTGATATGTTCTGATATGATCCTTTAAAAAACAATTGCTTAGTCATGTGTGCATAGTTAGTTAAAATGAAATAAAATTAAGTAATTTATATTGAGGAAAATATTCTGTTAAAAAAAATCAATCTATATTGCATAATCCTGACTCATATACAGTCTATTTATTAAAACATAATGCAATGAATGGCTAAAATGCTGTGGAGTTTATGGGCTAGGGTTCTCTGACAAACAATGCCATCTACACTAAAGACCTTTTAGTACTTTTTTATATACATCCATTTACTCTTCACATACGGGTAGATGAAGGGGAGGGTTAGTAGGTTGGATCTCTAAAATGAAGATATGTAGATATGTAGGTTGGTAACAACTAAAGTCAATTACAAAATTGCTTTGTAATAGATAAATGTTTTATTTCGAAATCTAGCTTGTTTATTAAAAAAAAAAAATCCAACCACCAGTTATATTACTGTACACTCAGGTACTGATGTACTGATCAACATGGCTAACCTTTTACAAATGTGTACACCCTAATGAATTTATTGAAATTAAACTGGCAAATGGCAAACTTACTTTACATTCTGTAAAACTGTCATTACCAATAAACAACTAAAATACAATATACAGGATTTTTTTTATCGAGAAGTGAAGCAATGAGATAATATTTGTGTTCAATAACCTTTGTATACACTTATCATTTATGCCCAAACCTATTTTTGATTATACATTTATGACTAAACGGTCAACATTTTTTCATGGCCAACCCAATTAAGCCTACAGTACATATAGATTATAATAAAGAAATAATTTCCCGCAATTTCTCCCACACATGCTCCAAGCCTGCAAATGTTTAAGTGACCAGTGTGTTAGAGAAGTGTGCAGCGCATCGCATCGTCAGGCCTCTGTGTCAAGTCAGCAAAAAACACTTCATCCATCATTCATCCAGACCTTTAGGTGGCGGTACCGCACCACCTACTTTGCCTGCCGCAGATCAAACGAAGACCAAGAAGATCGAGCAGACGGTGAAGGTGGGTTTTTTTTTTTTCGCGCCGAATTTAAAATGAATTATTATTGACAAAGAGTCAAAATGTAAGTTAAAACCAGAGAGTCTGTGGTAAAAATAAATAAATAAATAAACCTGTGGTATACTTAGCTGAAATTTACACAGCTTATGTTTGTTCTTAAATTGCAAAAGGAATTCAAATGCTACCTGTGGGTGGTTTAGCATGTGGATTAGCATATCTAGGTAACTAACACTTTTACACTTTTTTTTTTTAATGGTAAAAATCAGTCAGCATGTCCTAAGTTAACCAGTGTGGTTTGACATATTAAGTTACTTTTTACCTTTAAAAAAAAAGTAAGTTAATGTTACAGTTAACATCATAATGTTAATCAGTTTTTGCAAACCAGTAATTTTATTATAGAGTGTTCAGTGTTTAACAGTAGTTACCAGAACATGTAACTTTAGAAACATCAGTTTATTATATTCTATAAATAAAGACCAATATATTTGTGTTTGTAAAAAGGTTATCTTGGTAATTATATACATTTTACTTTAACTGGGTTCTTTCCAGAAGCATGCCACCTCAGAAGACCAAGAATGCAGGAGAATGTTCCGGAGTCTCCATCAGCACATCATCACTCAGGTAAGCACCATCCCATGAGCAAGCTCAAGCCCACCTCTCAACCTTCAGACAGTTTGGAATGGAGTAGCTGAATGGTGTTTAGTCGGTGAGAAAAAACGTTTCCTGGCATTGACCCGTTCTTGTAGCCCTTACATACAGCAAGCAACCAATTTTCCTTTAAAAATTTTCTCCTTTTTGACCAATTTTTTTCACTGGAAGATTCTCAAAATGTCATGGCATTTGTGCAGCTCCTGTATAAATCATACTTTGAGTTGAGCAGTGTTACACTTAATATCTTTGTCATATTTTATGACATTTGGTATCATTTAGTGTCTTGGTTTGCCAGATTTTGCTGGTGTTTGTTCTATTGTGTGAATTGTAAATTTATTACATTGTATGCTGTTAATTGAGGATTTTTGATATGTTGTGTTTCATGCATCCTCATTTATATCTGATTTTAATCTCATCATGTTCTTATATATGGATCATTTTCTTCTCCTTCAAATGCATGTCTGTTTCTTATGTACATCTCAGATTTCTCAAATGTTTCTCAGGTATGTCTCGCTTTGTGTCACAGTTATCTCTTTGTTTCTCCTAAGTGGGGTTTAGGAGAAATAGAAAAGACAAAGCCAAGCTTGTAATGAGACAGCTCAATTCAGTCTCATGAGACAAGAAAAAGCTCATTCTGAGCAACAAAATTTAGCTGTGGACTCTCTCTCTCTTGTGTGCACAAAGTAGAGAACTGGTATTTTCCTCTTGCTCAAACTCTCTCTCTCTCTCTCTCTCTCTCTCTCTCTCTCTCTCTCTCTCTCGTGCTTGCATTGTGTCGCCAGTCAGACACTGATTAAGTTTTATATTTGTTTGTAGTGTTGTAACTCAAAGTCTGATATCCATGTGATAAACACAAGCAGCTAGTTCGCTTAGTTGTCAGAGTTGTTTATTATGTAACAAGTACGTTTTCAAGGGATACAAGGTCAAGGTATATTTAATTAGTGATTTAATCAGAAAATAACTGAATGCATCATGTTTAGTCTAAGAAGGTCCTCTGTAGCCATGTCTCTTTTCTCAGGTTGTCTTAAAGAGGCCAGAAACAATATAGTCTTCAATGTCTCCATCAATAATCCCTGTGCCATTATTATGAATGAACCAACAGGGCACATCTTCTCCTTCCTTTACATTCTTTCTGTAGTCTTTCTGCCAGCCCCTGGTAATGCACAGCATATGATCAATATTAACTCTTTCAGTCATTACTTTTCAATTCAATAATATTTGCATGTTTTTATTATAATATGTATACATGTTGTTTAATTCACCTGGTCACTGTGAGATTGTGGCCTTTTACAAACATGTGGGCATCTGGTTTGTCTGGGTTTTCTCCTTGAAAGACATCACTAACTTCGAATGTTATACCATGGAAAAATTGTCCTGTAAGAAGGCAACTTAGTGAACTCAAAAAATCACCTTAAAAGATAATGCAATCATTAACTCGTTTCAGCTGGAGATAAGTATTTTAATGCTAACTACTGCAGTCAGTGCATTAATACAGGCAATGCAGCTTTAAATTCTTTAAACACCCATGGTTGAAGATGTATCCTATGGTCATGGAAAATATGTTATTGTGTTTTATAAGCTTAAAGGTTTTAAAATGAAACCAACGGTAACAGAATGTTTAAAAGTGTGTATGATACAGTTATAGAAGATGAAAATGTATGTATTTGGTGCGAAGTTACCAAGTAGACCATGGACTCTTTGTGAAAACAGGTGGCTGTCCAGTGTATAAAAGCCCAAATAATCCTGGTGGTATGGGTGCTTTTTCCACACTTTGTGTAGAACAATGACAAATTTCATCGAGTTCCTCAAGGTCACTGTAAGACTGCGGTCTTTGGTTATATGCAGGTCCATGCTGAGGAAAGGAGAAATTAAGTGCCGGTCAAGATGGCGCCAATGTGTGTGGCTTGCCATTTTCTGTTGACATTATTATTGTTTTTGCTACTTGCTACTCAAAAAGTTAATTCTCTGTTGGTATAAGACCGCCAAACACTCCTGAACCTTCGGCCTGCTGTGGAAAATTTAACACGGTATCGGGAATACCTGCTCACCTCTACCGCGGTGCAGTTCCAGGTCGCCGGAGAAAGCGCTCCCGTCGCCGAGGCAAACGCAGCGGTTGTCAAGTGAGGCTTAAGGCCTGTTGGGCAAGTTTTCCAGAGACCTTCCGACTGATCTATGGAACCGATCAGTACCGTGTTATGTCTCGTGGTGTAACGGATGCTGTACCCTGGCTGGTACCTGTGGTTGGCTCGGGTGAATTTTCTCGGACGCATTGTAGCGCTCCCCGTTTTCACAAGCTGCGAGGGGTGAATAGAGAGAACCTTCGCTCGCTGTGTCGCGCGCCCTGGCCTCATCTCAACCCGACCTCGACTCTAAACAGGATAATCAAGATGGGTCTGGTAAATGCTAGATCACTAAACAACAAAACTTTCATTCTAAAGGAGTTTATCACCTCACATGGTTTGGATTTTCTTTTCATTACAGAGACATGGCTGAGTGTTGGTGAGTACAGTCCCTTCTCTGAACTTCTCTCCCCATCCTATGCCTATCTAAATTCCCAGAGAACTTCGGGTCGAGGAGGAGGAATAGCGGTGGTCTATAGGAATAACTTCTATTGTAAGCAGCTGTCATTTTTGACTTTTTCCAGCTTTGAGCTGAACGTATTTGAGCTTGGCCGCTCTCACACAGTGCTGTGTGGAGTGATTTATCGTCCACCTAAGTATAATAAGGACTTTTGAACTGACTTGTCTGTCTTTTTGGCGGAAATGATGCCTAAATATGATCTTGTGGGTGATTTTAATGTTCATGTTTTTTGCCCTGAAAATCTGATGGCTACAGATTTTTTAAGTTTAATTGATTCGTTTGGTTTTGTGCAGTCAGTGTCTGGCCCCACACAGGAGTAGGGGCACACCCTTGATCTTGTTTTATCTCATGGATTATCTATTTCCAACATTGAAGTCTGTGATGCTGTATTTTCTGATCATATGCCTGTTTTTTTTAATTCTGTTTTACCGAATAATGATGTTAAACCTTGCGCGTGTGTACCAGAGCGGTGATGATGACATCTCGAAGTACGCTTCTGTTGATGGCTTTGACACTGAGGCACTAGCATCCTGGTTCCATTCCACCTGTAAGGCTGCCTTGGACTCTGTGGCTCCATTAAAAATCAGGCGCCCCAAAGTTAAATATGAACCATGGTTAAACGATGAGACTCGTGCTGTCAGATGCGTGTGTCGTAAAATGGAACGAAAATGGAAAAAGGACAAGTTGCAAGTGTCTTTTATTTAATTGAGAGACAGTTGGCGTCTTTATCAGAAAACTGTAAAAGCTGCAAAAACTAAACATTTCTCTGAGTTAATTTTAGATAATTGTCATAAGCCTCGCGTTTTATTTCAGTCATTTAATGTTATTCTTAATGGCCCCCAAATTGTCAGTTTCGAAAGCTCTTATGCAGTGGGTGAAAACTTTCTCCAGTTTTTTATTGATAAGGTTTCTTCTACAAGGGCTCTTATTACATCTCCTGCATGTGACCCATCTATCTCTACTTCTGTCTCTAGCTCTGCTGTCTTTAACCAGTTTGAGCCTATCTCTCTTTCCTTTCTGTTAAAGATTATTAATATTATGAAGGCTGCAGGATCTCCTGCTGATCCCATTCCTCCGCATCTTTTCAAAGAATTGGCTCCCATTCTAGGTCCTATAGTTTTAAATATTATAAATAGCAGCTTGGGATCTGGGGTGGTACCCAGAAATTTTAAACATGCAGTTGTGCAGCCTTTGTTAAAGAAACCTAATCTTGATCCGTCTGTGCTTTCTAATTACTGACTAATCTCCAAGCTACCATTTCTGTCTAAGATTTTGGAGAAAGTAGTTTATACACAACTAATAAGTTATCTTAGTGAGCATGGAATTCTTGAGGTTTTTCAGTCTGGTTTCAAGGCTCTTCACAGTACTGAAACAGCTCTGTTAAAGGTCTTAAATGACATTTATCGTATTACGGATTCTGGTGATTCTGTGATTCTTCTGCTGCTTGATTTAACAGCTGCCTTTGACACAGTAGACCATGACATCCTTCTGTCATGCCTAGAACACTGGGTGGGAATTACGGGGGCAGCTCTACACTGGTTTAGGTCCTATCTTACTGATAGAACATTTTTGGTTAGCCTTGGAGATCTGGAATATTCATCAGCCCCTCTGACATATGGAGTCCCACAGGGTTCTATCCTTGGACCCCTTCTTTTCTCGTTATATTTGTTGCCGCTCGGTTATATCCTGAGAAAACATGGCATCTCCTTTCATTGCTATGCAGACGACAGTCAAATCTATCTCCCATTAAAGCAGAAGGAAGGTTACTCTGTCAAGGCTCTGTCAACATGTCTAGATGACATAAAGGCATGGTTAGCCAATTTTTTAT
>QMIH01001010.1:172132-185914 GCA_003987875.1 Clarias batrachus
AAAAAAAAAAAAGGTCACTTTAGAGAATCTTGGAAATTATTTTAGAGAATCTGGGACAACCACGTTTCCAGTTACCTGTCAGTGGATCTTTGACCAGGTTGAAGATAGTGCCAGGTTTGTCATTGATGTTGAAGCAGAGTGCATCGTTTTGGTTTGGGAACTCGATGATGAAATGTGGATCTGAATCAACTGAAAATAAATAAATAAATAAATAAATATTTGGTTGCCATAAGCTTGGTTGCTAGGTTATTGTTTACAAGTAAGAAATGAAATATTTACCCCAATTTACAGATGACTGATAACTGTAATGTGAGGAACTGATACCTAAAATGATATGAAGGTATTAATGAAAAGGTGATGCTTATTTTCAGTTATAAATCACACTTACTCACATTATGAGTAAGAAATATTTAATATTCCAAAGTAGTTGATCTGTTAATCAGTCTTTAAAAATGAATAAAATATTTACCCGATGAACTGGGCGATGAAGCGTAAGAATATGAGGAACCAGAACCTAGAATGAGATGAGGGTTTTAATGGAAATAGGATGCCTTTTTTCAGTTATGAATGACACTCACTCACATTATGAGGAAAAAATACTTAATATTGTGAAGTAGTTGATCTGTTAATCAGTCCTTACTTGCTTTAACTTCCGGACGCTCATCTGTAAAGCAACGTGTGACATGTTAAAAGAGCGTAATTCAGCATTAAATCAAACATTTACTACTCATGCACTAGTCATGGCTATTTCTGGCGTGCTCCTGATCAATGAATCCCATCATAAATATAATCCAATATCCAGTTTTTGGTGAGCCTGAACAAACTGCACACTCAAATCCATTTGTCAGGAATGAAAAGGTTCTGCTCAATATCCTAACAAGCTTCATTGTGTACAAAGACAAAAAAATATATAGCTAAACTTGTATTTGTATCATACCTTCTGTCAGCTTGTCAGCAATTAGTGTATCCTCTGGCTTTTCTTCAGTTTCAGGCTTGGTCACCACCATGGAGGTAAGCGGCGTGACAAAGTTATATTTCAGAGAGAGCGCCAGTGCTTCTGCTGTAGCATTTTGCTTCTCCTCAGGTGAACCCTTGTCTCTGTCATGAAATGCTTTCCATTAGTATAGGGTTGAAGTTCTTGTATATTAGACTATAACTCCATACACATTATTCATATAAATTAAAGGTTTTGTCTGTACATTGGACAGAACACGGTCTTTCAATTATATATTTTTCTTCATACATTGGAGAACCCAAAAACCACTGAAAGGTTTCTGTCTGCCTGCCTGTCTGTCTGACTGTCTGTATGTCTATCCAGATTTTTTCACAACATTATGGAAAACTCGATGGTCAGAATGTAATGAAACCTATATTCATTTTCCACTATTATATTTTCACAGCTGAAATAACAGCACTAAAGTGGTACAGTATAAGTGAATTTTAACGCGCTGGAGTCATTTTAAGACAAAACCTAATCTTTTTCCAATTCTCATTTGTAATTCACGCTCAGAGTTCTGGAGTACAGAAAAACAGACAGACATGTACGTGGGCTTCAACCTGAAATAATATCACTGAGTACAACAAAGCTTAAATCTTTTAACTATTTCAATAAGCTCTTTTCCTTGTCAATGACATGTACTTCCATGCGTAATAACTATAATTGTTATAACAGTTTTCTAATGCTTTCATTAGAAATCTGAGAGAGAGATGTTAATAGTTATAAGGACCTGATTCATTAATATTATGAAAATATCTAGACAATCCCCGTTGTTAACACTGGAAAAAAAAAAAACATTGTCTCACTAACTTCTTGTCCAAAAGATTCTGGATGGTCAAATATGCCCAGAGACGCTCAGTGAAATCCCCAAAGATGTATTCTTGATCGGGGAAGATGATATTCCAGTCTGTAGTACTGGCCTGGCCTTTTAGCACAAACTCTGTATCTAACTGAAGAAAAAAAAACAAACACACAAAATAAATTTGCATTACTACATCATTTTGGTGAAGCCCAGCTTTGAAGCTAGTTGAGTTTGTAATCAATGACTTTATATTTTCTACAAAATTGTCTAGTGAAGTAATTTAATGTCTCTCACCGACTGCGCAGACACTTCGACTGSAAAGTCGTTCATTTCGATGTCATTCATTCGACCCGACACGACAATCTCAGAGCCGTTATAGAGCTGCTTGAATTTGYTGATAGTCACAGAGTTTACCGTGCTGTCTGGATAATGGAAATGTACATCTGACAGGAGAACGTTTGCAACCTCATTGTAAAATCCCTGTTAAAAGAAAAATATCAATTAATAACAATAAATATTTCATATAATCCACCATATACACTGATTAGTGATAAACATATATTACTTCATGCTGTTTCAGGAAAATAATTAACAATCGAAAGAACAGGTTTTTTTATTTATTTTTTTTATTTTCAATGTTAGTTTTGTAGTTTTCTCTCTTTCTTAAACATAAGCTGCATCTGATTTGTCTTTTTATGTTACCAAGGAACAAGAAAGTCTTTTATTGACTCTTAGTAACAGTTCTGATACTGATCCCTAAATGATAACTGAACATCTCCTCACAGACAAATCATTTCAAAGACTTTTAAACACAATGTGACTGGACAGTTTTATTTAAAGAAACAAACGAAGTAATACATTTTTTTTACTCCTGCAACTATTGTCAGAGCTAATGTGGGAAATTAATCAACTCATCTTGATTAAAATTTTCAGAAAAAAATAGTGAGTGAAAGGATGCAACATAGATTAATGTTCACCAGTTCTGTTCCACACCTGTAGCTGAAGCACAGCATCCGATGCCTCGTAGATTCTCCTAGCCAGACCGTTATTCTCTTTCGCCATAACATCCAGGAAACTGTATTTTACATCAAAGCCAAAGCCCAGGCAAAAGAGGGTCGCTTCTTCACCGATAGCATTTCGGACATTTTGTTGTATTTTTTCTGGGTTTGTTTCACCTAAAAAATTAAATCACAAATACTAAAAGCTAAAACCTTTTAATGAGTGTTATTCTGATGAGATCTCTCTCTCTCTTTTTCTCTCATGTTTATAACTATTTTTTTTTTGTTATGCTAGCACTAGCACAAAGACTATCACTACCAGCTGAGACAAACCTTTAGTTGGGTCTCCGTCAGTCAGTAGGATGATCATGGATGCACTGTTTTCTGGAACAACTTTATTTGCTCTGGCCGTTTTCAGCAGGTCCGCAGCACGCAAAACAGCTTCATTAATGTTTGTCCCTAAACAAATAAGAAATCAATGTATGTAAATCAATCAAATTCAACTGATAAATATTTGAATTCACCCTTCATTCAAAGATAGTTCTGATTGTGATGTAAACAATAACAGGACTGTAAATTTGTATTCTGGGGGTAAAAGTATAACACAAAGTGTCAAAGAAAACAAACCCCATAGATCAGAAGATGCCATGCTGATACTTACAGCCAGATGCATATATGCTTTTAGCAAAAGCTTTTGCTTCGTTGACATTTTCCTCTGTGGCTCTGGTTAGGGTTGACTTCCATGTATCGACACCAGTTGAAAAAGTTACGAGGGCAAAGTGATCTTCCTCATGCAGGTCACTGAGGATGGTCTGCATCGCGTCTCGAGTCTGTCAAATGTGAACAAGCCAGTTAATGTTGTTTCTTTTAAATCAGCGTTGTAATGTTTTCGTTTACTCCACCTGTTGCATTTTTTCTCCCCACATTGAGCTGCTCTTGTCTATCACAAACACAACATTCTTGGGCAATCGTGGCAAATTAGCTGGGGCAAAGAAGTGTACAAAATATCCGTTCACTATCTGAAAAAAAGAATGGAAAAGTGATATTATTATAATAATAATTATTATTAGAAGAATGATAACATTCACAGACACGTATTTACAATACTTCACTTTTTCCACATTCTGTTATGTTATGTTACAGCCTTATTCCAAAATGAATTAAGTTCATTATTTTCATTCAAATTCTACAAAAAATACCCCATAATGATAACATGAAAGAAGATTGTTTGAAATCTTTGCAAATTTATTAAAAAGAAAAAAGATTCTGTTGATTGATGATGTCTATATAAGGTCCCACAGTTAACAGTGCAAGTCAGAGCACAAACCGGTTCTAGGAATTGAATCAAGGCATAGATCTGGGGAAGGGTACAGAAAAAAATCTGCACCATTGAAGGTCCAGATGAGCATTCAATGAGCAATCATCCATAAATGGAAGAGGTTTGGAACCACTAGGGCCTGTATTCACAAAGCTTCTTAGAATTCTCTCAGAGAGCTCCTATCTTAGCCTAAAAAGTCCTAGCTGGGAGTCTTAGACTAAAAGTGATTTAGAAAACTTCTTAGAGCAACTGTGAGCTAGGAAAGTACAAAAACCTTTATCTTAGTGAGGAGGTGTGGTTGACCCCGTTGCTAGGGATGATGCAGCAATTCAAGGACTGCGATTGGATGATAAAAATAACCTCTGACCTGTGTAAAGGTCTAAAAATGTACTCTTCATGACAATAGAATATATTATATGATAATAGAATAGACAGTGAAATCATAAATCATGTTTGTATAAATAAAGAAATTGTATAATCATGAATGCATGCTACTTTATGCATAGTTTCTGTTTCTGGCTAAATATCTTGGAGTTCATTAAAACAGCCAAATTTTGAAAATGTGTCTTGTTTTGAAGCAACCAATTTCACACAGTAGTTACTATATTTCAGTTCTTACATTTATTTACCATACTGATTTTATTACATGTGATCCATTTCAGATTGATGGGAGCAAAATGGCTCAGCTTATACCAATTTACATGATTGCAGGACAGTCTATTTAAGTTGCACTTTTGGATGGTATGTAGCCAACAATCCAAGAGAGATGGAAGGAATTAAAACAACAAGAAAACCAAATTGGACGGAAGAGCCGTGTTTACTTTTAGCTTTATGTTCAGTGTTTGGAGAATATTTCTTCTTTCTGCCATTTTGTCATCTGCAATAGAAACTCTTAAAAGTCCTCCTCTCTACCCTTAACAATTATTACCGTAGGAGCTGTTTTCAGGGCTAAGATGTTTCATGAATCATTATCTTTGCTAAGATTTAGTCCTAAATTTAAGGGGAAATTCTAAGAAAATGTCATAATTCTAAGAATTATGAAGCTTTGTGAATACGGGCCCAAGACTCTTCCTAAAGCGGGCCACCTGGCCAAACTAAGAGATCGGGGAAGAAAAGCCTTAGTCAGGGAGGTGACCAAGAACACGACAGTCACAGGTGTGTGTCTTTCCAAATCATGTTCAATCAACTGAATTTACCATAAAAATAAAAAAAAATCAGCAAAGATTTCAAACAAACTTTCTTTCACATTGTCATTCTGGGGAATTATTTGTAGAATTTTAAGTAAAATAGTGAATTTAATCCATTTTAGAATAAGGCTGTAACAAAATAACAAAATGTGGAAGAAGTGAAGCGCTGTGAATACTTTCTGGATGCACTGAACTGCTGATTATAAAAACTCAAACCTGCATATCAAGATCCTGTGCACGCTTGACATCATAGTTGATGAAGAAATCTCCATCTATCAGCGTACCCTCACAGTCTGAGCATTTCCTTTGCTGATCAAGGGTTGGAGAGAACAACACATGAGCCTGGAAAAAGAAGATCATGTGATCAGCTCAGGAAACAAAAAGAATGTCTCCAGAACGTTTTCTAACTGTCCCCTACAAAGTCATTGTATATTGTTCCCTTTACGTCCCGTTGTTGGAGATGTCTCCCAGACGTCCATGGGGCCCATGGAGGATTGAATGTGAATGTTCGGAAAATGTTCGCTAAAACGTCCTCTAAAAGTCATTGTGTAGGGTTCCTTTTAGATCCCAAGGAAGTTATTGGGGTCTTCACATTAAAATGTTTCTGTGGGACATCATAGTTGATCAAGAGAAAATGTTCTCTGACAGTTATGGTTCCATTTGATTTGGAATATTACACTAGAACTAAACTAGGACCTTACAGTATATGCATGTCAGTAGAGTCCTAATTATATCACAAAGAGAATGTTTGCATGGGGCCTACTGTAAATGCAAATGTCATGAAAGTCCTAGGAAAGGCCAGGGAACATCTCCTGGTTGCTGAGAGGTTAAGGACAAAGGAATTTGTCTTGTAGAAGTGCTATTTTATTGTGCCTGATTGTCCTCAGAATTAGACGTCAGTCATTCTTAAAGTTGAATTCAGACTGCTTTTTCTAAATCAAGAGAGACAAGTGTTCCTCCTTCTAAGAAAAACAATGACTTAACAGAGCTCTACAACACTGACAGGAGGAATGCAGGATAAAATTTAGCTTGAACCTTGGCACTAAAAGAATGTTGATTTTGAACTGATAATATTTTCAGCTATTAAAGCTTTGTCATTTGTCATTACATTCTGGTCAGTGTAGCAAACTCCAAAAAAAAAAAAAAAAAAATTAAGATGATATAAATACTTCTCAGCTCACCTTTTTGTCACTGACTGATTTCTCCACCAGGGGAAGTAGCTCATTGGTGATGAATGTACCATGGGCATCCAGAAACTCAATGCCGTGAGGCTCATAGACAGCAGCAACAATCTATGAGTAAATAAAAATAAAAAGTCATAAATTGTGTTTATGGGAGTAAGGAAGGATAATAAGCGAGCATTTAGCTAGTAATGAACTGCACCTCAAAGTGTTGGACCAGCTGCTTGGGTTTGACTCGAATCATGAGCTCATATTTCCCAAGCCGACGCTGAAGGAGCTCCTCATACGTAAGTGTAAATGTGACCCTGCTGTTGGCTGCAATATTCACAGAGACAGAAAACTTCTCCATCTTTCTACCTGAAGCTCTTAATAAGACACATAATATAATATAATTAGTCAGATGTCATCAATTTCATGTTCATATTTAATCAGACATTTTATGTCATCAATGTAATTGATGCAGATGTTAAACTAATGAAAACTAATTTCACTCATCTCTTCTGCAAATTTCATAAGCCTGTGTATTAGATCCTATACCGACACATTTAAGTTATTAAACTGATAATTAAGAAGTCTGACCTCGACCCCTGTAATCTGTCCGATATCAAACCTCCCCTTTATCTCTAAGATTCTGGAAACGGTAGTAGCAGAGCAGCTATGCTCATATCTACATAGAAATAGCATACACAAACTGTATCAGTCAGGATTTAGGCCTCATCACAGCACAGAGACAGCACTCGTTAAGTAGTAAATGACCATCTAGTGGCTTCTGATCTGGGTCACTACGCTTGTGCTAATTGACCTCAGTGCAGCTTTTGACACCACTGATCACACACTGTATTCTCCTTCACCGATTAGAAAATGTAGTAGGAATTAAGGGAACAGCGCTCTCTTGGCTCAGATTCTATTTGACTGATCATTATCAGTATGTAGATTTAAATGGTGATTATTCTGCACGTTCTCTAGTTGAGTTTGGTGTTCCACAGGGTTTGGTTATAGACCCACTGCTTTTTTCTCTTTACATGATTTTTCTGGGCAACATAATCCATAAGCATGGTATTGGTTTTCATTGTTATGCTGACGTCACACAGTAATACTTCTCAGCAAAACCAGATGAGAAAAACCAGCTTACTAAAGTTGAGCAAATTAACTTCCTTCTGCTTAATCCTGATAAGACAGAGGTCATAGGCCTGCATGCAGCTAGAAGCAAGATTTTAGATCACACTGTAACTTTAGATGGCCTTTCTGTTCTATCTAGTGAGTATGCATTGTGTGTAAAAGACCTCGGTGTGATTATAGATTCTAGTCTTTTTTGAGGAAGCTCATGTAGATAATATCACCAGGATAGCATTCTTTCACCTCAGAAATATTGCCAAGTTAAGGAATATATTGTCATTAAACGATGCAGAAAAACTAGTTCATGCTCTTATCACCTCTAGGTTGGACTATATTAACGCCTTACTGTCTGGTTGTTTAACTAGGAACGTAAATAAGCTTCAGTTAGTTCAGAATGCAGCAGCGAGAGTCCTTGCTAGAACCAGAAGATACGAGCACGTCGCCCCTATCGTATCTACACTGCATTGGCTTCCTGTGAAATTTCGCATTGATTTTAAAATACTTCTTTGAAATATAAAGCATTAAATGGTCTTACGCCGCAGTATCTGAGTGCACTGCTAGTGTCTAACGATCTGCCGACCCTACTTCGATCAAAGGATACAGACTGCTTGTCAGTACCGCATATTATGAAAACTACAGCAGGAGGCAGAGCTTTTTCTTACAAAGCCCCAAAGTTATGGAAATAGCCTTCCAAATAGTGTTCGGGACTAGGACACAGTCTAAGTCTAGGCTAAAAACCTATTTATTTACCCAAGCATTTTTGTAAATAGATTTGCCTTCGGTAAAGGAGCAGATCTGGGGGACTCATAGATGTAGAGTATTCTGGTGAACTGGTAAGTTTCGATGCCGTCTTCCCCACTCTCATTGATCACTAAGGTTTGTTGACAGTGAGGTGATTGTTTACTTTACATCTCAGGGAGCCCTCATGTCCGTTTCCTTCTGAGTCTCCCTTTTAGTTTTATTGTCATAGTTAGTCCTGTCGGAGTCCCTGCTTGCACTCTACACTATATATACATTTTACCTTATACGTTATGTGACTGTGACCATACCTAACTGTTATCTCTCCTCTCTGCTCTCCCTTCTCCTGTTCTCTCTCCCTCTCTATCTTTCTGTACAGGTCAAAGTCTGTCTTACACCAAGTTCTCATGTTAAAGGCTCTACAACAGGCATGGGCAAACTACGGCCCGGGGGCCACATGCGGCCCGTTTAACGTGTTGATTCGGCCGGCCAAACTTGAAAAAAATTAATAAATTAACCTTGTTAATGTTTTATTTCCCCTGTAATTCTGATGTTCCCTCACTAGATGGCGCACTCTAGATATATTGGCTTTGTTGAGGTGAAGCGTAGGCCTATTACTCCAAGTTTGCACTTTACCCTTTGACCCTTTGACAAAAGCATGCCATCTATCTGCTCCTGTTCCGGCCCCTTTGTCAAATGTTAGAACTCAGTGTGGCCCACGAATCAAAAAGTTTGCCCACCCCCGCTCTAGAACCACCGCAACTCTGATTATTATTATGATTATTATGTGTATGTCAATATTCCATCCCCTGTTCATTAGACATAATCAATTCTGTTACTCACTTGACCAGGCCAGCTGTCTGTCCAGATGAAACAGCCGCCTGATACTGCTTCTTGGCCTTTTCCTTCTCTTTAACCTCTCCTACATATACCTTTCCATCAATCTCCCTGTAACAGAAATATTTTAATGATAACTGATTTGAAAGGTCATGGAAGAAAATTGTGGCATAATAAATAAAACATAATAAAGATTGTTCTATAAAATAGGATTAATCGCATTTTGTGCAGCTAGTCCACTACTGACATGCTGAAGTTGGAGATCAAGGCGGTCTTGGGTAACTCCACCTCGAAAGAGACTTCCTGTGAGACGTTGGCCTTGTTTAGAGCTGTGGACGTCATGACTGTGTGGGCAAATCGAGACGCCACCTTGCAGTCTATCTTCACATTCTGAAACTCTATCTGAAAGAGAGCAAAGGAAAAAAACTTTCATTATTTGTAATATTAGGAGTGAAGAGTAAACAAGAATGTGCATTAAAAAAGAAAGATGTGGAGTTGCATATGTTAACTGCTGAGTGTATTGATGAACTAATTTTTTTTTTCTTACTTGAGAAGGGTTCACACTTCTTTTCTGTTAAAAGGCAATTGGAGAGAGAATAAAACATAATTATTTTTAAAAAATACTCAAAAATTTTTGTTTTCATTCATGTTGCAAGCATCATCGTAATTTATGGAGTTGGTGGTGGTGGTGGTGTAAATGTTATAAAACACAATAAAGTGGCTGACTTTCTCGACTTACTTTCTTATGGCAAAGCAAAGAATTCATGCCCCAACTAGGTTGGATATGTACAGCATGTTGTTTTTATAAAAAATTTATGTGGAAGAGCCAATTTGTAAAATAGAAGGGGGGTGGAGGCCTCCGAGTGGCGCAGTGGTAAAAGCGCTCGCCCTATCATCCGGAGATCGCTAGTTCGAATCCCGGGTGATGCTGTAACCGGGTAATCCAGGTGCGAGAGGTGAGGAGGTCTAGAGAGCTGATTGGCCGAGCTCTCTCAGAGGGGAGGGATGAGAGGTACATAGTGCTCCCACATTAATCACGGCTCAGTCAGGAGCGTCTGTGATTGTGGCGCTGTCCTCCGAGTGTGTTACGTTGCCCCCAACGGTACGCGAGCGAGCAGCTCAAAAAGATGCGGTTGGTTGGCGTCACGTGGTTCGGAGGAAACACGTGATAGTCTTTGCCCCTCCCGGCTGAGTGATAGTAGTAGCCTTAATGTGAGCCCCCTAGTGACGAGGAGGAATTAGGACTAAACGACACGACTAAATTAAGGAGAAAATCGGGGAAAAATCCCCCCCAAAAAAGAAGGGGGAGCATGTTCTCAGTCACCCTACTACATGGGAGGAGATTTTAATGTTGAACCCAAAGTTACGCTCTTGGTTGCAGCCAGATACTATTCTGCAAGCATCAAATTTGTCAGAAATTGTACTGTCGATTTTTTTTATTATTCCCTGCATTTTTCTATGATTTCTGTGACATCAAAAAACAAGAAAAAAAATTAAAAACAAAACATACCTTTATGACTTTGCTGGAACTGCCATCACTTTCCTGCAGAGAAAAGCCAGTTATTATGCTGTTATAATGCAAAACTCTACAAAACAAGCTTAAACTGCTGTGGGATCCTACATTCAAATTACCTAATGAAAGTGCTTTGTTTGGTCAATAACTCACATTTGCTACCAATAAATTCTGCTCCATCTTGACTTTATAATTTCATTCAAAATTTCAACACTTTCAGTGTAGTCTCAGATTGTTGAACCCCAACTGTATATACTAATGACATACATCAATAGCTTATACTCAAAACCAATTTTACTGAATCTTTTTAACACTAAAAGACTTACATACCTGTGGCTCATTGTCTCTTGAGACTACTAATGCTCCATAAGACCCCAGTGGTATACATAAGTATACCATCAGCAGCACAGTCCACACTGTAGGCATGATGCGTCCGGTGATCAAGCCTGAATATTCCGTATCTTCAGGAACCCCAATTTAAATCAGCCCTAGGAGGTCAAAGTCCGTTCTTGCCCAACAGCAAAATTCTGTTTTCTGTTTGGTTTGGTGCATAGATATGTGTTATGTACTCTTTTAGGAATTTATTAAGGTAATTATTAATACTATTAGTAGTACTTAGTAGCATACAGTATGCTGCACAGGTTGGATTTTTTCCTGTGTGAGTAACATTCTATGGTAAATAATTATTCTTATAAAAATCATGCGGGTGAAAACTTATTTTGTAATTTTATCATCATCTATTTTGTTTCCTTATTTTGGCTTCTCCAGTTTGACACAATTTCAATGTATTATGAATCAAATAATTTGGACTGACTACATTAATTTGAATAAAGCAGGCATTTATTTCGGACAGTTATTAGAAAAGGTTTAATCAGAAGTAAGTGTGTACAAAGTCAATAACAAAGTCCTCTCAGTGTTTAAAAAAAAAAAATCTGTTATACTGGATCAGGTACTTCGTCTATTCCAAAAAGAACATCATGCTCTTAGTAAATAAAGGGTGGAAAATGTAAACTATAAAAACGCCAACTAAATAAATGTTGAATTAATTAACATTGTATGAATTACTATATGTAACGTATGATATTTGTTGAGACAACAGGTAACTTTGTGTTCTTGAAAACTTTGGAGACACAGACTGAATAAACTAACAAAATCAAAATAAACAAACAAGTTGAGCCAGCACATGATTTTGTAAGATCCCCCTTTAAAAAACAAACCTTATGAATGTGAAATAATGCGTAGCTTTAACCCACCATTAGAATTCCAGAAACAGTCTTTTACACACACTGCTGATACATAGCCTTATACATACACTGATAAAAATTATACTTTGGATCAACTTTAAAAAATTGCTGCAACTTGCTGCAAAAACTAATATTTTTACTTTCTCTCAAATGTTATAATTTTATTTAAGGTTTAATATTGATTAAATATAAATATATTTTTTAAGTTTCCCCAAAGCAAAANAAAAAAAAAAAAAAAAAAAGTTGTTACAATGCTATAGGCCAGTAGAATGTTTTTTTTTTTTTTACTTGATTAGATCACTTTAGTAAAACCTAAAATTTAACATTATATTTAAGTTTAGTTTTCACCTTGAAAGAAACAAATTACATTCATGTAATATAAAGTAATATGAGTAAATTATAGTACTGTAGTAATCTTTCATTTTTCTCAAGTTAAAAGTATGATTACTTACAAACAAATTAATTTTATGAATTATACATAATAATCAATATATAGACTTTTTCTGAAATCAAAAATTTACTTCTTTAAGCCAAAAAAAGTTTATTTATGTAGATTGTAACCCAATTCTCTATTTAATATGAATGCAACCAAAAACGTATGAAACTGTTAATTTTTAGTTACTCATTAAAATTATTTTGCTTTAGATGAAACTAATAAAATAGATTTTTAAAAAGTTACATTTATAAATGAAGACAATGAACAAACAAGTTCCTCCAAAAACATTACCGTCCTTGAACCCATACATTACATTTTTTTGTTGTACTATTAAATTATTTCTCCAATTAAAAGACAGAAAACAAAAATATCAATAAAACACAATGCATTTTTAATAACTTAAGCTTAAGAACTGTATAAACCTTTTTGCTAACCGTGTGAAAACCTGACAATTTCTGCAGAGCCACAAAAATGTGAAGCGTGATGAAATGAACATGGCAGACATTGAAACCTGTATTCCGACAGCATACACTAACCTGTGAACAAGTTAAACTAAAATGTTTTATTCTGCTAACTGTTTTAATTTAGTGCATCACAGCCAATTTGATTTGGATGCCTTGCTTCCACTCACAATATTACTTTTGACACCAAGCTAATTTCTGTTTTTTTGAGCATGTACATACCAGATCAGGTCTTCTCTCTGACAATTCCTCCCTTGTTTCTGGTAGTTTGTAGTGTTGCTTGTCCAAGGAAACCATTAATTCTGCTTGGAGTGGAGCAGTTGTAATTCTCAGAAACTCATTACTGATCTTTAAATAAATAAATAAAAACAAAAATTGGACTGGATCAAGTTCTTAGCAAATATTACAGTATGTATAGAAAGAAATAACTCCCCACACACACCTTTAAAATAACTGCATTTCGTTGCTTTGAAAGTGTTCACTACTGATAATACAATTAGCCCATGAACATTATTCAGTTTCGCAGGATAATTGCAATTATTCTCTGATATTTTCAGATAATTCAACTACTAATTTTCAGTGCTCCATCATTTTGAGGGAGTTTAATTTAGGACATTTAGATTACACTGACATTTACTAAATTCACAGCAATTCTATTATATCATTTCCATTTCAAAATTTATCCTCATAATGTTTTTATTTGTGCTTTCTGAGACTTACTAATTTCTGCAGTATCTGTAAAATAATGCCCATTCAGAAAAGCTAACAGACCTGTAAACACAAGTGAATAAAGATTTCATTTTTACTTTTAATCTTCATTCATGACACAGTAATGGCTAACATCAGCTTGTTGGTCTGTGTAAACACTAGCTGAAAGTGGGACAGTGCTCTGGCCATTAATCCATGCTACTACTACCAAGCAAACTGGAAGTTTGTTGAATAATTATATATATA
>QMIH01001010.1:185944-219800 GCA_003987875.1 Clarias batrachus
TTTTTTATTTTATTTATTTATTTATTTTACTGGTTTGGTGTTTATTTCACATTTAGTTTCATTTAACAGTGGACTGTTGTACTTTTACTTGTAGTTATGTTAAATCAACGTGTCAAAAATTGCTGCCAGTGTTAGGGATTATATACTGATAACGTTAAAAACCTGTCACAAAATGTTACCAGTATGTCATGTGCTAATGCCCCATTTCATACGAGGGAATATAGTTTTAGCGTATTAACATTACATTACTTACACGTTAGCAAGTCCAGAAGGTTTTAAGCATAACTATAAGTACACTACAACCATCACTCATTCTAAATTTGGCTTGTTCTATGTTCAGGTCACTTTCCTACTAATTTTTTAAAAAATTTCGCAAACGTTGTTTTGGTCGTTGAAAAATGAGCTTTTGGAAAACTTAAAGTGAAGATTTTCCAAAACTTCGTTTTCGGTGGTGTTGTGTGGCCAGGGGAAACTGAGATTTCGGCTTGTTGTAACGTTACCTTTTGCAGATGATGTAATTGCTCGTCTCCTTGATTTGATGTCAGCTTTGTTTATGAGGATATTCTGTGCAATAGTGGACTTATGTACAGTAAACTAGTAACTGTGTTGTCATGTGAACAAATATGTTTAAACCCTAGGTCGTGTGAACAGAATTATTTTTAAAAACGAAGAAGAAAAAATATTTTAAAAATCCGAGGTTCCACTTCAATAAAATTTATTCCTTTTTGTCCATCCAAGACCTCTCTTGTTTTTTTAACCAGAGCTCTGCTGTGGAGGATTTCGTCAGAGGGGTGACTGTTGGACTTTAGCAGCTACTGGAAGATAATGAAAAAGCTGTTGAAGTGGACTGTAGTCCTTGAGGATCCGGGTGACTATGCAGCAGCTTTAGGAGTGATGGTCAGGTCTGTGCTCTGAACATTGAATTCCAAAAGGACTGAACTGACACTTATGAAGTCATCTAAACAGTTTTTATTGGACATGGAGAGACACACTTCCCTCAAATTCACATCAAACAAACTCTTGTTGCCATAGACCTTTTTTTGTGTCTGACACATTGGGGAAAAGTCTTAATTTTTTTTTAATGGTTATGATGTTGTAATATTATTTGTAATATTTTAGATAATATTTGTGTTTTTTAATTATTTGAATAACTTTTTTTAATTGAGTCAACCCTAGAAAAATGTGATATTTTGGTTGCCAGCAAATTTCTCTAAAAGTTGATTAAACATGAAAAAACTATACAACTTGTTACTAAACATTAACTTTTTTTTTTACAGTGTATGAAAGATGTGTACAGTCTAGTTATATCTGCTGTAGTCCCTTTTCTTTCTCAGACAGTTGTAAATAGGCCAGAGACAGTATAGTCTCTGAGGAATCGATGAGCCCTGTGCCATTATGATGAATAAACCAACAGGGCACATTTTTTCCTTTCTTCACATTCCTTCTGAAGTCCCTCAGCCAGCCCCTGGAGTAGCACAGGGCACAATTATGACCAAACCATTTAGCCTCAAGTATATTGATTTATTCAAAGTCCTTATTTATTTAAAGTTCTTACCGGTGTATTTCAAGGATTTATAAACGATCATAAACAGTACATGTGTCACGTTTCTGGGTGCGAAGCATAACTGCACGAGGATCCAGGTTTTAACGGAAACGATGTTCATTGAACAAAAAGTCAGGGAAACAACAAAACAAAGATACTTTAAATGAAAACTGAAACTAAAACACGAATAGACAAAACAGAAGACACTACTAAACATGCAGACATTTACCACGAGAAAATCAACAGACGCAAGACAAGCAACTCCGACAAACCAACCTATTTATAATAGAACTAATAACCAACTCGGTTCAGGTGAGCGCCCCTGGTCACCTGACCGAGTTGCCACATGGGAACTGAAGTTTTAACTGAACAGAACTACAATCAAAAACACAGGGCGCTTTGGCGCCCTCTAGGGGTTATCCCTAACAACATGGTGGAAAATGTATTTTTAAAAACTCTGTCTTGTGCTCTCACTCAAGCTGTGGCACTGTTATAAAATTAAATTTAATTCTCTAATTTATTAATTTAATGTTATTAAATTAAGTTTTTCTATTTGTTTATGAAACTCAGGTTTGATATCCATATGATAAATCCAAGCAGTTAGTTTGCACAGTTGTCAGAGTTTATTATGAAGAAAGTGTGTACATATTCAAGGATACAAGGTCATTTTGATGAAACTGCATGGTGGATTCTTAGCTATATTTGATTAGTCAATAATTAATGTGACAGATTTAATCTAACAAGGTCCTCTGTAGCCATGTTTCTTGTCTCAGGTTGTCTTAAAGAGTTCGGAAACAATATAGTCGCCAATGACTCCATCAATAATCCCTGTGCCATTATTATGAACGAACCAACAGGGCACATCTTCTCCTTCCTTCACATTCTTTCTGTAGTCCTTCTGCCAGCCCCTGATAGTGAACAGAACATCGTTTTTATTAACTCTTTTAGTAATTACTCGTACATTTTAATAATATTAGCATGTTTTATGTGAAATCATAGAAAAGTTATTTTTTGTTTAATTCACCTGGTTACTGTGAGATTGTGGCCTTTTACAAACATGTGGGCATCTGGTTTGTCTGGGTTTACTCCTTGAAAGACATCACTAACTTCATATGTTATACCATGGAAAAATTGTCCTGTTAGAAGAAGAAAATTAGTGAATTTAAACAATCACCTTAAAAGATAACACAGTCATTGGTTATTACACTTTCATTGATTTTTTTTTTAAAATCAGCACTGTATTCAAAGTAATGTCTAATGTACAGAGGCAGCACGGTCGTGTAATGGTTAGGACTGTTGTCTTGCACTTCCTTATTATTTTTTAAACCCCATGTTTTGAAGCTGTAATCATAAAAAATAGTGTTGTGTTTCACTAGAGGAAAAATATTGGCCTGTGTGAATGACTGTCCAAAGCACATCAAAGAAAGTGGTGAACCATTACCTGGAAGAAATGTGGTCAGAATAAAAATGATCATGGGAGAGATCACTTAAATGTTTTGTGGAGTTACAATGTAAAAAGGCTGGCAGTGTGTGGCCACAACAAAGCTCATTGTTACTGAGATTAATCAGGTAATAGAAATAGGTCATGTGGTCTGATTAGTCGAGATTGACCCTATTCCTAAGCAATGAGTGTGTCAGGGTAAGAAGGGAAGTGCATGAAGCAATGCGCCCATCATACATAGTGCTCACTGTACAAGGGCAGTGTTATAATCTTGAGTTATTTCAGTTGCTCAGGTATAGGCTCAGAAATGTTACATGGCAATAAAATAAAGTCAGCTGATGACCTGAATGTACTGAATGGCCAAATTATCTTATTTATGTATCTTTGTAGGCATAAAAGCATAAAAATGCAAGTGTTTTATGAATGTTTAATGATGGCTGGGCAATTAAAAACAGGTATTACTACAAAATAAAACACTTAAAATTCTCTTAATTAAATGTGTGTATGCTATATAAGATGAAAATGTATGTATTTGGTGGGAAGTTACCAAGTAGACCATGGACTCTTTGTGAAAACAAGTGGCTGTCCAGGGTGTAAAAGCCCAAATAATCCTGGTGGTATGGGTGCTTTTTCCATACTTTGTGTAGAACAATGACAAATTTCATTGAATTCCTCAAGGTCACTGTAAGACTGCGGTCTTTGGTTATATGCAGGTCCATGCTGAGGAAAGGAGAAATAAATTTCAGATATTTTTACCTCCTGGCTATACGTGGTTGATCCAGGAGATTGCACAGTAATGTCAACAATACACTGTTAAACTAAGCCTGACTAACATATAATGGATGTATTTATGATTCTACACACTATGCTTTACATATTACATTTAGCAGGATTAGACTTTTTAAAGTAGCTTTTTGTATGTTAAATGTTGAAATTATGACTATGATCTTTTCAAATAAAAAAGACTGTTTTTCAGATGCATTGCATCCATGTATGTTCTTGTTTTACTCACTTGGGCCCTTTCACAGAGGTATTGTCAGACCAGTAAAATGTTGCCTGTTTGCCCCTTTCAGACACCAAGATGTCCTGTGTAGTCACCATCAGTCTGATGCCAAGCTTAGCATGAATGATTCCAAAGCGCCCAAAGTAGGTGCTCATCATATTGTTAGGGTCTATCTTCTTATCCCCAATGGTTTGACCATTTACAATGACACCTTTAAAAAAAAAAAAAAAAGGTCACTTTAGAGAATCTTGGAAATTATTTTAGAGAATCTGGGACAACCACGTTTCCAGTTACCTGTCAGTGGATCTTTGACCAGGTTGAAGATAGTGCCAGGTTTGTCATTGATGTTGAAGCAGAGTGCATCGTTTTGGTTTGGGAACTCGATGATGAAGTGTGGATCTGAATCAACTGAAAATACATAAATAAATAAATAAATAAATATTTGGTTGCCATAGGCTTGGTTGTTAGATTATTGTTTACAAGTAATGAATGAAATATTTACCCCAATTTACAGATGAGTGATAATTGTAAAAATGCGAGGAACTGATACCTAAAATGATATGAAGGTATTAATGAAAAGGTGATGCTTATTTTCAGTTATGAGTCACACTTTCTCACATCATGAGTAAGAAATATTTAATATTCTGAAGTACAGCAGTTGATCTGGTAATCAGTCTTTAAAAATGAATAAAATATTTACCCGATGAACTGGGCGATGAAGCGTAAGAATATGAGGAACCAGAACCTAGAATGAGATGAGGGTTTTAATGGAAATAGGATGCCTTTTTTCAGTTATGAATGACACTCACTCACATTATGAGGAAGAAATACTTAATATTGTGAAGTAGTTGATCTGTTAATCAGTCCTTACTTGCTTTAAATTCCGGACGCTCATCTGTAAAACAACGTGTGACATGTTAAAAAAGTAGTCCTGGCTATTTCTGGCGTGCTCCTGATCAATGAATCCCATCATAAATATAATCCAATATYCAGTTTTTGGTGAGCCTGAACAAACTGCACACTCAAATCCATTTGTCAGGAATGAAAAAGTTCTTCTGCTCAATATCCTTAAGGTTCATTGTGTACAGTAACCAGGAACAAAGACAAAATATATGGATAAACTTGTATTTGTATCATACCTTCTGTCAGCTTGTCAGCAATTAGTGTATCCTCTGGCTTTTCTTCAGTTTCAGGCTTGGTCACCACCATGGAGGTAAGCGGCGTGACAAAGTTATATTTCAGAGAGAGCGCCAGTGCTTCTGCTGTAGCATTCTGCTTCTCCTCAGGTGAACCCTTGTCTCTGTCATGAAATGCTTTCCATTAGTATAGGGCTGAAGTTCTTGTATATTAGGCTATAACTCCATACACATTATTCATATAAATGAAAGAAGGTTTTGTCTGTACATTGGACTGACAGACATGTAGGGCTTCAACCTAATAATATCACTGAGTACATTAAAGCTTAAATATTTTAACTATTTCAATAAACTCTCTTCTCGTCAATGACATGTACTTATGCTCGTAATAAATATAATTGTTATAACAGTTTTCTAATGCTTTCATTACAAATCTAAGAGAGAGATGTTAATAGTTATAAGGACCTGATTCATTAATATTATGAAAATATCTAGACAATCCCCGTTGTTAAAAAAACACTGAATTTTTTTTTTAAACTCATTGTCGCACTAACTTCTTGTCCAAAAGATTCTGGATGGTCAGATATGCCCAGAGACGCTCAGTGAAATCCCCAAAGATGTATTCTTGATCAGGGAAGATGATATTCCAGTCTGTAGTACTGGCCTGGCCTTTTAGCACAAACTCGTTATTTAACTGGGAAAAAAAAAAAAAAAACTCAAAAAGTAAAGATCACATAAAAGCCATTCTTCCCACATAAATCACTGACTTTGATATTTTCTACAAAATTGTCTAGTGAAGTAATTTAATGTCTCTCACCGACTGCGCAGACACTTCGACTGCAAAGTCGTTCATTTCGATGTCATTCATTCGACCCGACACGACAATCTCAGAGCCGTTATAGAGCTGCTTGAATTTGTTGATAGTCACAGAGTATACCGTGCTGTCTGGATAATGGAAATGTACATCTGACAGGAGAACGTTTGCAACCTCATTGTAAAATCCCTGTTAAAAGAAAAATATCAATTATAAAACATTAAATATTTTACTTAATCCACTATATACTGCTTAGTGATGAATATATATTACTTCATGCTGTTTCATGAAAATAATTAACAATTGAAAGAACATGTTTTTACAATGTTTGTGTTGTAGTTTTATCTCTTTCTTAAACATAAAAAGACGAATCAGATGGAGCTTCTTATGTAACAGAGGAACCAGAACGTCTTTTTATATGACTTTACTAATAGTTCTGATACTGATGCCTAAATGCTAAATGAACATCTCCTCAGAGACAAATAATTTCAAAGACTTTTAAACGTAATGTGATGGGACATTTTTGTTTAAAGAAACAAACGACGTAATCAAATTTTTTTACACCTGCAACTATTGTCAGAGCTAATGTAGGAAATTAATCAATTTAATTAATTAAAATTTTCTATAAAAAATGAGTGAAAGGATGCAACATAGATTAATGTTCACCAGTTCTGTTCCACACCTGTAGCTGAAGCACAGCATCCGATGCCTCGTAGATTCTCCGAGCCAGACCGTTATTCTCTTTCGCCATAACATCCAGGAAACTGTATTTTACATCAAAGCCAAAGCCCAGGCAAAAGAGGGTCGCTTCTTCACCGATAGCATTTCGGACATTTTGTTGTATTTTTTCTGGGTTTGTTTCACCTAAAAAATAGATGGTTCACTGTATTTTACAATAAGTTTAAAAGACCCTTTCTTTATGGTGGAGTTCTGAGACAACTTGCACAAGCAATTCAATCACAAATACTAAACACTAAAACCATTTGAGTGTTATTTTGATAAGATATCTCTCTCTTTTTCTCTCATGGGTTTAAAAAAAAATATTTTTTTAAAACTATTTTTTGTTATGCTAGCACTAGCACAAAGACTATCACTACCAGCTGAGACAAACCTTTAGTTGGGTCTCCGTCAGTCAGTAGGATGATCATGGATGCACTGTTTTCTGGAACAACTTTATTTGCYCTGGCCGTTTTCAGCAGGTCCGCAGCACGCAAAACAGCTTCATTWATGTTTGTCCCTAAACAAATAAGAAATCAATGTATGTAAATCAATCAAATTCAACTGATAAATATTTGAATTCACCCTTCATTCAAAGATAGTTCTGATTGTGATGTAAACAATAACAGGACTGTAAATTTGGATTCTGGGATTAAAAGTATAACACTTGCTCATTCCAACCACTTTTGACAAGTGTAAACAAAAAAATCCCATAGATATTTGCTGATACTTACAGCCAGATGCATATATGCTTTTAGCAAAAGCTTTTGCTTCGTTGACATTTTCCTCTGTGGCTCTGGTTAGGGTTGACTTCCACGTATCGGCACCAGTTGAAAAAGTTACGAGGGCAAAGTGATCTTCCTCATGCAGGTCACTGAGGATGGTCTGCATCGCGTCTCGAGTCTGTCAAATGTGAACAAGCCAGTTAATGTTGTTTCTTTTAAATCAGCGTTGTAATGTTTTCGTTTACTCCACCTGTTGCATTTTTTCTCCCCACATTGAGCTGCTCTTGTCTATCACAAACACAACATTCTTGGGCAATCGTGGCAAATTAGCTGGGGCAAAGAAGTGTACAAAATACCCGTTCACTATCTGAAACAGAATGGAAGAGTGATATTATTATAATAATTATTATTAGACGAATGCTGACATTCACAGACTCAGAAATGTTACAGTGCATCCAGAAAGTATTTACAGTACTTCACTTTTTCCACATTCTGTTATGTTACGGCCTTATTCCAAAATGAATTAAAATAATTCTTTTTCTTAAATTTGACAAAAAATACCCCATAATGATAAAGTGAAAGAAGATCGTTTGAAATCTTTGCAAATGTCTTAAAAATAAAAAGGATTCAGTTGATTGAATATGATTTGGAAAGGCACGCACATGTCTATATAAGGTCCCACAGTTAACAGTGCAAGTCAGAGCACAAACCGAGCCATGAAGTTCAAGGAATTGTATCGAGGCATAGATCCGAGGAAGGGTACAGAAAAATTCTTCACCATTGAAGGTCCAGATGAGCACAGTGGCCTCCATCATCCATAAATGGAAGACGTTTGGAACCACCAAGACTCTTCCTAAAGCGGGCCGCCTGGCCAGACTAAGCGACCGGGGGAGAAAAGTCTTAGTCAGGGAGGTGACCAAGAACACGACAGTCACAGGTGTGTACCTTTCCAAATAAAGTGCAATCAACTGAATTTACCACAAGTGGAATCCCATCAAGTTGTAGAAACATGTTAAGGATGATCAGTGGAGCTCACTGGACACTCAACAGGATGCACCTGACATCAATTTTGAGTGCCATGGAAAAGGCGGTAATTAAAAAAAAATTTTTTTTAATAAATTTGTAAAGATTTCTTTTACAGTGTCATTATGGGGTATTGTTTGTAGAATTTTAAGGAAACTTGTGAATTTAATCCATTTGTCACATAAATGTGGAAAAAGTGAAGCGCTGTGACTACTTTCTGGATGCACTGCACTGTTCTATAAAAACTCAAACCTGCATATCAAGATCCTGTGCACGCTTGACATCATAGTTGATTAAGAAATCTCCATCTATCAGCGTACCCTCATAGTCTGAGCATTTCCTTTGCTGGTCTAGAGTTGGAGAAAACACCACATGCGCCTGGAAAAAGTAGATCATGTGATCAGCTCAGGAAACCAAAAAAAAAAAATGTCTAAAGTGCATGTTCACTAAAAAGTCCCCTACAAACATCCCATAAAAAAGTCATTATGTGGGGTTCATTTTACGTCTCAAGGAAGTTATTGGGGTCTTCACATTAAAATGTTTCTGTGGGACATCATAGTTGATCAAGAGGAAATGTTCTCCGACAGTTATGGTTCCATCGGATTTGGAATGTTACGCTAGAACTAAACTAGGACCTTACAGTATATGCATGTCAGTAGAGTCCTAATTATATCACAAAGAGAATGTTTGCATGGGGCCTACTGTAAATGCAAATGTCATGAAAGTCCTAGGAAAGGCCAGAGAACATCTCCTGGTTGCTGAGAGGTTAAGGACAAAGGAATTTGTCTTGTAGAAGTGCTATTTTATTGTGCCTGATTGTTCTCAGAATTAGACTTCAGTCATTCTTAAAGTTGAATGCAGACTGCTTTTTCTAAATCAACTGAGGCAAATGTTCCTCCTTATGAGAAAAGCAATGACTTAACAGAGCTCTACAACACTGACAGGAGGAATGTGGGATAAATTTTGGTTCGAACATTGGCACTAAAAGAATGTTGATTTTGAACTGATAATATTTTCACTTATTAAAGCTTTGTCATTTTACACATGTTCGTTTATGTTTGGTTTATCTGTATAGCAAACTCAAAAAATAAACAAATAAATAAATAAAAATGAAGATGATATAAATACTTCTCAGCTCACCTTTTTGTCACTGACTGATTTCTCCACCAGGGGAAGTAGCTCATTGGTGATGAATGTACCATGGGCATCCAGAAACTCAATGCCGTGAGGCTCATAGACAGCAGCAACAATCTGTGGGTAAATAAAAACAAAAATAATTTATAAATTGTGTTTATGGGAGTGAGGAAGGATAATAAGCGAGCATTTAGCTAGTAATGAACTGCACCTCAAAGTGTTGGACCAGCTGCTTGGGTTTGACTCGAATCATGAGCTCATATTTCCCAAGCCGACGCTGAAGGAGCTCCTCATACGCAAGTGTAAATGTGACCCTGCTGTTGGCTGCAATATTCACAGTGACAGAAAACTTCTCCATCTTTCTACCTGAAGCTCTTAAAAAGACACATAATATAATATAATTAGTCAGATGTCATCAATTTCATGTTCATATTTAATCTTTGCACACATTTTATATGCATCCCACAAGGCTCAGTACCTGGTTAATTTTTGTTTTCTCTAATATTACATTGTATATTTTAGATGATTCCTTTCCAGCTCTTATGCTGATTAGACTTTGTAAAAATTTGTATTTGTGTCATTCTCAAAACTGCTGTACAAGTTTAAGGTCCATCTCTTACATCCAGTTCTCTTGCTAAAAGCTCTAGAACTCCTGCAACCATGATTATTATTGTGATTATTATTTGTATGTCAATATTCCAGCCTCTGTAGAAATAATCAATTCTGTTACTCACTTGACCAGGCCAGCTGTCTGTCCAGATGAAACAGCCGCCTGATACTGCTTCTTGGCCTTTTCCTTCTCTTTAACCTCTCCTACACATACCTTTCCATCAATCTCCCTGAAACATAAACATTTTAATGATAACTGATATGAAAGGTCATGGAAGACATTTTTGGTATAATAAATAAAACATAATAAAGATTGTTCTATAAAATAGGATTAATAGCATTTTGTGCAACTAGTCCACTACTGACATGCTGAAGTTGGTGATGAAGGCCGTCTTGGGTAACTCCACCTCGAAAGAGACTTCCTGTGAGACGTTGGCCTTGTTCAGAGCTGTGGACGTCATGACTGTGTGGGCAAATCGAGACGCCACCTTGCAGTCTATCTTCACATTCTGAAACTCTATCTGGGAGAGAGAGCAAAGGGAAAAACTGTTAACACCTTCCATTATTAGTAATATTAGGTTGAGTGAAGAGCAAAGAAGAATGTGCACTAAAAGAGATTTGGAATTGCATATATTAACTGCTAAGTAATCAAGAATGTAATGAGTGTATTGAAGAACTTGTTCTTTTTCTTACTTGAGAAGGGTTCACACTTCGTTTCTGTTAAAAGGCAATTGGAGAGAGACAGAATTAATATAATAAACATAATTAGTTTTAAAAATAATAATTTTTTAAATTATGCAAGCATCATCATAATTTACGGGGGTTGGTGGTGGTGAAGCAAATTAGAATTTAGGAATGGTGGTGGTGGGGTGTAATTGCTATGAAACACAATAAAGTGGCTGACTTTCTTGACTTTCCTTCTTATTGCAAAGCAAAGAATACATTCCTCCACTAGGTTGGATATGTCAAGCATGTTGTTTTGTTTATTTTACAAAAGAGCCAATTGAATATGAAATAAAAAAATAAATAAAATCTTCTGGTGTTAGAAGGGGGATGTTGCATGTCCTCAGACACCACCCCCCCCCCGACATGGACGGAGATTATGATGTTTAACCCAAAGTTACGCTCTTGTTAAAGCATCGAATTTGTCAGAAATTGTCAAAAACCAAACAAACAAAAACATACCTTTAGGATTTTGTTGGTACTGCCCTCACTTTCCTGCAGAGACAAGCCAGTTATTATGGTGTAATGCAAAACAAAAGAAAGCGCTTTCATTTTGCGTTCTTTTTCAGTTTTACACAAACGTTTTGAATCAAACACTATCAGCAAAAACTTAAATATAGAATGTAAAATATTTACATTCATTTCTGAATTTATTAAGTTTATTTGTTATTTTATTTCCCAATTTTGCTTTAATTAAGCTGATTATATTAGGATGATTTAGGTGATTGAATTAAGGTGATTAAATTTTGCTCAAGCTGACGAAAAAAAAAAAAGTTTTTGTAAAACATATTGATCCTTACATAAACATTTATCAAAAAATGTTGTAATAGAAAAAAATCAATAAGAGACTTCTGGTGTTATCCAGGTTATTGACTTTTAAGTAAAACAAAACCTATATTCTCGTGTAAGAATAATGAAAAATGTGACTTTTTGTACAAAGGAAGTTTTGGTCAATACCTCACTTTTGCTACCTAGAAATTCTGGACTGGATTTTTATAATTTCCTTCACAATTCCAACACTTTCAGTGTAGTCTCAGATTGTTGAACCCCAACTCTATATACTAATAATATACATCAATAGCTTATACTCAACACCAATTTTATTGAATCTTTTCAACACTAAAAGACTTGCATACCTGTGGCTCATTGTCTCTTGAGACTACTAACGCTCCATAAGACCCCAGTGGTATACATAAGTATACAGAGATCAGCAGCACAGTCCACACTGTAGGCATGATGTTTCCGGTGATCAAGCCTGAATGTTCCGTTTCTCCAGGGACCCCAATTTAAATTAGCTCTAGCAGGTCAAAGTCCGTTCCTGCCCAATAGCAGAATTCTGTTTTCTTTAGTGCATACAGTAGATTATTTACATATAGATTTGTGTTATGTACTGGTTTAGAAATGTATTAAGGTAATTAATAATACTATCAGTGTGCTGCACAGGTTAGATTTTTTCCTATGTGTGAGTAACATATTATTGCAAATAATTATTCCCATAAAAGTAATGCGAGTAAAAATTTATTTTGTAAATCATTTAATTTCTATTTTGCTTCATCGGTTTGGCTTCTCCAGTTTGACACAATTGCAAGTTATTATGAATCAAATAATTTGGACTGACTAAATTAATGTGAATAAAGCAGGCACAAAACCAATTTATTTTGAACAGTTATTAGAAAAGGTTTAATTGGAGTTTAATTTTAAGTGTGTAAAGTCAATAACAAAAGTATAATTTTTTTTGTTATACTAGTTACTGATCAGGTACTTTGTCTATTCCAAAAAGAACATCATGCTTTCAGTAATAAAAGGGAGAAAAACGTACACTATAAAAACTCCAACTAGATAAATGTTGCATGAATTAATATTGCATGAATTAATATATGTAATGTATGGGATTTGTTGAGACAACAGGTAATTTTGTGTTCTTATAAACGTTGGAGACACAGACTGAATAAACTAACAAAATCAAGTTGTGCCAGCAATTTACCATCACTGATATTCAATCACGTGATTTCGTAATAGTCTCCCTTTTAAAAAATCAAACTTTATGAATATGAAATAATACGTATCTTTAACTCATTTTTGTCCTTCCAAGACTTTTCTTGTTTTCTTTAACCAGGGCTCTGCTGTGACGAATTGGGTTTGAGGGATAACGGTTGGCCTTTTGGAGCTACTGAAGGAGCATGAAAAAGCTGTTGAAGGGGACTGTAGTCCTTGAGGGTCCAGGTGACTATTCAGCAGCTTTAGGAGTGATGTTTGGTCAGGTCTGTGCTCTGAACATTGAATTACAAAAGGACTGAACTGACACTTATGAAGTCATCTATACAATTTCATTGGAAGGAGACATGCTCCTCTCAGATTCATATGTTAAGAAACAAAATCTTGATGCCATAGATTCCTTTTTTGTGTCTGACCCATTGGGACACTTTCTTTGAAAGTCAAATCTTTCATAACGGTTATGATGTTGTAATAGAAAAAAATCAATAAGAGACTTCTGGTGTTATCCAGGTTATTGACTTTTAAGTAAAACAAAATCTATATTCTCATGTTTTATGCAGATGACTGTTTTACCTTTAATAATTGGAATAATTTCCAATTCTATAAAAAAACAACATACTTTTTTGAGTAGATGAATCAACCCTAGAGAAATATAATTAATTGAGCCCACAACCAATACAACTTGAGCTGACCTAAATACTTGAATTATATCAACTATAGTCAACTTGAAATGTTAAAAACTTTACATGTTGGGCAACATGGGTACATGTTGTGTCAAATAAACAGCAATGTGAAATATTTGGTTTGGCCAGCAAATTTTGATGAAACTGCGTGGTGGCTTCTAAAAGTTGAGTAAACTTGACAAAGTCATGCAACATGTTACTAAACATTGTACTACTTTAAGTGTATGAAAGATCTTCTCTCAGAGAGTTGTAAAGAGGCCGGAGACAGTATAGTCTCTGAGAACTCCATCGATGAGCCCTGTGCCATTATGATGAATAAACCAACAGGGCACATTTTCTCCTTTCTTCATCCCTTCTTAAATCCCTCTGCCAGCCCTTGGAGCAGCACAGCACACAATTATCACCAAGCCATTTAGCCTCAAGTCTACTGATTTATTCCAAGTCCTTACCTGTGTATTTCAAGGATTTTTGCCTGTTCATGAAAGAAGATAAACAGAACATTGTGGAAAATTTATTCCTAAAAAAAAAAATCCTGTCTTGTGCTCTCACTCAAGCTGTGGCACTGTTATAAAATAAAATGTATTTAATTGTTATTAAATTAAGTATTCTATTTGTTTATGATGTTGTAACATAAGGTATCCATATGATAAATCTAAGCAGTTAGTTTGCACAGTTGTCAGAGTTTATTATGAAGCAAGTGTGTACATATTCAAGGATACAAGGTCATTTTGATGAAACTGCATGGTGGATTCTTAGCTATATTTGATTAGTGAATAATTAATGTGACCGGTTTAATCTAACAAGGTCTTCAGTAGCCATGTTTCTTGTCTCAGTTTGTCTTAAATAGGCCAGAAACAATATAGTCGCCAATGACTCCATCAATAATCCCTGTGCCATTATTATGAACGAACCAACAGGGCACATCTTCTCCTTCCTTCACATTCTTTCTGTAGTCCTTCTGCCAGCCCCTGATAGTGAACAGAACATCGTTTTTATTAACTCTTTTAGTAATTACTAGTACATTTTAATAATATTAGCATGTTTTTTGTGAAATCATAGAAAAGTTATTTTTTGTTTAATTCACCTGGTTACTGTGAGATTGTGGCCTTTTACAAACATGTGGGCATCTGGTTTGTCTGGGTTTACTCCTTGAAAGACATCACTAACTTCATATGTTATACCATGGAAAAATTGTCCTGTTAGAAGAAGCAAATTATTGAATTTAAACAATCACTTTTAAAGATAACAGTCATTATTTATACACATTTACATTTTCATTTAAAAAATATTGGCCTGCGTGAATGACTTTCCAAAGCACATCAAAGAAAGTGGTGAACCATTAATTGGAAGAAATGTGGTCAGAATGAAAATGATCAGGGATGATCATGATCTCGTCAGAGATCACTTAAATGTTTTGTGGAGTTACAATGTAAAAAGGCTGGCAGTGTGTGGCCACAACAAAGCCAATTGTTACTGAGATTAATCAGGTCATGGAAATAGGTCATGTGGTCTGATTAGTCGAGATTGACCCTATTCCTAAGCAATGGATGTGTCAGGGTAAGAAGGGAAGTGCATGAAGCAATGCGCCCATCATGCATAGTGCTCACTGTACAAAGGGCAGTGTTATAAACTTGTGTATAGTTATACAATTCAGAACAGACACTACTACAAAATAAAACACTTAAATTTATTATTATTTTTAATTAATTATTATTATTAATTAAAAGTGTGTATGCTATATAAGGTGAAAAATTTATATTGGTGGGGGGGTTACCAAGTAGACCATGGACTCTTTGTGAAAACAGGTGGCTGTCCAGGGTGTAAAAGCCCAAATAATCCTGGTGGTATGGGTGCTTTTTCCATACTTTGTGTAGAACAATGACAAATTTAATTGAATTCCTTAAGGTCACTGTAAGACTGCGGTCTTTGGTTATATGCAGGTCCATGCTGAGGAAAGGAGAAATAAATTTCAGATATTTTTACCTCCTGGCTATACTGTAAGTGGTTGATCCAGGAGATTGCATGGTATACACTGTTAAACTAATCCTGACTAACATATAATAGATGTATTTATGGTTCTACACACTATGCTTTACATATCACATTTAGCAGGATTAGACTTTTCAAAGTAGCTTTTTGTATGTTGAATGTTGAAATTATGATTATCATCTTTTCAAATCAAAAATCGATACTAGTCTGCTTGTCTTACTCACTTGGGCCCTTTCACAGAGGTATTGTCAGACCAGTAAAATGTTGCCTGTTTGCCCCTTTCAGACACCAAGATGTCCTGTGTAGTCACCATCAGTCTGATACCAAGCTTAGCATGAATGATTCCAAAGCGCCCAAAGTAGGTGCTCATCATATTGTTAGGGTCTATCTTCTTGTCCCCAATGGTTTGACCATTTACAATGAAACCTTTAAAAAAAAAAAAAAAAAGTTAACTTTAGGGAATCTTGGAAATTATTTTAGAGAATCTGGGACAACCACGTTTCCAGTTACCTGTCAGTGGATCTTTGACCAGGTTGAAGATAGTGCCAGGTTTGTCGTTGATGTTGAAGCAGAGTGCATCGTTTTGGTTTGGGAACTCAATGATGAAGTGTGGATCTGAATCAACTGTTATAAAAACAATACAGGAAACAAATTATAAAGATTTGCTTCCCATATGCTTGGTTGCTAGATTATTGTTTGCAAGTAATAAATGAAATACTTACCCCAATTTACAGGTGAAGCATAAGATGAAGTATAAGTACGTGAAGAAACAGGACCTAGAATTAGATGAAGGTATTAATGAAATCAGATGCTACTTTCTATTATGAATGATAATCATTTTGAGGAAAAAATAGTTAATATTCTGAAGTAGTTTATCTGTTAATCAGTCCTTACTTGCTTTTACTTCCTGACGCTCTTCTGTAAAGCAACATGTCAAAAAAGTGCATTTCATTATCAAATCAAACATGTACTACTTATGCACTAGTCATGGCTGAGACGGCTGAAGTTATTTGAGGCTGCTGGCGGCATCTTGTTCGTTCCTAGCATGCTACTGTTCAATAAATCCCATGATAAACACAATCCAGTATTCAGTTTTTGGTGAGCCTGAACCAACTGCAGACTCAAATCCATTTAACAGACATGGAATAGTTCTTCTGCTGTTATGGCTCAACATCTTCAAGGTTCAGTCTTTACAGTGACCAGGGACAAAGAAAATAAAAATCATATCATACCTTCTGTCAGCTTGTCAGCAATTAGTGTATCCTCTGGCTTTTCTTCAGTTTCAGGCTTGGTCACCACCATGGAGGTAAGCGGCGTGACAAAGTTATATTTCAGAGAGAGCGCCAGTGCTTCTGCTGTAGCATTCTGCTTCTCCTCAGGTGAACCCTTGTCTCTGTCATGAAACGCTTTAAATTAGTATAGGGTTGAAGATCTTGAATATAATGCAATATGCATTTTAATAAATATAATTGTTATAACTGTTTTTGTAATGCTTTCATTGGAGAGATGTTAATAGTGCTAAAGGCAATCCCTTGATTTGAAAAAAAAAAAAAAAAAAATTGTCTCACTAACTTCTTGTTCAAAAGACTCTGGATGGTCAGATATGCCCAGAGACGCTCAGTGAAATCCCCAAAGATGTATTCTTGATCAGGGAAGATGATATTCCAGTCCCTAGTACTGGCCTGGCCTTTTAGCACAAACTCGTTATTTAACTGTAAAAAAGAAAAAAAAAACCACACAAAAAGTAAAGATCACATAAAAGCCATTCTTCCCACATAAATCACTGACTTTTATATTTTCTACAAAATTGTCTAGTGAAGTAATTTAATGTCTCTCACCGACTGCGCAGACACTTCGACTGGAAAGTCGTTCATYTCGATGTCATTCATTCGACCCGACACGACAATCTCAGAGCCGTTATAGAGCTGCTTGAATTTGTTGATAGTCACAGAGTTTACCGTGCTGTCTGGATAATGGAAATGTACATCTGACAGGAGAACGTTTGAAACCTCATTGTAAAATCCCTGTCAAATGAAAGATATCAATTAAAAACATTTTTTTAAATTACATTTTTCACATTATCCATTATACCAAGCATCTGGATCTGGACCGAGTGATAATTCTATAATGCCCCTGATGCTTTTCTGATAAATGAAAATAATTAAATGTACCAGCAATCTAGCATTTTTTTTCCTAGAGATGGGCTAATCAATGCGATAGTTTAACGTGTGGACGTACAGTATGGAGTCTTTTGAAAAACCGAACCAAAAACAGAAGAGAGAATGGACCATTAACGATAAGGAAAGCAGACTATGAAAACTGTACCTGCTAACATGAATGAACAGATCATTATATATTTATTCTTCCTGTGGGTATTTTACAGGACAAAACATGGGTTGATTATTGAAATGCTATGGGCAATTTTTAATTGCATATTTATTGACTTGTATAGACCATAACACAAACATGAAGTTTGGACCTGTGGCATGCTTAAATTTAAATTATTAAATTATCAAATTATTAAATTTGAATTCAGTGTATGCTGTTTCAGGGAAATAATTAACAACTGAAAAAAAAACCCATTATGGAATGTCCACCTTTTTATCTCTTTCTTGAATATAATAACACAAATGAAATATAGTTTGTAATGTTTCTGAGAAAACAAAATACCTCTCATGCTGAAGTCTTTTTAGATGACTATTTTTGACGGTGCTGATTCCCTAAATGCTAAATAAACATTTCCTTACAGGCAAAGCACACCGAAGAACTTTAAATGTGATGTTCCATTGTTTTTTCTCTTACTCTCATTCTCTATACCACTTTATCTTGTGTACAGGGTTATGGGGAAGCCTGGAATCTATCCCAGGAGACGTAGGGCACAAGGCAGGGTGCAGATGGGGTCCATTGCAGGGCACACACACACACACACGCATTTCTATGGACTTGCAGAAACCAGAGTACCCGGATGAAACCCGCCAAGGATGGGGAGGACATGCAAACTCCATGCACACAAGAAAGTCTAGGGCAGGAGGCAGGAATCAAAACTTGGGCGGAAATTAAATCCGAAACCAGGAGGTGCAAGGTTACAGCCGCCACAATGTTTTTTTTAATGAACAAAAAATATGATTTCATTTTCTACACCCGCAACAATCATCAGAGCTGATGTTATGGGAAATTAATCAACTACTTCTGACAATTAAAATTTTCAGAAAAATAAGTAAGTGAAAGAATGCAACGTAGATTAATGTTCACCAGTTCTGTTCCACACCTGTAGCTGAAGCACAGCATCCGATGCCTCGTAGATTCTCCGAGCCAGACCGTTATTCTCTTTCGCCATAACATCCAGGAAACCGTAGTCTAAATCATAGCCAAAGCCCAGGCAAAAGAGGGCCGCGTCTCCGCCGATAGCATTTTGGACATTTTTTTGTATTTCTGCTGGACGTGTTTCACCTAAACAGTTGATGGTCAACGTCATTTTAAAAGACTTTTAAAAGACAATTTGTTTGTGGTGGAATTCTGAAAGATTTTGTTTCAATTTTGTTTAATTAATTAGGACACCATTAAAATGGGTGAAAACTAAGACCATTTAATGAGTGTTATTTCCCTGAAATAACTCTTTCATTCACATTTCCTTTTGTATATGAGCACATACATACCTTCATTTGCATTGCCATCAGTCAGTAGGATGATCATGGATGCACTGTTTTCTGGAACGACTTTGTTTGCCCTGGCCTTTTTCAGAATGTCCGCAGCACGCAAAACAGCTTCATTAATGTTTGTCACTAAAAAAAAAAATATATATATGTTTATCTATTAAACTGAACTGCTAAATATTTTTTATTCTCTTGGTACAAGAGAATTAAAACACTTACACATTTTATCCATTTTTAACAAGTGTCAGATAAAGAAAACAATTCCCACAGATCAGTAGATGACATGCTGATACTTACTGCTAGTTGGTTCTATGTTTTTAGCAAAGGTTTTTGCTTCGTTGACATTTTCCTCCGTGGCTCTGGTTAGTGTTGGTTTCCATGTTTCGACATCAGTTGAAAAAGTTACCAGGGCAAAGTGATCTTCCTCATGCAGGTCACTGAGGATGGTCTGCATCGCGTCTCGGGTCTGTCAAATGTGAACAAGCCAGTTAATAAACTGTAGTTTCTTCTCAATCAGCGTTGTAATATTTTCTCTTACTTCACCTGTTTCATCTTCTTCCCCCACATGGAGCCACTCTTGTCTATCACAAACACAACATTCTTGGGCAATCGTGGCAAATTAGCTGGAGCAAAGAAGTGTACAAAATACCCGTTCACTATCTGAAAAAGAATGGAGGAGTGATATTATTCGTTTAATAATAATTATTATAATATTCCCAGACTTGGGAATGTTACTGTAAATAAGAACCCAAACCTGAATATCACCAAGATCCTGTGCACGCTTGACCTCATAGTTGATGAAAAAATCTCCATCTATGAGCGTACCCTCACAGTCTGAGCATTTCCTTTGCTGATCGAGAGTTGGAGAGAACGACACATGCGCCTGGAAAAAGATCATCATGTGAACACCTCAGCAAACAGAGAATTGTCTCCTGAACATTCCCTAAATGTCCCTTACCATAGGAGTCATGGTATATTGTTCCTTTTACATCATCGGGACATTATTGGGGATGTCTCTCAGACCCGGGTATTTGGAGGACTCAATTTGAATGTTTGGAAAAATTTCCCTAAAAGTTCCCTAAAATCTTCCCCTGAAAGTCATTGTGCAAGGCATCTTTTACAAACCAAGGATGTTATTGGAGACATGCCCCTGACTTTACAGAATTAACGTTAAATATGTTTTCTGTAGGACCAAGTGGAAACGTTCACTGAGGGCTATAGTTACGTCTTATTTGGAATTTTACACTGGAACTATACTAGGACTATTATATGTCAGTAAGGGTCTAATAATATAAATTAGAGAATGTTTGCATCGGGCCCAAATGTGAAGATCAGGGGCCAGGGAAAAGCCAGGGAACATCTCCTGGTTGCTAGGGCATAAGAACAAAGGATTTTATTTTGTAGATGTGCTATTTTATTCTGCCTGATAATCCAGAGAATTAGACTCCAATCATTGTTAAAGTTAATGCAGACTGCTTTTTCTAGATCAAGAGACAAGTGTGCTTCCTAACAAGGAAAGCATGGACTTATTCAACAATTTATAGCTCTACAACCCTGTCAGAGGGAATGCAAGATAAAATTTGGCTCCAACCTTGGCACGAAAAGAATGTTGATGAATGACTGATAGTATTTTCACCTGTATTTTAAATCATAGCTTTGCCATTTTAGCCATGTTAGCTTTTGTTTGGTTTATTGTTTGGTTTATTTTCTGGTCAGTGTAGCAAACATAAAAAAATAATAAGATCAAATAAATACTTCTGAAATCACCTTTTTGTCACTGACTGTTTTCTCCACCAGGGGAAGTAGCTCATTGGTAATGAACGTACCATAGGCATCCAGAAACTCAATGCCCTGAGGCTCATATACATCAGCAACAATCTATGGGGACATCGATTGTTGCTTTTAGAACAGGTTTTGAAGTTTTAGAACATGTATATAATAAATTGTGTTTATGGGAGTGAGGAAGGATAATAAGCGAGCATTTACTGTAGCTAGTAATGAACTGCACCTCAAAGTGTTGGACCAGCTGCTTGGGTTTGACTCGAATCATCAGCTCATATTTCCCAAGCTGACGCTGAAGGAGCTCCTCATATGTAAGTGTAAATGTGACCCTGCTGTTGGCTGCAATGTTCACAGAGACAGAAAACTTCTCCATCTTTCTACCTGAAGCTCTTAAAAAGACAGAGTGTGATATAATTAATCAGATACCATCTATTTCACATTTACTTTTTGTAGATATTTCATAGATGTCCCACAAGGCTTAGTACTCATTCCTTGCTTGTTCTATATATACTCTTCTGTTTTTTCTTCTCTATTGGTGATATTAAATTGTATGTTTTAGATGATTCCTCTCCAACTGTTATGGAGATGACACCAACTTCTTCTTTTGCTACATTTGTCTAAGAGTCACATTGGATCTTGGCGTGTTTTGAATGCATTTACAGTATAGTTCACACAACTCCATTTTAAAAACAAGTTTGTTCTGGATATAATGTTTTAGTCCCACCTCCCAAAAACATGTATGGGGTTGAATTTGCTACTCCAAATTGAATTTGGAATTGGCATCACATACTGGTCATGTTTTACATCCAGTTCTCCTTTTAAAAGCTTAAGATTATTATGTTTATGTTGATTATTATTTGTATGTCAATATTCCAGCCTCTGGTCAGTAGAAATAATCAATTCTGTTACTCACTTGACCAGGCCAGCTGTCTGTCCAGATGAAACAGCCGCCTCATACTGCTTCTTGGCCTTTTCCTTCTCTTTAACCTCTCCTACATATACCTTTCCATCAATCTCCCTGAAACATAAATATTTTAATGGTAATTGATTTGAAAGTGCATGTAGAAAAATAATGAATAATAAAGAATAACCATAATATAGATTATTCTATAAAATAAGATTAATAGCATTCTGTGCAACTAGTCAACCACTGACATGCTGAAGTTGGTGATGAAGGCGGTCTTGGGTAACTCCACCTCGAAAGAGACTTCCTGTGAGACGTTGGCCTTGTTCAGAGCCGTGGACTTCATGACCGTGTGGGCAAATCGAGACGCCACCTTGCAGTCTATTTTCACATTGTGAAACTCTATCTGAGAGAGAGAGAGAGAGAGAGAAAGATTACATTATTTATAATATTAGGTTGAGTGAAAAGTGAAAAATAATGTGCATTAAACAATGTTGAATTGCATATCTTTGCTGCTGAGCAATTAAGAAAGCAATTTCTTGTGTATTGATGAATTATTCCTTTTTCTTACTTGAGAAGGGTTCACACTTCGTTTCTGTTCAAAAGCAATTGGTGAGAGACAGAATTAATATAATAAACATTTAACCTATAGCATTGAACATATTTAATATAATAAACAAAGTGGTTTAAAAAGTATTTATTTTAACTTATTATTTTCTTTAATTCATGTTGGGGGTTGGGGCAGTGGTTGGTGGATTGAACCCCAAATAATCAAAACTGGCCAATACAACCAACCAAATATCATATCACAATGATTAATTAAAAATATTAACTGTTATAAAACATGATAAAGTGGCTGACTTTCTCAACTTTCTTTCTTATCGCAAAGCAAAGAATACATTCCCCCTACTAGGGTGAATATGTAGAGCATGTTGTTTTGGCATATCTCTTCCTTTAAAAATGTTAGTGAAACAGCCAATTTGAAAAAAAAGAATGACAGAAAGAAAAAAAACTCCTGGTGTTAGAAGGAGGATGGAGCCTCACACACACCATACATGAGTGGAGATTTTGATGTTCAACCCAAAGTTACGCTCTTGGTTGCAGCCATATGTTATTTTGCAAGCATCAAATTTGCCAGAAATTGTTCCTCATATAATCTACATTTTACAATTTTTGATTATTCCCTGCTTTTCTATAATTTCTGAGAGGAAAAAACAAACAAACAAACAAAACATACCTTTATGAATTTGCTGACACGGCTGTCACTTTCCTGCAGAGGCAAGCCAGTCATTATGCTCTAATACAAAAATTACAACAACAAACAAACAGCTGTGGGGTCCTAAATCCAAGTTATCAAGTGAAGGTGCTTTAATTTGCCATTTCTTTTCAAGTTTACACAAAAGCTCTTCTTTCAAATGATACTATCAGCAATAACATACTAAAACTAAATATTAAAATGTTAGAAATATTTACAGTAGTTTGGCTTTTATGAAGGTTTACACTCAAGCTCACACAAACCTCAAGTTTATAACATACTCATTCTTACTTCAAAATTCATCACCATCTGAGCACATGATTCAGTCAAGGTCTAAGAACAATGGAATTGCTACCTAGAAATTCTGCACCATCTTGACTTTAGAATTTCCTCCACAATTCCAACATTTTCAGTAAAGTCTCAGACTGTTGAACTGTATATACTAATTGTTACGTGGTGCACGTGATGCGCGCATCATGCGATGTTTTTTAATAAGAGCCCTTATGCTGGGTTATAGAGAAGGTGAATGAAATAGGAGAGTGCTGAGAGTGCTTGTGATATGCACGGGACGACCTTCCCGTTTGGAGATAGCGTGGGATTAATTATTAAGGAACTTAAAAGGAAAAGAATGAAAACTGTAAACACAAAATAAATAGAGCTCCGCAGTCTCCGCGAGAATGGACGGGGCTCTGGAAAATAAAACAAACCTTTTATCCTCTCGGGGCTTCGCCCTTACCGAGACTCTACAGTATGGGAGAGGGGGGGGGGTTGTGTGTTATGCACGACTGAGCGTGTACGCTAAATTGATGCGTGCCGCTCTCTCTTTCTCTCTCGCTTTCGCCAGCGTCTTAAACAGACAGAGGCTGGGGCTTTGCCTCTGTCTCTGTACCAGGGGCGCCGCTAAGGGGGGGAAAGATTCCCACGCCCTTTAGGGGCCCCCAAACATCTGCTTTATTAGTAATAACACTACTAGTGGGTGTGGTAGGGGGGCCCCATCCGCATATTTTGTCATAGGGCCCAAAATTGCTAGCGGTGCCCCTGCTCTGGACAGCACACTATCTGTCTGTCTGTCTGTCTTTTATTCTATTCTATTCTATTCTATTCTATTCTATTCTATTCTATTTCTTTCTTTCTTTCTTTCTTTCTTTCTTTGGCCCTGATACCTTACCGGTGCTACCTAAATGATCGCACGAAGTGCGCCGGTATCAAGACCCTTAAATAGGCACGTCTGCAGGTGCGGCTCGTTCGGGCTATTTGCCTGACGGCAGCGTTGCCTGGCAACCGCGTGTATAAATGGCCGCGCAACCGCTTCTGAACAGTTTATGCGCGGCTCTGCCCCTCACGCGACCCTCCTCGTTACACTAATGACTTACATCAATAGCTTATACTCAACAACAATTTTACAACAATATTTTTTACCACTAAAAGACTTTCATACCTGTGGCTCATTGTCTCTTGAGACTATTAACGCTCCATAAGACTCCAGTGGTATACATAAGTTTACAGAGATGCCGATCAGCAGCACAGTCCACACTGTAGGCATGATGCATCCGGTGATCAAGCCTGAATGTTCCGTATCTCCAGGAATCCTAAACTGAATCAGCACTAGCCGGTCAAAGTCCATTCTTGCCCAATTCTGTTTTCTGTTTAGTTTGGCACACAGATTTGAGTTATGTAATGTTTTCGGAATTTATTAAAGTAATTATTAATACTATTAGTAGTACTTAGTAGCATACAGTATGCTGCACAGGTTAGATGTTTACATATTTTTAGAATCATTAAGAATTGTTCTTATAAAAGTAATGCAAGTGAACACTTATTTTGTTATTCTGTTATCATTTGATTTCTATTTTGCTTCATTGTTTTGGATTCTCTATTTTGACACAATTTCAATTTATTACGAATCAAATAATATGGACTGACTAAATTTATCTAAATAAAGCAGGCACAAAACCAATTTATTTTGGACAGTTATTAGAAAAACTTTAATCAGAAGTAAGTGTGTACAAAGTCAATAACAAAGTCCTCTCAGTATTTGTTAAAAAAAAAAAATCCTCTTATACCTGTTCATCATCAGGTACTTAGGTGTCTATTCCAAAAAGAATGTCATGCTTTCAGTAATAAAAGGGTGGAAATGTATGAAAGATGTGTACAGTCCAGTTATATCTGCTGTAGTCCCTTTTCCTTCTCAGAGAGTTGTAAAGAGGCCAGAGACAGTATAGTCTCCGAGGACTCCATCGATGAGCCCTGTTCCGTTATGATGAATAAACCAACAGGGCACATTTTCTCCTTTCTTCACATCCCTTCTGAAGTCCCTCTGCCAGCCCCTGGAGCAGCACAGCACACAATTATCACCAAGCCATTTAGCCTCAAGAATATTGATTTATTCAAAGTCCTTACCGGTGTATTTCAAAGATTTTTGCCTGTTCATGAAAGAAGATAAACAGTATGTGATGGAATATGTGTTTTTTTTTTTCATTTACCTGGTCACAGTGAGATTGTGGCCCTTCACAAACATGTGGGCGTCTGGCTTATCTGGATCTTTCCCTTGAAAGACATCACTAACTTCAAAGGTTACACCATGGAAAAACTGTCCTGTTAGAAGACAACATTAAATATATAGAAGCCACCAATTTTATTCTTTTTTATTCACCATTATTATGTTTTTCTTGTTTTACACATACTGTAAATATGATTTGGGTAATTTTCTAAATAAAACTCCAATAATCAACATAAAGAGCAAGAAAAACATTAGGAGTTTTAAATCAGTTAGCTGTGTATGAATTGAATATAATTTCCTTTTGCATTTAATGTCACTTTCATCAATGGGTTGAGGACGTGCAACTCTAAAACACAATCACACCTCAGTCACAACCCCACTGGATTTAACCAGAGAAGGAGAGAACTCTCTGAAAGTTAACAAGGATTTGCCAACAATACAAAATAACACATTTTATAGTGTCTTACATTTTTATCGCATTGATATTTGAACCTTTCATCACTAAGAATTTGGGAATTATTACTAAAACATTTCAATGTGAGTATACATCAACTACAGGTCAATGAACCAAAGTTCATAGCCATTTTTGAGTGACTGGTCCATTTAGTGATTAGATTAGATGAAATGACTTAAGTTTGGAATAAAGGCAAAACATAAAGCTCCACATTCTTCCTTACTACAGTAGCTTCCTATAAAATCCCAACTAATGACAAAGTTTTCACACCCATCAACTCCCTTTATCCTTCCTACCAATATATATACTGTAGATAAAATCCAAGAATAATACATATTTGGTGAAATTACCAAGAAGACCATGAACTCTTTCTGAAAGATGGTGGCTATCCAGGGTGTAAAAGCCCAGGTAGTCTTGGTGGTAAGGATGCATCTTCCACACTTTGTGCAGGATGATGATAAACTTCAACGAGTCTTTCAGGGTCACAGTAAGACTGTGGTCTTTGGTTAACTGAAGGTCCATGCTGCAGAAAAGAAAAGGTGAGGTTCAGGATAAATGTTTGAACTAATGTATCACATGGCTGGAAAAACGTTTGTTTGTGGATGGTTCACTCACTGCAAACTCTTAACATTAGATGTTTGTGACCAGCGAAGTTGTTCTTCCTTGCCGTGCTGAGACACTGTGATCTTTTGTGTTGTCACCATTACTCTAATACCAAATTTCTCATGAACAATCCCAAACTGACCAAAGTAGGTGTGCTGCTTGCTCCCAGGCTCCACTTTCTTGTCTCCAATGGTTTGCCCATTTACCACCAATCCTGTGGATTTATAATTAGGTAAATACCAGTGAGTAAATTGCATGTAAAAGTAATCATTATTTTGGCAGCCTTGGGCATACTTGTTAGGGAACACATTTACCCGAGACTGGATCTTTTACCAGGGTGAAAATGGTGCCTGGTTTATCATCAGTATTGAAGCATAGAGCATCGTTCCGATCTGGCAACTCAATGATGAAATGTGGATCTCCGTCAACTGCCATGCCCACCAGCCCTGCCATAGCTGAAAGGAAGAAAGAAAGAAAGAAAGAAAGAAAGAAAGAAAGAAAGAAAGAAAGAAAGAAAGAAAGAAAGAAAGGGAGGGAGGGAGTGAGGGAAGGAAGGAAGGAAGGAAGGAAGGAAGGAAGGAAGGAAGGAAGGAAGGAAGGAAGGAAGGAAGGAAGCACTTGATTTATATTGATGGTCATTACACAAAATCTTCAAATCTTAATTTTTATGATCATGTTATCTCACCTACATGACCACTGGACCCATGGCTAAGAAATGCACTTCCTTGAGTACCACTTGGGGCACCTATTAGGGCTGAAGTTACTAACGGGATAGGGACTAGAAGAAGAAATATTGTATTGTAGTACTTTTCAGAAATTGACTCAACAACTTGACTAAATTAATCATAATTATATATTAAGAAAGCAATTTGTTACCTGACTGAACAGAATCCAACCGTTGGTCTGACAAGGAAAAGTAAAAACACATTCTATCAGTATGTAGCATAATTTAATTGTTTTTAGAAGTATTCTGTTGTAGCACGCAATTTAACGCATACCTTCTGTCAGTTTGTCAGCGATTAATGTATCTTCTGAAGTTGTGTTAGTTTCCGGCTTAGTTACCACCATGGAGGTAAGTGGGGTGACGAAGTTGTACTTTAGCGATAGGTCCAGTGCTTCATCAGTGACATTCTCACATTCTTTGGGTGTACACTTGTCTCTATTGGAGAATAAAGTTCCTATTGTTATCATTCATTTCTAATTTAGTGCAAAACTAGAGTGTACAATAGTTAGAACTAGATTAGATTACAAAAGCACTGACACACACACACATACACACACACACACAAAATTATCAAATATTTAATGTAATACTGTTTATTCAAGAGTTGTTGGATGGTCAAATATGCCCAGAGACGCTCAGTGAAGTCGCCAAAGATGTACTCTTGCTCTGGGAACAAGACAGTCCATTCTTCAGCATGGGCTTCGCCCTGGACCACAAAAGGTTTCTCTAGCTAAAAAAAAAAAAAAAAAGAGGATTTACATCTATGACTTTTATTTACTTATATAATATATTACAATACATGACCACCATCCTTCAAAAGCTATTTATGCATTCTCTTTCAGTCTCATTCTGCAATCTCTCACCATTTGGGCTGAAATCTCAACAAGGAACTTGTCCGCGTCAGAGTCGTTCAATCGGCCAGCGACTACAATCTCCGAGCCATCAAAGAATTGCTTGAACTGGTTGGTAGTTAAGAAATTATCGATACTGTTGGGGTAATGTAGGTTCACTTCTAAGAGAAGCGGACTTGCAACCTCTTTATAGAATCCCTTTGGAAAGAAATCAAAATTCATAAATGAATCAAATCCACAGTACTGGCTTCAACTGTTTGTTCAATTAATTGAGATCTTCATAATGACTTGCACACAATCAGCCTACTCTATGTACTGTACCTGCAACTGCAGTACAGCATCTGAGGCTTCATAAATTCTCCGTGCCAAACCTTCATTCTGTTTGGCCATTACGTCAAGAAAACCATAGTGTACATCATAGCCAAAGCCTAAGCAGAAGAGGCTCATGTTTCCGCCAGCAGCCTTATGGACATTGTTTTGGATCAGCGATGGATCTGTCTCCCCTGAATGCAACAAAATGCAGTATTTAGTATTTAGGCAGTGTTGTGGAACATTCAGTAATCGGGCCAAATATGGTGCCAATGATAAGTGTACTGAAGGCCAAAAATCATTTTAATTTTAGACCAATGTCCTGGTCAATATCTTACTAGAGATATGGGCTTATCAAGCTTGAGTCATGGCTGTGTTCTAGCAGTGTGATTTGGATGAGGTCATTGTCGTCATGTCATCGTGATGGCATGTGGGCAAAATTGAAATAGAAGGCATTTTGCTTTTACTCATTTGTCACATAAATGGGTGTAAAGGACTTTACTGTATGATTCTGGTACACAACAGCTTTTGCTAAAACTAGATCTACGACAATTTCAAGTATTGGTGAGACAAATGATTGCTCATGTAGGACTAGTAACCATTGGGCGTTTGGACCAGACATACCAGCAGTTGGGTCTCCGTCAGTCAGTAAGATAATCATGGAAGGACTGTTGTCTGGAAGGGAATTGTTTCTCTTGGCACTAGTCAGCATATCAACCGCATGTAGTACAGCTCCATTGATATCAGTCACTTAAAAAAATAATAAAAACATATATTATATTAATAAAAATGAGTTTGGATAGGTCTTTTGTCCATAATAAACCAATATTTCTTTAAATAATTAAAAGTGTAAAGAAGTTATTTTAAAAAAATTAAAAATAATAATACTTTTAGCACTTCCATCAAACTACTTTTATAAAGACTTACTGCTCCTTGCTGTTATACTTCTGACATATTTCTTTGCTTCTTTTATATTTTCTTTTGTAGCTTTGGTTAATGACGGTCTCCATGTTTCAATCTCATTATCAAATATGACCAGTCCAAAATGGTCTTCCTCATATAGGTCATCTAGAATGGTCAAGAGTGCCTCTCGAGTCTACAACAACAATAGCAAAGAGAACAAGAAGCACTGCCTATAGTTCTACAACAATAACTTATGATAATAATTCTGTGTCCTTATTGGTTTTGCATCCAAACAATCTTACTTACCTGTGTAATTTTTCTTCCAGTCATAGAGCCACTTTTGTCTATTACAAACACTACATTCTTTGGCAACCGTTCCAAATCAGGTGGGGCAAAGAAGTGTACAAAATACCCGTTCACAATCTGAAACCAAAAGAGAGACATAAAAATTAGTTCTAAACAGATAAATTCCACATTTCTTTCTTTTTCCAAAAGTGCTTCTGAGGTTGGACCTGAATATCACCCAAATTCTGTTCACGGTTGACATCATATGTGATAATGAAATCCCCATCTATCAGTGTACCATCACAGCCTGGGCATTTCCTCTGTTGGTCCAAAGTTGGAGAGAAGGACACATGAACCTGGAAAAGAGGATCAGGGGATGTAATGTTTATGATAGTTACATCAGTGATCACTTGACAATACAGTATTTACTTAATGATCCACAGAAATACACATACTGTGTATTTCTGTGGAGTTCTTTTAAAGCTCTAATGTAAATATACACTGTAGTTTGTGATTATCCAGTCAGGCTATTTTATATGCCATACAGCAATTCTAGCACTGTAACGGTAAAGTTATACTGTCATTTGAATTTGGGTTTGACAATACAAAAATATGCTCACAATTTAAAATATTTAGTTACATGATATACATCATTTATACACCTGTAGTATATAATGTCATACATGAGCTTGCTAACTGTAAAAATAATAAATAATAAAAAAACCTTCCAAAAATGCTTAATGGTAGTTTTTATTTTGCTGCACGGTTTTGGGCTCACCTTTTTGTCTGTGACCGTTTTCTCCACTAGAGGGAGGAGGTCATTGGTGATGAATGTGACATTGGTATCCAGAAATGTAATGCCCTGGGGCTCATAGACAGTAGCAACAATCTGTGGGTGTGAGTGTGTAAATGTAATGAATTGAAAATGAATTTCAGTACAGAAAAAAATGAAAGAAAACAGGAAATACACATTAGTACTCCACCTCAAAGTGTTGGACCAGCTGCTTGGGTTTGACTCGGATCATGAGCTCATATTTCCCAAGCCGACGCTGAAGGAGCTCCTCATATGTAAGTGTGAATGTGACACTGCTGTTGGCTGCAATGTTCACAGAGACAGAAAACTTCTCCATTTTTCTGCCTGAAGCTCTAACGAAAAAGAAAAAAAACAAATCCAAGGTAATACTATAACTGTTCAATTTGTTCATAAATTTTTCTCTAAAGTTACAGAAAGTTGAAGCAAAAACTAGCTCTTGCCTTCAACTATACTGTATAGTATACTAGTATATAGTGTATCTATAATAATCTGAAATAATAATAATAAAATATAATAATTATTATATAATAATAATAATAATTATTATTATTATTATATATAATTATTATTATTATTACATTAATCTGAAATAATAAGCATGTTTCAATTTGAGGCTATATATTCGTAATGTTGTATACTATATGATTTTGTAAGTTGGACACAATGTCCTGTGCACATTTTTATAACCTTTAATAATGTATTTTGAATCTTTAATGATAATCATTGCATGTTTTAAAAATGCATGTTAGCATTCCCTGTTAAACACCATTGCATGTTAAAATGCACGTTAATTTAAAAAGTTCACAATCGTTTTAATGCTGTACTTACTTGACCAGTCCAGCCGTATGCCCAGAGGACACAGCTGTCTCATACTCCTTCTTGGCCTTCTCTTTCTCCTTAACCTCTCCTACATAAATCTTTCCATCAATCTCCCTGAAACAAATAAGACAGTAAGAACAGAATATTAATTATGCATTAAAAACATCTGCATAGTGTATATTCAAACACATGTTTAAACATAGACCGTATGTGAGAGCTGGATTTGAAACAATGAGCTCTACTGTTGATTCATGAGTCAGTTTCATTATGACTCAGATTAATTTATTAGGAGCAGATTTTAAGGCTAGTAAAACTAGGCAGAGACTGACATGCTGAAGTTGGAGATGAACGCCGTCTTGGGTAACTCCACCTCGAAGGAGATTTCCTGTGAGACGTTGGCTTTGTTCAGAGCCGTGGATGTCATGACTGTGTGGGCAAATCGAGACGCCACCTTGCAGTCTATCTTCACATTCTGCATCTCGATCTAAGATTAAATAAATGTTAGCCACATTTTGTGTAATCATATTAGTATATTATTTAAACAGCTAAAGCAAAAAAGAAATGATAATAAAAAATGTTATTGCTGAATGACTCAATTGGATATACAGTATTAAACAATTAATAGACTAATGTGCCCAGTATTAAAAGTTCCTCATTACCTTTAATTGTTGCAATGAGTGTTTTGGCACAGTTTTATTTTGTATTATCTTCAGACAGCGGTCTAAAAGATCATCTTCAACAAAAAATGCATAAGTAGATGGCAATTTCTTACCTCATGAATCCTTAGGTTTGGCTTCTGTGTAAAAAAAAAAAAAAAAGAAAATTACTTGTTAATATTTGATTAGTTGGATAAATAATTTATGTACTGTATGTCAGGAGTGATGTTTTATTTTAAATATTAATATTTATGTACTGTGGTCAATTCTCTCTCTCTCTTTCTCTCTTTCTTTATATATATCTTAAGTATCTGACACTGGAATTAAGGGGTATTTCTACTGTGCCTCTTCTGTAAACCACTGTCGTACTCTTTGTGTTTGTTGCTTGGGGACGTCTTGCGCTCTTCTGTTTTGCATGAGTTTGTGTGTAGTTTCTTAATTAGTTTTGTTATGTAAGCCCTGTGTTTTTGCACTGTTCTTGGTATTGCATCTGTTGTCTCACCAATATTTTATCCCTGTTTATTTTTGTTGTCCATTAATAATCCTGCTGTGTTCTCTGATTTTCTTGTTATAAACAGTTGCTGTGCCCCATAAATTCATAACAGAATACAGGACCAACCAAACCTACAGTATGTAAAGATTGTGCAGGCTCACACTTCAGCTGGACATGTGGTGATCTGAGCTCTGCTAGCACAGCATGCAGTGGAAAGGAGTCGTGCTTGCCTCCCAGTTAGCTCAAATTCAGATGAAGGTCAACAGGGAGACCTCCAATGCCAAGTTCTGACCTAGGTCAGTCCTGTTACCCATAAAAGCCAGGAACTCAATCCTGTCAGCCATGAGCTAAGCCCTGTTAGGCTGGAGATGCTTCCTATTAGCATTAAGGTGCTAGCTCTGTAGACCCGGAAATGCTTCCTTCCTATTAATTCAGAGTTGTTTCCTGTCAGCCATACACTTCCTAAGCCATGCCCTGCCCAGGAATCAGCCAGACACTTCACGACCTGGGCCACGCCCTGCCCTGTGTTCCCAACTAGGTTTGAGAGCAGTGCACTACCTCCATCACCTGGCGGCAAGGACATTGTACTCGATGTTGATGTCCTGTTGGCCACCATATGGATTTGGTGGGGTTCTGTCAGCGCTAAACTTTCACCTAAATCCCAAGAAACAACATCCCCTGGCCATATTCATGCCCTGATCCAGTTCCAATGCTGATGCCCAGTCTCTGGTGTCACAAGGCGAGGTGAAACGAGGTGGATCCAAGTGCAGATGAATAGTAGAAACGTTAAACCGGAGAGCGGTCGGAAAACGAGAGCGTGGGTCAAAAGCCGGAAGGTCGATCAGCGTGACGTCCAGGCAAAAACACAAAGCGAGAGCCGTAGTCAAAATGGGAAGCATTAAATCGGTACCCGGGAGATCAGACAGCGAGGCGACAATCCAAAACACGTAAAACAAAAGCCGTGGTCAAAACGAGGAAGCGCGAGATCAAAGCCGGGAAATCAAACAGCGAGGCGATCAATCCAAAACGGGAGGCGAGAGACGTGAAACGAGAAAACGAAACTACTTGGCAACGTGAAAACAGCAAAACAAAACGCGAGAGAATCGAAGCGGAAGACAATCAATAATCCAGCGATTTAAGCAGCGAGCAGCGCATGCTTAAATCACTGGAGTAATCAATGGAGGATGAGAGACAGGTGTGCAGACGAGGCGGAAGCGGGGGCGTGGGAAAAGACATATGACGGCAAAAAGAAAACATGGGCACATGGAGAGTGACAGCGTGGGAAAAACAGGTAGACAGGCGTGAATCATGACAGT
>QMIH01001010.1:220362-247137 GCA_003987875.1 Clarias batrachus
TCATGGTAGTCTAAAGGGACGTGGGTGAGATCAGGTAGCTCCTTCGTGGGGGTGGGGCTGAAGCATGATGATGTGGCAGATTGTAAACACATTGTGGAACATGATGGGCTCCAGGCTAGGATGGAATTCGTGGCCCAGTCAATCTGTGGATTGTGTTGGGTTAACCAGGGGAGGCCCAGAACGACTGTGGCGTGAGAACCTTCCATGATGAATAGGGAGGTTTGCTCCGAGTGGTTGCCCGAAACTCTCAGGCCAATGAGAGGAGTTCTATGAGTGATGGAGGGGAGCAGACTCCCGTCGAGAGCCTGGACCTTGAGCTGGGTCTCCAAAGGCAGGAAGGGGATTCCAAGAGCCTTGGCCAAGGCCGCGTTGATGAGATTACGGTCAGAGCCTGAGTCAATTAGTGCCTGCACTAAGTGGGTCTGCTGTTCGTAGAWGAGGAAGACAGGAAGTAGTTGACGCTGGTCGGGGAGTCTTCTTGAAGTCGCACCATCCAGCGTTGAACTAGAGGGTTGCTCCTTTTTACTGGACAGAACTTGACTTGGTGATCAGACCCTCCACAGTAGAAACAGGCCCTCTCTACTCTGCATCGTCGTCGTTCCTCAGGAGCGATGCGGGTCCTGCCTAATTGCGTGGGCTTCTCCTGTTCATGGACTCGTGATGTCGGGGTAACTTTAAGTGGTGGTGTCCAGGCTGGTCTCCGAAGACGAAGACGTGAATCTACTCGGCCTGCCAGATCTATGAGCTCCGGGAGCGAGGAGGGGAGTTCCAGAGAAACTAGTTGGTCTTTAAGTGTTTCAGACAGACCCTCAAAGAACACGTCACTTAGTGCTTGTTCGTTACATCCACTTCAATAACTTGAGTCCTGCTTCTCTGCCGTTGACATGAGCGATCAAATACCCTCCTCATTTCCTTAGCAAAAAGCTCAAAGTTTGAGCAACAAGGGTCATGGGTCTCCCAGAGTGCTGTGCTCCACTCTCTGGCTCTCCCTGAAAGGAGCGTGATCACAAATGCCACCTTTGAGCGTTCAGAAGAGAAAGTGGAGGTCTGTAGTTCGAAAATCAATGAACACTGAGAGAGGAATGATCGGCAGGTGCCTGGATCTCCTTCATAGGTAGGAGCAGCGCATGCTTAAATCACTGGAGTAATCAATGGAGAATGAGAGATAGGTGTGCAGACGAGGCGGAAGCGGGGGCGTGGGAAAGGACATATGACGGCAAACAGAAAACATGGGCACATGGAGAGTGACACCGTGGGAAAAACAGGTTGACAGGCGTGGATCATGATACTCAGAGATTCATAATATATAAGGAGTGTCTTTTTAATGATTCAACTACTTTATTAACATTTTATTAATATTTTATTGACAACATCTAATATCTAACATCATCTAACAGTTTTATTAAGATCTAGCAGTAGAGTCATTTATGCAGTGTAGTCCTATGAAAAGATATAACTAAATATTTGCAGAGATGTGAGGCGTGTACTCAATTTTGTGACAGACTGTAAGCTAAGCCTTTATTTGTCACATATACATTACAGCACAGTGAAATTCTCCCTTCGCATATCCCGGCGTGACTGGGCTCAGAGCGCAGGGTCAGCCATGATAGGGCTCCCCTGGAACAGATAGGGTTAAGGGCCTTGCTCAAGGGCCCAACAGTGGCAACATGGTGGAGCTGGGGATCGAACTGCCGATCTTCCGATTAGTTACTCAGAAGCCACCTTATCCCTCTAAGCCACCAATGAAAAGTAGTCAGTGTAAAGTTTGTATAGCAGTGTAAATTTATTGTCGCCTCAAAATAACTAAAAATACAGCCAATAATAACTGAACCCCTGGCAACAAATGTGAGTACACCCCTAAGTGAAAATGTACAAATTGAGCAGAATTAGTCATTTTCCTCTACTTAGACAATGTAGATAATGCCCTTCTCTCAGGGTGCAAGTGACGACGTCGAATAATTGGCTGCTTTCATAAAGATTATCACACACTATATTATCTGTGCCATAAATTAAATCAAACTGATGATTAGAAGGTACATTATGAGCAGTTTTGTGCCAGATCACTCACTCGCGGTAGGCGTGGCTATATATGTCACTCAACAGAGCAATAGTTTAGTGTAAATACACAGAAACAGAATCTAAACCTGAATGGTTAAAGATGAACGGATAGATCATGCAGGAAGTTTAAAACCAGTTTGTCTCATATGTTCCAAAACCATGGTGCTATAAAACAAACTATGGGTTGTTAGAGCAAACATATCTGCCAGCAGGCCAAGAGTAGGGCATAGTAGGCCATGACTGAGAAACTTAGATAATATTTGTTAGGGCATCAGTGTATTGTTTTTACAGACAGTAACCCCCTCAGCCATTTGAATACTGCTATGCTTGGAGCTACGGAGAAACATTTACAAGACAGTTACTGAACAGTCAACTCTGTGGACAAAATGTGGTAAATAAAAAGAAATGCAATAAAAAAAATAACAGAGATTGTCACATCTGTGCCACCTCAGTCCGGGAGAAAGAGATCGGGTTCACCGGATTACTGAGCCGGCGCTTTGTCCCCCCCTAGTGTGTCTACGTGTGTAAGTGTTGTCACTGTTTAAACAAATTAAGTTCACCTGTGTCTTCCCTGTGTGTCTCTATTTAGGCCGGCGGAACCCGTACACACCTGTCCGTTCACCGTTGTGCACACCTTTGTTTTCATGTCTGTCCGTGTAAGAAAAGTGTTCGCTTCGCCTCGCCCTCAGGACTGAGGTATATCGGCAGGGCGAGGCTGGTAAACGGCCAAGTTCAAGGTCGCGGCTGAGGGAATCTCAGTCATTCTCAGTTCAAGTTCGTGATTCAAGTGGAAATCAGTTTTGTATGGACAGTTTCTGTCACTACCAGCCTGCCTGCATCAAACCCAGCCTGGGGAGTATTCTTTTGGTTTGTTTTGTTTGTGTCTTGTTGTGTTTTGGACATTGTTGAACTCAACCACTAATAAAACGTGCTTGTGCAACCTGCGTTTGCGTCCGCCCTCAGTGCATGAGACATGACAGAGATCACTTAAACACTTGGTGTAGTTGCATGGTAAAAAAAATAACAGTAACAACCGTATCTATGTTTAATAGTGAAAGTAAGAGGATTTTCACATACACACAAGGTGATGAGAACTTACAGGATTGGGACTAAACAGTCGTGTTTTCATAAGAAAACCACTTGTTAGTAAAACTCATCAGAACAAAGCTTCAATTTCGATTAGACTTTGGGGCAATGGAAAAATGTATTTATTTATGTTAAATAATTACATGTTAAAGTAGCATTCTGCACCCCTTATTGACTTGCCGCCACTGATGGAACTGATGAGGCCAGATTGAGCCTGTGCCAGAGCAATGGGTATATCAGGTTAAGAAGGGAAGCACATGAAGTGATGCACCATTCGGCATAGTGGTCAGTGTACAAGTCAGTGTTCAGGAAACAGTGTTATGATCTGGGTTTGTTCCAGGTGCTCAGGTCTAGGCTCAGCAACATTATGTGGCAATAAAATGAAGTCAGCTGACGACCTGAATGTACTGAATGTCCAGGTTATCACATCTATGGAATTAGTCTTGGCTGATGTTACGTCCATATTCCAAGACTCAAATTGTGAAATAGTGGTTCTGGGAGCAAGAGGAATCATTTTCACACATGAACTGGACACCACAGTGTGTGTGTGTAATTAAAGCTTTCTTTGACCAAACAGTGCATCAAGTTTCATTAAAAAAGAAAGCTGCTCTGTGTTTATCATGAAATCGCACTATTTAAGTTCTTTTAAGAGGAGACTTATTGGAGACGTTTGTATTCTGAGTGATGCACAAGAAGAACAAGGGGTGAAATGTGATAAATGACGCAGAAGAAAAGTTATCTGGTGGTTCACAAAGCTGCTGAAGGTGTAAAACCACAAGGTGATTCAGCTCTGAGTGAAAGAAATGTAAATACTGCAGTGGTTGCATTGCAATGGCCATAGAAGGACACATGTAACACACACACACACACACACACACACACACAAAGGTTTTTTATTATTCTTTTATTTATTCACTGATAGATTACTAATGAATATCTCCTTATACATATATAGACCTTAATTAATCATCCTGTTTTTCCCTCAGCAACTTCATGTTTCATGCATAAGGGTGGATTCCCCAAAGAATTTGTTTATTGTTGCACCAAGCAGCCAAACTAAGAATATAGTATATAGTCACAAATTCAGTAAGAACTTTTACTGCAGGCCTGATGCCCTTTTCCAAAATTCCTGTCATAAATTTATAATACAAGGTAAATAAAATTTATTAAGTGTTTTCTTTACTTTTTCACCACAAGGTTTAACTATGAAAAGCATGAGCATCATGACCTAGAGCTGCTTTTACCTTTGGGCCTGGAGGTCATGCATCATTGTGGAAACAATTCATTAAAAACTGCATCAAGATATTTTAGATGAGAATCAAGTATAAGATACAATCAAACAATAATTTAAAGCACAGAATTAATGTAATTATAAATAAATGTGACAAAATGTAAAAAAGATAATAATAATTAAATGTCCCACCTTCTTTATAGTGGATAAATCTACAAATCAAACAGAACAGAAAAACAGTTTTGAGATGCTTTATCAATTTTAATAAAGATGATGGGTATTGATTTTTAAGGAGAATATATACATTTAAAGATTGTTTTGCAGCATTATATAAAATATCATAATATATCACTAAATTATGAATTTAGTATTTGTCAAAAACGTATTGCCAAAAATTATTTGTCAAACATATGACTTTATAATACACAATAAATATTCATTTCCTTCACTGCTCATGCCGATCTCAGTCAAAGAGATAAAATGTGTAAATAAAAAATAATAAATCAAATAAAATGCTCCTTTAATTTCAGGGAGGAAGCTCACTCATAAATGATACAAATGGCGTTTAATGTGGTGAATTAACGACTGAAAATCTTTCTTCCTTCAGCCCAAACCACTCAGAGATTCATAATATATAAGGAGTGTCTTTTTAATGATTCCACTACTTTTATTAAAGTTTTATTAACATTTTATTAACTTCATCTAATATCTAACATCATCTTACAGTTTTATTGAGCTCTAGGAGTGGCGGCTTAGAGGGCTAAGGCACTGAGTGACTAATCGGAAGATCAGCAGTTCGATCCACCAGGTTGCCACTGTTGGGCCCTTGAGCATGTGACAAATAAAGGCTTAACTTAACTTAACTGAGCACAGATTTATCAGACTGTAATACTGTGATTTCTATCATAAATGCATGGATACAGGGTGCAAGTGATGCACTGGAGTTTAACGCACCGGAGTCATTTTAAGACAAAACTTCATCTTTATCCGATCTACTTTTTCCATTTCTCATCTGTGATTCACTCTCCAATTACCAAACAGGGAGTGTATTTGTCTGACAATGAAAGAAGTACAATTTACAGTACTATAAACAAGCTATAAGAAATTTAACCTTATAAAATTCAATTTCTTTGTATTAATAAGTTAGACAGAGCGTTCTGCCATACAGAAAGACAAGCTATAAGATTTTTCACTTGTGGAACACCACAGACACAGACACAAGGCAAGGTCTTATGGGAAAGGGTCATTTTATTAGAAAAAATGGGAAAAGGAAAGGGTTTTGAGGAAGACAAAAGGAAACTAGTGTGGGTGTGTGGGTCTTCTTGGGTGCAGCCACAGATGGGATTCTAGCATGATTTCAGGCTCTCAGTGAGAGTGTTGCAGCAGCTTGTGCAGTCCTTTTGCAGCTGAGCAAAATGAGGTGCTCAATACACCTGCCCTTTGAAGTCCCTGGGTTGCAGCACCCTGCTTGCATGCCACTCTTGCATTTTAACCCACCAGGGCTTTCTTCTCACTCCCAAAGCTCCTGATTCTGGACCCTGGACTTTGGACCTCCAGACCTCAAGCTAAGTTCCCAGCCGGGCTTTTATAGGGTGGTAAAAGGCCAAGATCCATTAACAATTGTGATCCACCAGTCATGCCCGATGTAGTTTAATTAATAAGATGTAGTTTAATTAATATGATAATACTGAAAAATGCAAAAACAAGAAAAAGCACATACTGTAGTAAACAAGAGGACTAAATTATAATGTGTAACTACAAAATAAAGGAACATGATCACAGAATTGTAATGGCAAGCAAAAAATATTGTATTTGTGAAAGTCTTTTTTTAAAACACTCATCTCGCCTTATATAACATTTTAACTACAGGCAATTTGGGAATGCGAATTAGCGTAACCTACTGTACATGTCTTTGGACTGTGGGATGAAACCAGAGTAGCCGGAGGAAACCCAACAAGCACGGGGAGAACATGCAAACTCCATGCACACAGAGACGGCAATCGAGTCTGGCCGGGGATCGAACCCGGACTCTGGAGGTGCAAGACAACAGTGCTAACCACCGTGCCAACAATAATAATATATAATTTTTTTTAAATAAAACAAAGACTTAAAATGCCACTAAGATTTAAGGTTTATAAACATCTGAAATGAGTAATGTAATTAGTGTAAAAAGAAATGATCATCAAAAGGGATTAAATGATCTCTCTACATCCAGCTCCACCATCAGAGATATATTAATAAGTATATTGTTTACATATATTGTTAACATGTTTTTGGAGATGGCATAGATGGTAAAGAACATTACCAAACATTTACTCAATTATGTCTAAACGTGAAAGGGTCTTTCACTATGATAATGCACGATACTATAATGTATTTAAGGCCTTTGATGACCCTCATATTTGCATGGGTTGCCAGTTTCAGTTAGATGGCGTGTGACCACAAAGAAAGGTAAGTTGCTTTCAAAAATATTTCTACCCACAGGGTGACCTGCTCCTCGGCACACATTAATGTCCTCATCGTTGAGTCTCCTTGACCAGATCTCAGTGGTACAATCAGTGTACTGCAAATGTGCCTCTTTCTAAATTCGGGTCAAGTCTGGTCTTCAGCAGGCAGCATAGCGCTCATCACCAACAGCAAAACCAGGCTGAAGTCTGTGAAGAGACAAACAAAGAAAAATTCAACAGGTTTTTTTTCTTCCTTTCAGGATTTGAATCCATGTTTTGTCTCAGAACAGAAGGGTGAATAATATAATTTACTACCATTTACAGTATATCAACATTCCAAGTGAGAGGTGAAAAAATCATGTATATTGTGTATGTATTTGTCAGTAAAAGGTAAAATTGTGTTTAAACTGCAATATGTTTTATAGCACATCCATTTTTACCACAGATTACCTTAAAGAGTACATTTACATTTACATTTAGGCATTTGGCAGACGCTCTTATCCAGAGCGACTTACAAAAAGTGCTTTAAAGTTTACATCACTGGATAGATACTTACACTGGGTTAACTAGGTCAATAGCTAAGTGCCATTAGTTAGGGTTTTTTTTTTTAGTCCTGTAAGTACTGGAGAAATAGATACGTTTTGAGTCGTCGTTTAAAGATCGTTAAAGTCTCTGCTGTACGGGCATCTAGAGGAAGTTCGTTCCACCACCTAGGTGCCAGAACAGAAAAGAGTCTGGATGAATGCCGCCCTTGATCCCTGAGAGATGGTGGGATGAGGCGAGCAGTGCTGGAGGATCGGAGGGAACGTGAGAGTAGGGATCTGTATGACCACAAAAATGTAATGGTGTCTCCAAGGTTCTTATTTCTAGTTTTGTATTTAAAGAAATCTCAGCCTTCTTCTATCCCCACAAATTATTTTGATTTATATATGGATTGGTGGCAGCATAAAGACACCTAGTTTAACATCATGGCTGTGTATTTAAGTGAAACTGATAGTGATTTGCTCCAATGTACAAGGTTACACAGTTATATTAAAACTTTACCCAGCAACCTGTGTGCCATGTTGTGTCTAAGATGGAGGGGTGGCATCACTGAGCTAACAGGAACACACAATAGCTGTAACTCTATGCTCTTTTTCAAACAGTTGTATAATATGCTTGGGCAGATATGATTAAGATGACTGAATGTGGCAAATCAGTGAAAATCCTCACCTGTCTTATGCCTTGAACTAAACGGTAGTGCCATCTAGTGGTTTGAATTGATTTATATTAATTACTGAGGGCATCAGCTGGGGCATTGGTGGCTCAGTAGTAGGTGTCTCACCTGCCATGACAAGGGCCCAGTTCCAATGCCCTAAACCCAGCTACTGAATGCAGGGAATCCTTACAGTAGTGGCTCCTGACAAATTTCTCAGGGTTGCCATTATGGCTAATAATGGGTAAATTAACAGCAAAACAATAAGTTTTTTTTTTTTTTTTTCTGGTCCCTTCTTAGGTCAATGCCATAGTATCAGTTATCAGAGTAACCACTAGATGGTATCATAACACAAACATTTATCCATCACCTACACAGTGTCCAATATTTGTACACTATGTAATTTAAACTGATCTTTAATTTTTATTTTATGTAAATGCAAATATCCTAGTGTTCATCTTTTCATGAATTATGCCAAGTTGTCCAGGTCCTAAAGCTGCAAAGCCCCAGACCATCACACTGCCACCACCATGTTTGATGGTTGGTATGATGTACTTTTAATGAAACGCCGTGTTAATAGGAAACATTTTGAGGTAATCATGGTCACAAAACAGTAAAAAAAAAAAAAATACAAATAAAAAGGCAAATCAAAACGTAGTTCTACGTGTTTAACAGCCAGTTTAAATACAGCTCCAAATAAATTAAATGAATACATGTTTAATTAAATGTGTAATGTAAGCAGTAAAGAAAGAAAGGATTAATAAATACATTTTTATTCACTGAAAATAGAAAAAATTTAAATGATTGTGTTTATTTTTTCCCCTTAAGGATGTTAATCCATATTTTGAATGAAAACAGAAGAGTGAATAATATCATTTAGTAGCATTTATATTAACATTACCTTAACGAGTTAGAGTTGGAAAATGATATATATCGTGTACAGATTTGTCAGTAAAGGGCACAATTGTGTAGCTGTAAATTGTGCCCTAGCACACTATTACTGGGTTGTAATTGAAAGAGAATAAAAATTGGGTTACCTTAAGGAGTATATCTATGATAAATACAGCAATATGCAATATATATATATTTGAATCTTGTTCTCTACAGTACAGTGCAAAAGTGTTTATGCCTGCATTATGTACAAAACCATTCACTATTTCCAAAACACACCTTGAAAATTAATAAATAAATAACATTAAGGAAAAATATTTGCATGCAACATATTACTGTACATAACAGAAATATTAGGGGGAAAAGTAAGGCTCCTGCATTTAATCAGTTTGTGGTTAAGACTTGGGGCAGGGTACACCCTGGACATATTTTTCAAAATGATACTTATAGTGAGGAATATACAGATTCCTGAAACTGGTGGAATTTGGGGTAAAACACAAATTAGATATGATAAAAGTCAGGTTCTTTACAATCACAAAGTCATGAAGATGTTTTCTTTCTACATGTAGTCTTGTGATTTTCTTGTATTTTTGTGTTTGTAGACCCCCGATTGTTCATTCTTCTTATAACCCCACAAATGTGACTCCTGTGCAGATTCTGGGTAACATAAAAACACCCCTCTTTTACAACACAGCTGTTTATTTAGATATGCACTGATTACTTACTGATCACTAGTTGTCGTTTTTTATTTTAAATTGCCAAAAATCACAGTCAAACAAACTACACACCATTTGACCTGCTTCAACACCTAAACACACTGAGACCTTTAACACAGGGCTACTGAATGTACTGTACATGGTGACTTATGTAAGAGAACTCATCTACTGTACAAATTAAACAGCGGAGACAATGGTTTTCAGATCTATTTAATAAAGATGACAGGTATTGATTTTTAAGTCCATAGAAACGATACATTTATGTTTTTCACATCTATAAAGTAAATTGATTCCATAATTTTTATGAACGTCACCAAACATTTTGCCTTATATATCACCGCTTGAGGTAATTAAGCGACTCTGTCAGTTTCGTAATGCACAGGGTAACCTGACTCACATGCTATTGTAACATACCGAGTGCTCTGACTCCCACTATATGTACACGGGTTACTGCCTTGCCTCTTGCAGATGACCACACTGAAAGGCAGGTTGCTTTCATAAAGATTCCCACCGACAGGGTGACCGGCTCCCCGGCACACGTTAATGACCTGATCATCTGTGGCTCGTATGAAGTTGTTGATAGTTTTGCAGGCACTACCGGTATTGATGTCCCTGTCTTTGATTGTGCTGGTACATTTATTCTCAGGCATGTTCAGGTAAATATGCTTCTTTTTAAATGCCCCCCAGTTCTGGGCTTCAGCAGGCAGAGCAGCGCTCAACACCAACAGCAAAACCAGGCCGAACACACGGATCTCCATGATGATGTCTGTGGAAAAAGACAGACAAGTTACACAAAGTATGATGAGTGATTATTTAGCTTTTTGGTCTGTCCTTGTTTTATGTTGTTTCCCCTTTTTCATTGTTGTGTTTTTAATGTCATGTTTATGTATGAAGTATGTTTAAAGCGCAATTTGGAATACACCAATTGAGACTTCTAATCTACAGTCAGGTCCATAAATTTTGGAACAAAGATAAGATTTTTTTGCATTTCGACCCATTTGCCCATGCAACTGCTTGGGTCAGCAAAATGTAATTTGTTCCATTACTTATGAGCCACCAAATGGCTGTGTGTATAAAAAATGGCTGTAATTCCTAAATGGTTAAAGCCATAGTTTTGTCAAAACTAAAAGTGTTTTCATCTTGAGTGTTTCATTTCAAATACAATGTGGTGGTGTACAGAGTTCAAATGCCAAATGCTGTTCTTTGTTTCAATAAAATCTCAAAATCAAAGCTTGTATTTGAAATTATGTGCATTTTAACATAAGGTCATTTTAGTGCATTTTAGCAAAGTCAAAACAAAGAAAATAAAAAAGGCATACTGTAAATTAGTTGCAAAGACGCGAGTTGGTTAAGATAGTGTATGTGTGTGTTTTCTTTTTTGTTGCTATTGAAAGTAACTGCATTAATCAATTTTATAAAGTCAAACTTTAATTACCTTGAGGAGTCCGAATCAGTACGATTTCAAAGTTGTAGTTTTCTTGGTGGAATCAGCCAAGAGTCTGACAACTCTGTATCCGCTCTACTTGTGCACGCAAAACCTGGCTGAGCACTATATACAGTATCAACAGCCAGGTTTTTCAGCACACATGCTCTTTTCACAGGATTTTATTCAGTGTTTGGAGACACAGGTGCAATTTGGTATCAAGGTCTCACCACAAAAAAAAAAAAAAGGTTCCACTCCTGCCAGCCAAAAAACAGGAATATAACACTACAGTGGGTCACTGACTGACAGAAATTTGGAAGAATACTTGACAATGGATTTCAATCTCTTCTAGCTACAGATTTACTGGTACTTCTAAAAAAAAAAAACGTGTAAGCAAACTACTTTTAAGAATGATCTTTTATACAGTATTCCAGCTCAAAATACACATTTCTTTAAGGTAGTACAACTATTCCTTCCTGTCTACTGTGTTGTGTGGCGGAGCGCTAAGGAATTGACAGTCTTATAATAAATGGAACATCCGATTACGCCACCCTGGATAAAGGCCAGGGACCCTTAAGAAAATCTCATCTAAGGCAACACGGACAAGTTCACCAGATAGGCAAGAGACAAGGATATCCAAGAATAATGAAGTTTATTACAATAGAGATAATAATTTAATTAGACAAAAATTAAATAAAAAAAGAAAATCAATAAACTATTATTGAGTTCTCATCAAACTGGTGAGCAACCTGCACATACAGAGCTTCAAACACAGGAACCGTGGCTAGGCAGCAGGGCCTATGGGCGCAATCGGCCTACACAGCACAGCAGTCTACAATCACACTAGTGACTCTCACACACACACACGTGCTCGTATTCCATACACTCAAAAAACGAAACTCCACTGCTGCCTTAAGCACCGGCTCCMGTACAAAAAAAACTATTAAATCACAATCTTAAACAGAATATAATCACAGCTACTAGTATTAAAGTTACCCACTCTTATGACTGGCCCATAAACACAACAACAAAACAATAAAATAACTCCCAAAGAAAACAAAATAAATAAACAGGAAAATCTTATGGTCAGAGAGCCAACTCACACCTGCACACACTACAGTTAGCTTAAACTCAAGCAATAAGATCCTTCCCACACGTTCTCTTCTACCTGTGCTCTCTTTCTCCACACACACACACACACACACACACACACAAACACGATACTCACGTGCATTCATTCACAAAAACAGGGGGAGGGAGAAGATGCGCGCACACACACCGCACATCCATACACACGCAGGGATTTATAACCCACAGGCTGTAAACCACGGAACAAATAAACTTTAAGGCATAGCCTTAAAGCGAACAGAGCATCAGCGAAAAGAATCGTCACAAAACACAAACTTATTAGCAAAAGCATAAGCAAAGAAAAAAAAACTTAAACAAAAATTAAAAAATGACGAAATCGCCGCTGCCACAAAGCAGCACAGCGGTACACAGGTGAAGGTAAAATATAAACAAACAAAAGAACAGCCGTGGTAAAACAGCAGCGCCCTCCAAAAGTGCTCTTCGTGTAGCACATCCACAGGAAACAAATCAACGTCGCGCCGCCACCAGTCTATACATAAAAATTGCGATTAAAACCCATTATCGGCAGAACAAGCTGCATAAACGCGAACAGTATAAATACATACCATACAATTCTGTATCAGATCTCGCCAGAAGGGCAGGTAAGCCACACTCCGGGAAGCTGAGAGCTCAGTCAGTTCAGCCAGTTTATTGGGAGGAACAAACCGTCCACACCACCAGATGAATGCCCGTATCCGCTGACTTAATTCGGCTTACTAGAATGTATAAATGCCACAGAAGAAACACCGCTTTAATATACAAATCCCAACTAAAATAATGCACCACCACTGACATTCTTACCTGTGCAAAAAGGGCAACCTCAGTCAAGTACCAGCACTCGATATTACGCAACGACGGAAGCAAGGGGGGGGGGGGGCGTGACCCATAACCTCAGCCACCTTACCAACTGACTTAAATAGTCTTGCACTCACCTGTGATAGGACAATCCATTGACATGCGGCCAACCGGAGAACAGGTAGGTATAACTTCATTTATCTTGCCACAGTTGCATTGAGTGCTCATGTGACCAATATAGTCACAGATGGACATCTTTGTCCTCTTTGCATTGTCCAAGAGAGTGCAAGTTGCTTATGCAATACTGCCGCTAAGGCCTGATGACTCACTGACAAACGGCTCTGATTTGTTCTACTCTTCCTGAATGAAGGTGTTCACTTTTATGTAACTGTTGCTGTCGTCATCTCAGTGATTCTTTTATTGGTGAGCCCATGATCACAGGAAGACTTCATTCTGTGATGTTAATATGCTTAGTGCATTAATGTTTGTCCAGGACTTCAGCAGCTGAGCAACATGAGTAGCAAAAACGTTTCGTTTCAAATCAACCATCAAGTGGACTAAATTTGCTTCAAGACATGATAATGAAGCCAAGAAAGATCAGGACAGTGGTGAGAATTAAATATTTAATGAAATATTTAAAATGTATATATTTAAAAAATTCAAAAGTTGCCTTCAGGAATAAGTCAAGCATAATATATATAATTTTTTTTATATCTCTGTATTCATTTTTATACAACAAAAGATTTCTACACAGATTCAACACCCACTTACACACACTGAGCAATTTCCAGTAAGACAGTAAGCCAAAACTAAACACAGGATTTTGTCATTTCTTTGAACATGCAGGTAGAATTTGAAAGTGAATCCAGGGTTCAAGTCAAGCTTTTATTATCATTTCAACCATGTAAATTTTAGTACACAGTGAAACGAAACAACATTCCTACAGAAGCAAGGTGCTACATACAGTATACAATATACATTTACAGCATTGTTTAACAGGAAACTAACTAGCTAACTAAGGAGCCTAACTAGCTGACTAGCTGAGACAAGACAGGTTGACAAAACATAAATTAACAACATGATTTAACTAAAAAGTTATTAGCCAGCTTAGAAACCTAATTAGCTGGCAGGGTGACACATCAGCATAAAATTTCTGAGCAAATCTCATGATATGAGAATATGGATGAGCATACAAATAATTAAAAATAGTGCATTTTTTTTATTTGTTTTTTTTTTTTTAAGATTTTACTGACTAAATCATTTATTTATTTATTTATTTATTTATGTTTAACCAGGCAAGACAGATTAAGAACTGGTTTCTCATTTACAACTGTGGCCTGGCAAAGGCGAGGCCTTTGGGGTAAATGGGGGGGGGGGCTAAAATAAACATTTTTTTAAAAGACACATATATACAGTATAAACGAAAATTATGGAAATATAAAATAAATAAATTATATAACTAAAAATGCACATTTTAAAAAAACATAAGATGTAGTAATGAGTTCAAGTGATTCAAGTGAGTTTAAGTTAATTTTTACAAATAAAACAAATAAAACACTGCAAGTTCCACCAAATTTTGGATTACTTAACTACTTTCCCAAGGACACTGACTCCTGCCAAGAGGTAAAAGGAAAAAAGCAGGTGAGAGTTGTATTTGGCACAGGTAACCTACTGTAAAGGTTGCCTAAAATAAGTTCAAGTCAGGAAAGAGACCTTCTGTTGGCCTCAACCAACACTCAGCTGCTCAGTGTACTGTACACTGTTCTGTCTAATCAGTCATTTTAAATTAAATACATATTTTTAAAATAAAGAAAATCTTTTTTTTTTAATGACATGATATACAGAAACATTTTAATTATTATATTAAAGCAACGCAAAGGTTATTGTGATTTATAATTAACAACAAAATCTCACCATTAGTAATGAAACAAACAAATAAAAAATTGTATATTTTTTTAAGTATTACAAATATTACAACAAGACCAACATATTCTTTAGAGGAAGTTACAAAAGATAACCAAAGAACTTTAGGGGGGAAACGTGACATTTTGCAAAATTAGAACTATTAGTGATTAAGGTGCTGGACTGATTGGAGGGTCCCTGGTTTGAGCCCCAGTACTACTGGGCTTCCACTGTTGGGCCCTTGAGGAAGGTCCTTCACTCTCAACTTTTCAGATACAATGCAACATGACGCTGTAAGATATCATATCATTGGCCAATGTGAGTCTGTACAAGTATATGTTTAAAGCTTAAAAAGTTATATTCTTAATAATATAAAAAATTAAACTCAGAAATTATTTAAAAGCTTGAGAGAAACCAGACATAAAACCACAGTGTGACTGGCTGAGAATTAAACCATCAACACACTTAAGACTGAGCACTGAGTGGTCTGTGGGTGCTCCTTGAAGGTGTGCTAGTTCAGATGAATCATGTTGTACTCCAGGATTAGAGCCGCGTTCCATTCTGAAGTGCACATCACAGGGTGCTCCATGCCCCGCTTGCAGGGAATGCCGGTGAAGGGAACGTCCATAAAACCCGAAATCATTCAGAACACCCTGTGAGGTCACCAGCACAGATGCCGCTTCTGCCATGTGTTACCATGGTAACATAAGCAATATTTAAGTTATCATGTTCTCATTGTCCTCAATTTTATTTACACAATTTAAATACACCAGCAACATATGACGCCGATGGCCAGTGGTTATAATTAAGCCAGCGCTCTTTGATGCTTTCTGGTGGTCAAAACAGGGACATGAATAAAAATGTCTTGCTCCCTACCGCCCTCTAGTGGTGACACACTCATGAGCATTTGATCCTCTTATTTATTGGATCCAAACAAGAGACTATACCAGCAAAAAGAGGTGAATCAAATGAGAAAACACATCCGTTTATGTGTTAAAAATTATTATTATTATTTAAAAAATAATAATAATAATAATAGTAGTAATAACAATATATATTTTTTTAATGACCTGTTGTAGATGTTTCTGGATAACTAGCTAAATACTGTAGTAAATACAAGCGGTTTAGATGAGAAGAAATCAGAATCAGGAGAAGACAAGATGATCAATGGTTTATTGTTTGCACTGGCCCACTAATCTAAACGTGAGCTGTAAAACAACTCAAACCAGTTGCTTCTACTGTGTACAGTATGCATACTGTAAGTTATTCATACCAGTCTCGTGCTGAGGCATCCATACACCCTATACCCAAGGCAAAACTGTTAGTGTAATGAGCAAAAGCAGACAGCAAGAACATTGGTGAGAATCAACTGGGAATCATTTTTAATGATTAACTCACATCGTCTATTGAGAAAAAAAAGAGATCTCACATACCTTCGGCACAATTACAGAAGAGCATCTTTCAAAATATTTTTTCGAGTTTATTTAAATAAATTGTGTTTTAAATGTCTTCCTCTTTTTTCCCTTGAAAAATTAGCCATGTGTACAGCATGATGATGGGGTAACGATGGACTACATTCACGTCACGGATGTTTCTTCAGCAATATCCACCGCTATGTGGCGAGGTTCAGTGTGTTTCGGAAATCCTCAAAGGGAACAAATCCAATGAGTACAAATATGTTTTTGTGTATATGCTTTATTGATTTAATGAAGATACCTGATATTTTGATAAGTACATTCTATAAAGATGATACATTAAACAGATTTTGTTTTGCGACTCAATAAAGAATCTGTAGATAGACAGTACCAATAAACAGTGATATTTTTGTTGCATATGATTTTCTATGTACCATAGGTTACACTTTAATCACACATGGCTTTATAAGAGACCTTAGATATGAACCATACTGATCGTAAAAAAAAAAGTTGAAAACATGTTAAACTGCGTATTGTTTTTATTTCAGGATCCGATTGAAAGTTGCGTTAATCTGATGTGTTACAGAGCTGAACTACAACATACTATATGAATATGAACATATCTATGTAATTAAAAAGATGATTATAAAAATCTGATCAACCAGGTCGGTCGTTTAATATCTGACCATCTGATCATTTGAAGTTTCATCCTATGACACTGAGGTTTTCCTTGTAAAGCACAGGCCAGCCCTGCTCACATCCTATCGTAATGTATCGAGTGTTGTTCCGAGCTTTGTTGCCGTAGTCACAGTTCGGGTGTGTCAGTCCACCGTGGAGTTTGCAAGTGATCACAGGGAAGAGCTGGGTGCTTGTGTAAACACCAATGCTTTTCCCACACACGGCGCGGACCTGGTCTGTTGTAGACAGTACGAAACTGTTCACTTTTTTGCACTTGGTGGTGTTCCCATCAGTGATTCCTCTCTTGTACATTTCTCTGGTACAGTTGACCTTGGTCATGCCTTGGAAGACGTGCCGATTCACGAATCTTTGGTAACGAGCCATCACGTTAGGGGGCTGGGCTTCAGCGGGCAGCGTGGCGCACAACACCAACAGAAAAACCAGACCAAACCAACACATCTCCATGATGATGATGCCTTTGGAGAGAGACACGAACACTAATTATCTAGTGGCAATCATATCTACTGTATATTCGAGTGTTATTCCAAAGCTTAATCCGGTAAGGTTGTTCTGTCACCATCAGAAGGAATAAATGTCAACAAAAAGGGAGACACAAATATGTGCTCCCAAATTGAGCTCCTGAGCTTGAGTCGATTTAAATTTTTTTGTACAGTTTTATAATCTGCTTTTTATTTTCAAAAAAAGACTAAAATACACCCTGAAACTTGTTCCGTCTAGAAAATCTTGTCTGACCACATGGTAGCGCAAAAATGCTGAACCCTTTCATACGACCTCACATAGTGTTTACATTTCAAAGGACGTCTTTATGTAATAGTTAATCATCTTAATTTTATTACAGAATAATCATAATTTTATGCTTTAAAGATGAATTTGTGTTTTTGCTTATAAAATGTGGTGGTAGCGGAGCAAAAGACAAGTAGTCTTACCAGAAAGAAGAAATTGATGAGTATGAGTCAAACCACAAATCGGTCGACGACAACGATCCCAGCTGGAGGTAAAATACTATTCAGAGCATGGGCGTGTGTGTATATATACATGTGTCTGTCATCTGATTATTAAGGATGTTGCAAACGCTGCAGCTTTAAAACATGTTACTCAGCACAATGTAAAACCACCATATGGGTTTTACACCTTCAGCAGGGTCTTTCACAGGCATTTCTGTCTTAGCCAGCATTAACTTTTTCAGTTACATTGCCTCATCTCTAGTATCAGACCAGATGAGATCACCTTTACCATCCATGTGCATAATTGAGCTTTGGCCTCCTACGATTGTCGTGGAACATGATTGTCCTTCATTGGCAACTTTTGGCATACAGGGAACACCCCTACAAGACCTGCCACTGTGGAGATGATCTGGGTTAGGGTTAGGGTTAGATGGGTTAGGGTTAGGGTTAGGGTTGATCTGACCCAGTCAAATAGCCATCATAGTTTGGCCCAAATCACTTAGATCCTTGCGCGTGCCCATTTTTCCTGATTCCAACACACCAACTTTGAGAACTGACTGTTCACTCACTGCTTTAAATATGCTACACTTTGGAAGGTGCTGTTGGCACATCTTTCTCAAATGTGCTAGAAAAGTGACCAAAGTAAAGATCTGGCTGCTGATCACTGTAGAATTGGTCTTTGGAGTTGTTTTTGTCCTCATCATTGATGTCCCTCTTGTAGATCTCACATTTTCCCTGTAAACATGTCGATTCAGTAAGATTTTGTAGCTTGGCCTTATGTTACAGACCTGGGCTGCACCTGCTAGCAAGGCACAAAACACAAACAGCAAAAACGAGGCCACATCAACACACCTGATGACTCCGTGATTAAAGAAAGACACAAACAAACTGATCGGGTTGCACAAAACTATGAACACTTTTTTCCCTTCAGGATTTTGTACAGGATGCCAAAAATCTGTTTTGGGTCACCTGAGATGTTGTATACAGTATTTACACTGTTCAACCAAAAACAAAAACATTCTAATATTTAATTGAATCACCTTTAGGTTTGATTACATCATGTGTTTATCATGGCATTAGTTTGATAACATTATCACATGTCCTTAATGAGTATTAATGATGCCGTTTCATCAGGGAAGAAAAGCGTCTTAGATGTGACTCATTTTATCGCCACATAATAAAATGTTGTTGAATCTAGACCTGATCAACTGAAACAACTCCAGATCAGAGCACTGGAGGGATGTGCTATATCAGCTAGCAAGTAATCAGTCAGTTTTCAAAATTGATGTGTGGGAAGAACAAAAAATGGGAGGCGCACAAATCTGAGTAATGACTAAAGAAACATTGTGATTGCTAAACAACGTGGGTCAGATCAGTTAACCTGATACCAACTGCATGGTTATGCAAGAGCCATCATATTACTAGCAAATGCTGATGTTTGATGTGAACATTTATTGAAGCTCCTTTACAACATGACCAAAGAACAGAAAAGAAGACACCCTGGGAAAACTATAAATTAGGCTCCTTATCCCCATTGAAGGGCAAGCTTAATGCTTCAGCATACAGTACCAAGAAATCTTGGACAATGCTATGCTTTCAACTTCATGGCAACAGTTTGAGGAAGACCCTTTTCTATTCCAACTTGACTGTTCTGCATTGCACAAAGCAAGGACTATAAAGACATGGTTTGATGAGTTGAGTGGGGAAGAACTCGACCGGCCCTAACACAGAGCCCTGACCTCAACCTCTTTGAGCTCTGTGGAATGAACTGAAATGGAGGTTGCGAGCCAGTCCTTATCATGCTGTATGATACTGAGGTATAATCTGACAAGCTTCAGCATGTTTCAGTAATGTAAAACTGGAGAACAAATCAAACATCATGGAAAAAAATGTTTTTGCAATGCTTAATAGCTTTAATGAAAATTACAAGGATTTTTTTTTGAAGGCCAAATAATCATCAAAGCATCAGCCCAACTACCTGAGACATTGATCAATCAGTACATAATTTTAGAGATTGTTTGGATTTAAAAACTCCTTGACCCTTTTCAAAGGGAGCTTTGATGGAATTAACCCGACCTTTCTTTCTCATAATGCACAGGGAAACCCCCCTCACATACTACTGTAATGAAACGAGCGCTCTGGCGTTCATCATATCTACACGGGTTACTTCCTCTCCTTGTGCAGGTGACCACACTGAATGGTAGGTTGCTTTCATAAAGTTTCCCACCCACAGGATGACCAGCTCTCCCACACACAGCCTTGACCTGAGCATCTGTGGCCCGTATGAAACTGTTGACAGCTTTGCAGGCTCCACTAGGATTGATTTTCCTGAGTTCAATCGTGTTGGTACATCTATTCTCAGGCATGTTCAGGTAAATGTGCTTCTTTTTAAATGCGTCCCAGTTCTGGGCTTCAGCAGGCAGAGCGGCGCTCAACACCAACAGCAAAACCAGGCCGAACACACGGATCTCCATGATGATGATGATGATGTCTGTGGAGAGAGACACTATGGAACGAATGAAACATAATAAATTTGTGTGTTTATCTTTCATGATTTTGACTGCGAGTTGTGAATACATTATTATCAATTACTGGCATCCAAACAAGGTGTGACGTGATGAATAGTGTAATTAGTATATGTGATATAACATCCTTAACCTAGTTAACTCGCTTCTAACACTCTGATCAAATCAGTAGCAGTAACCCATGCAAACTCATGCCTGGGGCAAGTAACCTCTGTGTTTGGGCAATTGGTATACCTCATAGAGTCCTTGAATCAGATAAATAGTGTTTCATTTGTCCAAACTACTTCAATCTTGTCACCACAAAGCAAAACTTTCCCCTCTAGAGGGCGCCTTATGACAAAATTTAAGGAAAAAAATACAGTCGTGGCCAAAAGTTTTGAAAATGACACAAATATTAGTTTTCACAAAGTTTGCTGCTAAACTGCTTTTAGATCTTTGTTTTCAGTTGTTTCTGTGATGTACTGAAATATAATTACAAGCACTTCATACGTTTCAATGCTTTTATCGACAATTACATGACATTTATGCAAAGAGTCAGTATTTGCAGTGTTGGCGCTTCTTTTTCAGGACCTCTGCAATTCGACTGGGCTGCTCTTAATCAACTTCTGGGCCAAATCCTGACTGATAGCAACTCATTCTTTCATAATCACTTCTTGGAGATTGTCAGAATTAGTGGGTTTTTGTTTGTCCACCCGCCTCTTGAGGATTGACCACAAGTTCTCAATGGGATTAAGATCTGGGGAGCTTCCAGGCCATGGACCCAAAATTTCAACGTTTTGGTCCCCGAGCCACTTAGTTATCACTTTTGCCTTATGGCACGGTGCTCCATCGTGCTGGAAAATGCATTGTTCTTCACCAAACTGTTGTTGGATTGTTGGAAGAAGTTGCTGTTGGAGGGTGTTTTGGTACCATTCTTTATTCATGGCTGTGTTTTTGGGCAAAATTGTGAGTGAGCCCATTCCCTTGGATGAGAAGCAACCCTACACATGAATGGTCTCAGGATGCTTTACTGTTGGCATGACACAGGACTGATGGTAGCGCTCACCTTCTCTTCTCCGGACAAGCTTTTTTCCAGATGCCCCAAACAATCGGAAATAGGCTTCATCCGAGAATATGACTTTGCCCCAGTCCTCAGCAATCCATTCGCCATACTTTTTGCAGAAGATCAATCTGTCCCTGATGTTTTTTTTTGGAGAGAAGTGGCTTCTTTGCTGCCCTTCTTGACACCAGGCCATCTTCCAAAAGTCTTCGCCTCACTGTGTGTGCAGATGCGCTCACACCTGCCTGCTGCCATTCCTGAGCAGCTCTGCACTGGTGGCACTCCGATCCCACAGCTGAATCCTCTTTAGGAGACGATCCTGGCGCTCGCTGGACTTTCTTGGATGCCCTGAAGCCTTCTTAACAAGAATTGAACCTCTTTCCTTGAAGTTCTTGATGATCCTATAAATTGTTGATTTAGGTGCAATCTTAGTAGCCACAATATCCTTGCCTGTGAAGCTATTTTTATGCAATGCAATGATGTCTGCACGCGTTTCTTTGCAGGTCACCATGGTTAACAATGAAAGAACAATGATTTCAAACATCACCCTCTTTTTAACATGTCAAGTCTGCCATTCTAACCCAATCAGCCTGACATAATGATCTCCAGCCTTGTGCTCGTCAACATTCTCACCTGTTAACAAGACAATTACTGAAATGATCTCAACAGATTCATTAATGAAAGCAATGAAATGCAGTGGAAAGTTTTTTTTTTCGGGATTAAGTTAATTTTCATGGCAAAGAAGGACTACGCAATTCATATTGCAATTCATATATGCAAACTGCTATTATAAAAACTTAAGCAGCAACTTTTCCAATTTCCAATATTTATGTAATTCTCAAAACCTTTGGCCACGACTGTATGGCATGTGTATTTTTCTTTAACCTTATTGTTTTGTTTAAACATTTGAATGATGATCATTTGAAATAATGTTAATTGTTAATATTTACCTCAAAGATGAAATAGTGTCTTCTCACCGCATTCTAACATTGTATTTATAGCGATTTCCCCTCAAACACTTGTGTCTCCTAACACCTTATATACCATTTCATGCAGCAATTACACCACCAACTGTGTCTATGTTCCTTATCAAGGTTGATAATAAAACAGCAACTCTTCTAATTACAGCAAATATTTATTTTGTAATATTGGCAAGGGCTCAGAAATTGTAAGCTAACTAGGTCACACGTCTAGATTGATTTGTGCCATGCCCAGGACCGACCAGCTCCACGCTTCCGACCAGCGATCACATTATTTTTGTTCTCCGTACTCAGGTACACTTGCATATTTACACTCCCCAGACAGCAGGTGGAAATATACACCTCATTGGTTTAAAATCCTCCATTAACGCAAGAGAAGAAGACAACAAGGACATTAACCTTCCCATTATGCCTAATATTATTGACATTTCTAAATAAAATTCAAGAGCAAGAATGACCAAGAGCAAGGATGCCTTCTTACTTTATCAACTATGGCTGTATAGGTCAGAGGATGCGATATACAGCAAGGATGAGATTTTGGAGGAAACCAATAACACTAAACAGCTTCTACCATGTCCAGGTATGGTTCCATATCTGACCTGATCTTTGCCCAAATGCACTGTACAGTTCCTGAGATGTTCCTGTAGCTGTTTTGTTCTTGACAGACAGGAGTGGAACCCATTCACATTTGTTTTACCATCGCTAAACAGTTGTTTCCTCATGAATTTCTGGAATTTCCGGTTTGTGTGCGTAGAGTTTGCATGTTCTCTCTGTGCTTGGTGGGTTTCCTCCAGGTATCCCCAGAGTAGTTGGATCATCAAGAGGAAAAATTGAAACACATAATCTACCACCAATGTTTCGTTTGTACCCATTATTCGAATCAATTATCACAGGAAAAATTGTGTGAAAATTTTGGAATTTGTATTTTTTTATTTTTTTATTTGTATTCTTTACCATTATTTATTTTTTTATATTTAAATTATAATTAAATAAAGTAAATGTATTTCATGTAACCTTTAAATGTTCACGTGAGAAAAAGTACCCAGTAACCAAGAATCAAATAATGATATTTACCTCAAAGATGAAATAGAAATTTACCTTCTGACCACTTTGTACTGCTGTTTTGACAGAAATCTTTCCTGAACACTTCTCTCCTCAAGCCTTATAAACTATCTAATGCAGCAACCAGGAACTGGTTTCCAAAGCTTATCAAGGCTGATAAAACTAAAAGAACACCGGCTTGTGTTTCCCAAGCCTACTAATTACAGCAAATATTTACTTAGTACTGTAATCAATATTAGTCTTGGCTAACTGAGGTCACACTTCCAGCAAATCCGGGTTTACAGGATTCTGAAGTTGTACATTTTTTAAATCTTTTAAAAAATTATTCCAGTGTATTATTTATTACATACTGTATATAGGATCCTATTTATATCATTTGTTAATCACAGGCTGTGGTGCACACTCTCATTAACTGTTAAACTATAGTAAAACTATTTTTTATCAAGATATCAAGATATTCTCTTCCTTCACATTATATTTATTTATCCCTAAGAATAAGATTTATTTACATTTTGTGGAAGTAATCAAATTTTAGCGGGTTTTTTTTTTTTGGTTCTGTCATTCTGGACATTTTTCCATATGATGTAACATCTTAGTGTAGTAGCTTGTCCATACAACACCAATCAAAGATTTCAAGCTCATTTTTCATCCCTTTATCGGTTCAGATGTTTATCAGGTCACAACTGTAACTTAAAGGTTTATTGAAAATGATGAATAAAAGTTGTCCAGGAATATTTAAGCAAGCGCGGGATGGAAGGCAGAAGTTTTCTTGCATTCGGACAAGAAAAAGGTGAGGCTAGGAAAACTAATGAGGCTAATCCGCAGATCAAACAATGGTCGGTGAGAAGGTAAACAGTTCTATCAGAGTCAGAATGTCAACAAGCAGGCCAAATATTGTGATATGTGGTAGACATATATTTAGAGTCCAAACTTCACTTTACGGGAAATTTAGCTGAGAGGAACAGACCAATTTACAGCGCCACTGGCTAGCTGCATGTCCAAAACAGGCAACATCAGATTTATGAGCAGATTCAGGAACAGAATAAAGCTTGAAGAGCTTGAATGTTACATGATGAGAGAATGGTGGCTGTGGAATAAGTTAAGTAGAGCGGCGGGTTAATTTGAGACAGGTGGAAATGATTAGGAGTGGAAGTAGATGGTCAGTACCAGCTCCTAGAGGTGCACTGAAATTCAGACAAACAAGGTGAGCCACTCTTACATGAAGGCCTGGGCACGTATTCACAAAACTTTTTAGAATTCTCTCAAAGAGCTCCTATCTTTGCTTAAAAAGTCCTAGCTGGGAGTCCTAGACTAAAAGTGATTTAGGAATCTTTTTAGAGCAACTCTGAGTAAGGAAAGTAGAAAAACTTTTATCTTAGTGAGGGGGCGTGGTCAACCTCGTTGCTAGGGATGCAGCAATTCAAGGACTGTGATTGGTTAATAAAAAAAATGACATCTGACCTCTGCAAAGGTTTTGAAATGTGCTCTTGGTGAAGACAGAATACATGATAATAGAACCAACAGTGAATCATAATTTTTGTATATGAAGAAATTGTATAATCATCAGTACAGGCTACTTTATGCAAAAAAGTATGTCTAAAAGATAATTAAACACCCAAATGTTGAAAATGTGCCGACTTTTGAAGCAACCCATTTCCACACAGTAGTTACTATATTTAAGTTCTCATATTTATTTACCGTGCTAATTTTATTACTTGTAATCCATTTCAGATTGATGGGAGCAAAATGTCTCAGCTTTTACAATRTACATGATMGCYGGACAGTTTATTTAAMTTGCACTTTTGGATGGTATGTAGCCAACAATCCAAGAGAGATGGAAGGAAGTAAAACAACAAGAAAACCAAAATGGACAGAAGAGCAGTGTTTACTTTTAGCTTTATGTTCAGTGTTTGGAGAATATTTCTTCCTTATGACATTTTGTCCTCTGCTAGAGAAACTCTTAAGCCTCTTAAAAGTCCTCCTCTCTACTCTTAACAAKTTTTACCTTAGGAGCTGTTTTTAGGGCTAAGATGTTTTGTGAATCTTTTTTTATCTTTACTAAGATTTAATCCTAAATTTAAGGAGAAATTCTAAGAAAATGCCACAATTATAAGATCTTTCTTAGAATTTCATCACAAGGAGCAACTTGTAGGCTTCAGAAGGTTTGTGAATACGGGCCCAAGTTTGTACACCAGTAATAGTTGTCCTGCACAGATTCTCCCACCTGAGCTGTGGATCTCTGCAGCTCCTCCAGAGTTACCATGGGGCTCTTGTTGTTTCTCTAATTAATGTTCTCCCTGCCTGGCCTGTCGGTTTAGGTGGACGGCCATGTCTTGGTAGGTTAGCAGTTGTGTTGTGCTGGACTCTTTCCATTTTTAGATGATGTAGTAAACAGTGCTCTGTGAGGTGTTTAAAGCTTGGGATCTTTTTTATAACCTAACCCTGCTTTAAACTTCTCCACAACTTTATCCCTGACCTGTCTGGTGTGTTCCTTGGGCTTCGTGATGGTGTTTGTTCACTAATGTTCTCTAACAAACCTCTGAGGGCTTCACAAAACAACTGTATTTATAACGAGGTTAAATTCCACACAGGTGGACTCTAGGCACTAATTAGGTGACTTCTGAAGGCAATCGCTTCTACTGGATTTTAGTTAGCGGCATCAGAGTTAACCCCAACAATGTCAAAAAACAGTGACGCTGCTATACTGTACAACTTTCATACTGAATTTATTCCATAGTACATTTTAATTACGTGTGGTATTATAATAGAAATGTTAATTTTCTTTACTCATTAGACTGGTCCCAAAATGTCTTCTGGCTTCAACAATCTCCGAGTTTCAATAAAGTTAAAATGCAGGTCAATTAGGGTGTTTCAGAATCATGTAGCATTAGTTTCGCTTCAAATCCATTGGTTACCAAATGGACTTTTAGATAGATAGATCCATCTAGGAACTGCTGTAATCCATTAAAATCCTGTAAAATTTCAGTGACATGGCTGGTGTAATCAGTAATAACAGGTAGCAGTTGCATCACATATTTGTTTATTGTTAATTAATTGTTAACACAATGACCACCAACACTATTGCAATTTTAAAAAAATTCCCATTAAATGCTGTGTTGTTTGTTTTGCCAAAGAAAATTACATTTCTTTATTGTTTTATTGCTAAAAATTAAAAGGGAGATTTTGCATGATCTAACCAAAAAAGAAACATAAACACAAATGCATAGAATTGCATATAT
>QMIH01001010.1:260277-272779 GCA_003987875.1 Clarias batrachus
TATATATTATTATTAATATTATATTCATGTTCATCTTTTCCAGAAGTAGTGTGCTTTTTGGCTGAGTATGTATAATATATAATGTGTAATATATAAATACTCTACCCCGCCAGCTTAAAAAAAAAAAAAAAAAACACTCCCTCCTGGATTTAAATAAGGAAATACAAAAACGAAAAGTTGGGATATTATTCAAATTTGAATAAAATTAAACTAAAAGAAAGATTAAAATTGCTCCGCAGGGGGCAATTAACCGCCCCCAAAAAGTCCCATAGACTTAACATTGAAACCAACATCAGCTGTGACATCAGCTATATCTATGACTATGACATGGGAAGTTCTATGACGTCACGGCAAAGCACCGCTCACAGTTTCTTCAGAAAATGTGCCTCGCTAGTTTAAAGTTTATTGTTCAGTATTTATGGTTTGACCACTCAATGTCACTTTCACAGTGAACAGAATAAATAAGTCCCAGGTCTCTTGTATATTTAATATTTTAAGATATGATTTTAAAAAAGATAATACACCAAGAAAAATAAAATCAGATAAAATTGCATATCTTTATTGTTTTGGTAAAGAAAATAAAAGATTGATGTCACAGGTTTTAAGAAACAATGGAAGAGAAATAAACAGAGTACCAAGAAATAACTCTTATTTTAGTTATTCTATAGCTAATTATTTTTTTTAATTTGTATTACAAAAAATGTGAATTAAGATCTGGAAATTATAAAATGTTGTTACATACAGAGAATTTTTATGAAAAGCAAAGTAATTCAAATGTCTTTCTGGATTTAAAACAACCAGCTCAGAAAATCATGATTACACTTTTTTAGCTACAGATTAGTTGATTAAGTACTTTCACCAGTGTCACTACACATTTTCCTCTTTTTAAGGCACAATAACTTCACCTTCATGGTAATGCACAGGCCGGCCCTGATCAAAGTTTATTGTAATGCATTGTGTGCTTTTATGACCCTTTGGGCCATAGTCACAGTGTGAGGGTTTTTTTTCTCCACTATGAAGTTTGCAAGTGACCACAGTGAAAGGCTGCCTGCTTGTATAACGATCCATGGCTTTCCCACATACAGACTTAACCTGACTTTTACTGGCCTTTAAGAAGTTCTTCACGTTTTTGCAGTGGTCACCATCAGTGATTTCTCTTTTGTCCATCACACTGTTACACATTTTCTCAGCCATGTCATGGTAAACATGCTGTTTCAGGAACTTTTGGTAGCGATGAATAATGTTCAGGGGCTGGGCTTCAGCTGCCAGCGTGATGCACAACACCAACAGAAAAACCAGTCCAAACACACAGGTCTTCAGGATGATTTCTATGAAGAAAGAGAGAGAGAGGTTCAAGTACAATGGAGCATGTAATATCACTTATTACCAAGCAAACTGAAAAAGGAACAAACTTTTAAAACATGAGAATGGTACTAATAGAGATGGATTTCACTCGGGGTTAAAAATATTTCTTTTGATACTATTGTTTTATTTGTATTTACTTTTTAGTGTTTAATAAAAAAAAATCCTGATGTCACTCACATTATAGACCAATCAGTATGCAGAATTCTACAGCACGGGAGTATAAATTTTCATAAACACTGTTCACATTACAAGCAAAATGGATAAAGATAAGCTCTAGCCTGTTGGATATGGTAGTAATTTAACTGTCAAAAACAAATTGACCACCATTTGTACACGCTGAACAAGAGGATTAACTCTTAATCTAAATTTTTAAAAAAGAGGATTAAATGTTGATTGAATTTTCTTTTAAACAATGTTTTTTTGAAAATTAAGTTATCTGTCCCCAGAGTTGTACCTCCACGCAAATATCTTTCTTCACGTGTAGAAATCTTTGCTATAACTCATGCCTCTTCTCACACCTTATATACTATTTCATCCAGGAAATACACAACCTATTGTGTGGAAGTCTCTTAACTATAAAAAAACTAAAAAAACAAACAGTTTTGTCCAAAAAGCCTTCAGGATGTCACAGTAAATATTTAGTATGGTCAGGCTTTAAACAAATCCTGGTTTACAGGATTCAGAGTTGCAATTCATGTCAACCAACATAAATTATATTTAATTTACAGAAGTCTGTTATTATTTATCGCTGTCACAGAACAGATCTGTCCAGGATTCTGTGTCCTCGCTGCTGCCTCATCCACACAGAAATGATTTACATCAATCTGTGAAAATGATACATAAACTTGAAATGCACACATGAAATGAAAGTTGTTTACTTCTTCTATTAATAACTCTAAAAAAATTATTCCCTATAAGTTCTAACAGGCATCTTTGTTTCAAGCTACATTTCAGTGAATCCTCATCCCGCCTTCTCATTGCTGTTAACTATCCTGTAAATCATTTATTTTATGTGATGGCTGTAAAAGCTTTTGCTTCTTTATCACATACTCACAATAAGTCTGAATACACAGCCAAACAATTTCATAAAAATAATAAATATTCACAATACACATACAGTACATCACACCAGACTTATTAATCTATGACGATGTATAAATGTATGACCAAAACAATACTGGCACTAGTCCACTACTAATCCATTTGTGAGTCAAGGAAATTGTGTGTAAAATATAATCTGTCCATTCATAATGCTTCTTTGCCTATAAAAGTCAAACTCTTTATATATTCCAATAAACCTGTGTAGACTTGACCAGTTTGTGGTGATGTTGAAGGCCAAGCAAGGGCTTACAAAGGGTAATCTCTGCAGAGCAGAGAATTTTTAAAAAAATCACCTGCTGATCAGTTCAGAAATATGAAGCCAGAAAAAAGCCTTTGCAATAGCTTTTTTTAAATTGCCTTTTATGGATTTTTATTACTCATAAAGTCATAAAAAGGCTCAGAAAGTAATTGGTGATTTCTGAGGCTGGTGACTCTAAATGAACTTCTCCTCTGCAGTAGATGCAAGTTTTGGTCTTGCTTTCCTGGGAAGGTCTTCATGAGAGCCAGTTTCATCATGGTGCTTGATACGTTTTGCAAACGCACTCGACACAATACTGTTCTTGCAGGAACTGTTGCTTAACAGCTGAACTTGTCTTAAAATAACAACTGACTGTTCCTTATGTATGTTAATTACATAATTACATAATGCCATATTTGTTATTTCATAGTTTGGATGGAGGGGGGAGGGGGGGTTGAAGTACTGTTCTAGAATGTAGAAAATGAATCCAAAGTCAAAGGTTCAAGCTTTTGACTGGCAATGTGTAGAATTTAACAGAATTTAAAATGCAGGTCGACATGGTTTGATATTTGAAAATTTCACTCACTCTCTCAGTCATTGTCTAGCTTAATCATGTTTTTGGACTGATGGAGGAAACCAGAGCACCCGGAGGAAACCCAAGAAGCCCAGGGACACCATGCAAACTTCATGCACACAGACCCTGGAGGTTTAAGGCGACAGTGCTACGTGTCATTTCACAGTTTTAAAAGAAAATTCAGTATTGTTCTAGAATGTCGAAAATAAACGCAAACTTTTGACTGGTATTGTGCAGAATTTAAAAAATTCATCTAGACCCACTCCTACTCCCCTATACCGCTTTATCCTGTATACAGGGTCAGGGGGACCTGGAGGCTATCCCAGGAGACTAAGTGCATGAGGCAGAGTACACCCTGAACGAGGTGCCACTTAATTGCAGGGAACACACACAAATACATACACTAATATGCTCATTCTCACAATTCTCAGGCAATTTATGAATGGCAATTAGCCTTACCTCATGTCTTTGGACTGTGGGAGGAAACCTGGAGTACCTGAAGGAAACCCACCATCCTGGAGAGAACATACAAACTTGCACAGACCAGAAGAAGGAATCAAACCTGGATTCATCATTCATTTTACTGTGAAGCCAAATATCATATTTTATTTCAAACTTAAAGGTGAAGTTCAAAATCAAGAAATCATTAGCAAAAACAGAAGTTTGTAGCTTGTAGATCAGTGACCAGGAACATAATAATTAAAAGAGAGATTTTTTTTGCTAGGATTTTATTAATATTATAATGATACTATATGGAGAGACAAAAAAAATTGAGGGCCTGTTTATTGTGAGAAAACATAACTGTGGATCAAATTCCACACAGAATCAGCTTTTCTCTGTGTACTTTCACTTCCTGCGTGGTTTTACGTGCCTGGAGGACCAGGCGGAACTTTTCGTTCCCATAATTCCACAGAGGAAGAACTTATATAGTGTTTGTGCAGAAACACAGTTAAACATTCTTTAATATATTTCATTAAAAAAAACTTTCCACATCACTTCCATACTAAGCTCACAGCTATATACGCTGTAGAAAAAAAACATTACGCTTATTTCATAGGGTGTCTACTTCAGCTAACTAACAAGCTAGCACGCAGTTGCTAGGTGTTTCCGTCGCATGGTGACGCACGTCGCGCGTTGATGACGTCAAGTGCGCATTGATGCAAATATTTAATCGAATGCACGGTTTGATAACTTGATATTGAGGTTGGTTGTTTGTTTATGCGCTTATAAGAGCGCCGTGATGCACGGAAACGCTAAAGATAAGCGATAAGTTGGTCGCGGTTGCTGCGGTGAATTCGACGTCATCACTCCGCGACGAGATTCTGGACCAATCCGAAGTCAGAAGTGGCCTTCTCGGTTTTATTGTGGGGGGGAAAACACACATAGGGGGTCGCGTCTTTCTTAATCTTTCGGGCGTGGGGTCTGTGTTAATCTGTGCAGAAATTAATCAGGTTTCTAACAGGAATGTGTGCTAGGATCAGGGGAGCGTGTGTGGCTCGGTTGGTGATTGACCTGGCGCGTGAATAGCGTTAACTCTGAATGGCTTGACAGCGCTGTGGATCAGATCCGCGGTGTTTGATATTTCTAAAACAACTCGATCCCGAGCAAACAGCGGGATCGATCGGATTCCATGATGAACTCGAAGCGAAACAATGCAGGAGAGAATGGAGGAGGAGGAGGAGGAGGGCGCATGAACCCGGCGGTGAGCGAGACCTCTGCGGGAGGAGCGCACCGGAAACCGAGCAGCGCGAGCTCTCCCGGGAAAGCCGGCGCGCGAGTGGACAGGTGCGAGCACGCGCACGACAGCAGGGGCACCGGCACCGTGACCGTGTCCTCCCTCAGGTCCCGCCTCGGACCCACCATCAGGTACGAGCAGCAGGGAGATCACTCCACGATACGATATCATCACGATACCTCGGTGTCGGTTCCATAGATATCACGATTCGATATTATATATCCATCCCTGACCATAAAGCAAATTTTAACCTTTAAAAAAAAGTTTAACGATTAATTAAATGTAGCCCGTTTCTTATAACCTTGGTTTTCTCACTTAAAACACAAGCACAGCATTTAAACATAACAAACTAACTTCAAATATAAGAGTTTAACATTTAAAAGCAGCGCATTTACCTCAGCATACGCACACAGAGACGAGACATTTCCCATTCAGCCAAAACTTGGTACTGGTGCAAAAAAAAAAAAAAACAATTTCAAAATCCTTTATGCTTTTTATCTGCTGATCCATGCTTCATTTTTTAAAATACGAAAAAGAAGCACATTTGCTAAATGCAGTTTTTTTTTTTTTGTAATTTTTTTTTTTTCTTCAAATTTGACAAGGCAGGATATTTCAGTACAAAACCCTGAAAAGTTTCAAAAATACACATACTTAAAAACAATCAATTACTTAATTTAAAAATAATAATAAAATAAATAAATAACACATATACACACAGAAAAGGCATTATAATCGAGCACATGTAAATTATCTATACAACAGTTTTATACAATTTTAGAGCACAGGGAATAAAGGAGAGTTCATGACATTTGGTTTTAAGAGAATATGTAGGTGTTGGAGCCATAGGCAGCGGTGATGAACTGTCCCTGAGTATTTTTTAAAAAGTTCGTTTGGTGGCTTCATCACGCCTTTCACTCAGTGTTGGGAGAGTTGAAGTCGGAATGCCTATTATCTGACAGCATCGCTTTTGGATCTTCTCTAACTCCTTAGAGGGTCCTTTAGGTAGTCCAGACCCATACTGGACTAGCATACTCAAGAACTGGATGCGTAAAAATATCGCGAGGAAGATTCCAGTACAGAATCTAAAGCCCTCTGAATGAGTCCAGGTAAAGATCCCGTTAGAAACTCGTGTTAAATTATCAGCATATTTCACAGGTAGAACCAAAGGAATACAAATCCCCCCCACCAATCCCCCCTCCCCCTCCTCCCCGTAGTGTCAGTTACGTTACTTTTTCAAATTCAAATCTTTCAACGGTCATAACTGTCATTCAGATGAAACTTGGCCAGTTTAGATTTCACATGAAAAGACACAAAACTGAAAAAGTCTATTATCTTAAAATGATAAATTATGATATTGCGACATAAATTTGACATGGTTATGGATACTACAGATTTTATACTATTTAAAGCTTTTACCAACAACAAAAAAATATGAATGCTTTAATCTAAGCAACAATTTTTAAAGGTAGAAGGCATCCAGAAGCTTACACTAGTTTTACTATCAAGACTCATAAAGAAGGCAGCAGGATGGTATAGTGGTTAGCCATGCACCTTCAGGGTCCGGGTTCAATTCCCGGCTTTGTGTGCATGGAGTTTTGCAGTTCTCCCCGTGCTTGGTGGGTTTCCTCCAGGTACTCTGGTTTCCTCCCACAGTCCAAAGACATGCAGATTAGGCTAATTGGCGTTTCCAAATTTCCCGAAGTATGTGAGTGTGCCCTGTGATGGATTGGCATCCTGTCCAGGGTGTACCCCGCCTCGTGCTCTAAGCCTCCTGAGATAGGCTCCAGGTTCCCTCGACCCTGAATACAGGATAAAGCGGTATAGAAGATGAGAATCATTTGCATTGTAAATGAATATTGTTTGAAGTGAGACATGAAAAATTCCCATTCTTGGGACACATAAAATCAAGATTTCTTTAGGGAAGCAAGATCAGTCCATTCCATGTTGCATGAGCTTCAGAAGTAGCTTCTTTGGCACAAAGAGTTTCTGTATTATATGAATAAGATTTTTAAAAAAATTAAAAATCAGCTCCAACAGAGTTTTTTTTTATGTATTGTGTGAAACATTCCCCCATAGGAAATAATTTAAATGCAGATAATCTGTTACAGACATCCAAAAATATTACAAGTATTACTTATTTCCAGCACTATAATCATATTTCTGCATATAAAAACAATCAAAACATGTCAATAAAGTAAAATATTAAATAAATAGACATTAAACTCACTTAACCTTAATTTATGATTCCTCTTGGCACCAGCTGCTTTAATAACTGAACGGAAGTGGCTCAGTTTTCTTCTTGTTATCCGCTCTGAATCTTATATATGATGCTGATCTGTATCATCGGTCACAGCCAATCAAACTGATAACCCGACAATTCTGATGATCAACTGGATCATCATCTTTATGTTAACGGTTAAAAAAAAAAAGTTTTTAAAAAATCGGTTTTGTAATCAGTGTGGTCATACGTAGGGTTTGGTATCGTTTGGGTTTTTTCAATACCGGACCATTTTTGCTACGGTTGGTATGACTGGGGCTGGGCTTATCCACACCAATAGTGCCAGCTGTAGTCTGTAAGCCGTCAAACACGGCGCGTCCCTCTGCTTTTAATTTTATTCCGTGTGCCCTCAAATGTTTCGTTAGATTTGACGTGTTTCCCCATTTACACGCAACTGCCGTAAAACATTTGCTGCGCGTCGCGGTGTCTGAATCCTTTCTTGTGAAATATAGCCACACTTTCGACCGTTTAGGTTTAGGCATTTTAACGATGTTCATTTAGCAAGTTAAGATAGCGGTAGATCACCTGCTGCCGTCAGAGCGAGTGTAACGCAAGATGCATTCACGCGCATGTCGGACGGTGTCATTTCCCGATGATTTGTGCTTTTAATTTTTTAATCTAATGTAATAAACTTTTAATCAACAAAAATAAAATGGACAGTAGCATTACAGCAACAACGTTTTGGATTTGTATGATCAAAGCTTTCCGAAGTCCTCAATAGTTTAAGTGGCACCGAAATTCGCTTTCTGTTTCGGTCCAGTACATACCGGTTATATAGGTACCGGTGCTGTATTGGCACCGGTTTTCGGTACCCAACCCTAGTGATACGTGTATCACCTCACAAAAGAATTACGATTCATAACTGAACAGATTTTGATCTCTACTAATTAAAAGAACACATCAAGTTTTCTTCCTCGTGTATCATTCTCTATCTATGGTTACAGTAAGTGTTGTGGAAATTTGCAAAGGCTGAGTACAAATGTGAAAAAGTATTTTAGAAAATGGAAAAAAGAGGACAAGGAAGAAAGTATCTAATGGGTTTCTTCAGGAAAGGAGGATTTAAACTGAAATCAAGGTGAGGGAGATCCAGACCCGAAGGTTGTGAAGTCCAGCATATAATCTTGTGGGACGCCTGTTGCAAGTTAGTTCCTGTTATCACTTGCGGTATAGCAGCTATAAACACGTCTTTTACTGTTTTCGAACAAAAGGAAGTTCTTGTGTCAATGTTTAAAAGCAATCGCACTGGATACTCGGTACATAAAATGATTAAATTAGCATTTCCCAAAAGAAATCACCACCATATCAAAAGTAATTTTTTAAATTGTTAACGAACTACAAGGATTTGTTTTAATGCAAGTTTACTTGCATTACACCAGTTTGGTCGAGAACATGCAGTGTTCAGTTACAACCGTGACGATGTATGTTCTGTCCACCACCAGGTCCGCCCTGTCCTCCGCCGTGGAGACGCTGCTGGGCGAGATTGCGGCCGTGATGTCAGAAACCGAGGATGAGCTGCTGTCCAAAGAGCGTGAGAACGAGAGGCTGAAGGCGCGCTTGGACGCCTCTGAGCGCGAGCTAAAGACGCTGCAGGAGTGCCTGTGCAGCGCGCAGAAGCTGATCGACCAGCTGCAGGGGCCGTTCAACACCCATCCCCCTCCCCTTCCTCCTCCCATGGCCGGGCAGCACGGTTACGGCAACCAGGCACCGGGCGCAAACGCGGCTCGCCTGACGCACCGCGGGGCTGGAGACGATGCCGACCCCAGGTGCTTCGCGAACAGCGAGGCGGAGCTGAGCGGAGCGCTCGGGGACGCCATCCACGGCTTCGAGGCAAGAGACGAGTTCAAAAGCTGTCACCTGTCCATTCAGGCCGACGGTACCGTCACCAACAGCTACTACGACCCTATGGCGGTTCACACCAGCGGCCTGTGCCACGACGTCAACAGGGCAGGTGAGAGATCTTGCTCGTTACGGTTTCACACACAGCTTGACTACATACTTCATACTTGGCGAAGATTAAAGTGACGTTTTTTAATTTTTTTTTTGCAGGTGAGATGAGTGATCGACGGTTGTCTCACCCTCCCTCGCACTCCCCCTACGGCGTGAAGGAGGAACAGGGTCCCACGCCCGGGCCGGTGCGTGTCCGAGGAGAAGGCGATCACGGCGGCCAGGGCGAGTGCGATCAGGGTTATGCCCATGTGGTGGAGGAACAGGGCGGTCCACGTTCCCGGAGACATGCTGTTAAACATGCTCCGTCTACCGGCTCGCATAACGGCCCGTCTTCTTCCTCCGCTGGGACGCCCTCACAGGGGCCTTCCGGCCTACGAGGCGCTTCTAGAGCCGTGACTGCAGCGTCCTCCAGGCAGAGTCCCGGTACGAGCGACTCCTCACCCGACGGCCGGCGGAGGCGGCGCCCGCCCTCGGAGCTGATGGGCGAGGTGGCCGGCGAGCGACCGCACCTCTGCCTGGAGTGCGGCAAGACGTTCCGTCTGCTCTCGAGCCTCAAGAAGCATCTGCGCATCCACACGGGAGAGAAGCCGTACCCATGCAGCGTGTGCGGACGGCGGTTCCGCGAGTCCGGCGCGCTCAAGACGCACCTGCGCATCCACACAGGCGAGAAGCCGTACGCCTGCAGCGAGTGCGGCGCACGTTTCCGCCACCTGGACGGTCTGCGCAAGCACGGGCGCACACACACAGGCGAGAAGCCGTACGCCTGCGGCGTTTGCGGGAAACGCCTCAGCCGTCTGCAGCACCTCAAGCACCACCAGCGCATCCACACCGGCGAGCGGCCGAGCCGGTGCCCCCTGTGCCAGCGCTCGTTCCAGGACGCCGCCAGCCTCAGGAAGCACCTCGTCAGCGTGCACCAGGGAGAACCGGGCGCCGAGGAAGCCCACGAGAGGCTGGGGGGCACCGATCTCGGAGAGCACGAACTCCAGGGGTCCGTGGAGGACGAGGAGATGAGATTCGAGATGTGGGAGGAGGAGCGCGAGGAAGCCGACACCGCCGTGGACTGCGTGTAGGGCTGCGTGGGGAAAAAAGTCACCCAAGATGAGCAGATCCATGAGGTGACATCATACCAGCTTTCCAGAGCGAGTGTGTATCATATCCTGAAGAGTAACCTTGATCCCGATAGCACACACACACACACACACACACACACACACACACACACTGCTGCTTATTCAGAATAACAGACTAATGCTTTCAGGAGTCAGTTTTGCTCATGTTGTGACTCTGACCTCACTTCGTCAGAGCGTACTCAGTACGTTGTCAGTATTCCTGCAGAATATCCCTCTTCCCCGGACGCTCTGCATCACGTCGCGTCTCCGGTTCTCTGTTGTAGTCAGTAATAATGTAATATAGGTACCGTGAGGAATAGAACCGTGAACATTCTGGATCTCTTTCTCTCATATGCACACGTAAACACACACTCGCGTTTCGTTCACTCGTCAGCTGGGAAAAATGTGATTTAAAAATTAAAGCTGTTTTTTATTCGCAATAAATATTTCACTTTTTTTTTTTTTCTTCAACTTTCTTGATTTCAGTTTATTTACATGCATGTTTTTTCTGGGCCTAATTTTTTTTTCTTTCCCTCTCACAAAACAAAGCATTACATTTTTTTTATTTTATTATTTTTTAAGGAGGTTAAGACAGCTGTAGTATGGGATGACGCATGTCAGTCAAGGGCTGGAAATGAAAATGACATACCCCTGCTTTAAAACCAACGATAAAGATTGATAATCTTCTAATAAACATCATCTTGCACGCATGTTGGCTGACTGGTTGCATTTCAGGCCCTGAATTTTCTGCAGATATTAATATTTTCAGAGAATAATTATAAAAATATAGAAAATAATAAGGAACAAAAACGAAAAACAATGCCCTCTTGTGGTCAAACTCATAAACTGCATGCGAGGGATTTCTACAGCAGGAGTTATTTTGGTTCATTTTTATTTCATATTGGTTATTTAAAAAATGGTCATTATTAATTTTTGTTGTGGTTGTTGTAGTTTAACCCATTACCTCCTGGCTTATTAATTCTTTAAATGCTATTTTTGTTGTTGTTGTTGTACAGTTTATAAAATGAATCGGAAGATCAAAATGTTTGCCCTCTTCTGGTCAGAATGAGGTACTGCATGTGAACGGTTTCTGAAGCAGGCGTTATTTTTGTTCATTTTATAATTTTTTTATTTTGTGTGTGTACGAGCGTGTTTACTCCTGTTACCTCCAGTCTCCTCCATATTCCTGTTATTCCTGAAATATCTAGAAACACGCTGCGCTGTAATGGTCGAAATGAGAAACTGATCGATCTGGGGATTTTTTAATTTTCTTTATTGATCTTTTTCCCCCCAAACATCTATTCTCTATTTTATTCACTCTTGTTGATATTTTTTGGTTCTTGGTATGTATCGCTAAAAATACAGTACAGGAGTATAAAAGAAATAAAAGGACAGGGATGTTATAACGTTCAGAATCATGCTGCCCTCTTATGGACAAATCGAGCAACTACATGCTAAAATTTCATCACTTTTTTTGTTTGCTTGTTTTTGTTTGTAATCCCATAACCTTCATTCTTATTAACAGTTTTTATTGTGTATTGCTGAATACTGTATACTCTAATATAAATAGAAAAAAACGAGAACATTTAAAAAATTCTTCCCCCTTGTGGTCAACTTGAAGAACTGCAGCTTGGATGTTTCCTTAAAGGAGGAGTTACATTGTTTTGTTGTATTTGTATTTTACCCCATCAGTCATGGAAACATTTGTGAATATAGCATATAAAATGTTTTTTTTTTTTCGTTTTGTTTTCCTTTTCACACACTTTTGTTGCATGGTTTGACTTCTTTGTATTTACAGCCCTTTTCTTGTCTAGTGTAAAACAATAGCTCTGTAGTAGAAACTTTTAAAACTAATACCAACATAAGCCGTGTTTTCTTAACACCTCCGCGTGTAAATAACCTTTAGATATATCTCGTTTTAGTGTCGAATAAATGTGAGTAAATAAAAGTTTGGTAAATGTTACGTAAAACTGGAGGGAAAAAAATAGTTTTACCGTTACTGTGTTACACATGATTTTTTTTTTTCCAATAAAAACCGAGCATGCGTTTTGTAAACCTGAAGCAGTGTTTTGTTTTTCTCATCAGAACATCTGGGAAAAGTCTCCTGCCTTCTTATACTTCATACATGTCCATATGGTGTGTGCATTTATATATA
>QMIH01001010.1:272856-284276 GCA_003987875.1 Clarias batrachus
AATGTGTGTGTGTGTGTGTGTGTGTGTACAGTATGACTGTTAGCAGTGTTAAAAATCTTTCATTTCTGACCACAGACATCACACACTGACGAACATATGAAAGTCTCAGGACACTCATCACTTTCTCTGAGTGAGTGTTTTGAAACACACACACACACACACTGGTTTATTGTCTAACTGACAGCGAGACAGTTTCTGACTCACAGCGCTTAAGAGACATCCACCCCAACAAACCAAAATGAGGGACCTTGTGAATAACACACCACACACACACACACACACATCTTGGCCGAGTCGTCCTTGGTGTGAGTAAGGGATCAATTTTCATTGGAGTTTTTTTTTTTTCTATAATCTGAGACAGTGAGCTGTTGACCAGATGCTTTATCCTCTACCAGTGGTATGATTCGTAAGTGTGTGTGTGCGTGTGTGTGTGTGTGGTTAGCCACAGTGACGCTGAAGGCCCAGTGACGACGTCATGACGGCATTTCTGCCCTCGAGACCGTACACCAATCCAAACTAGACAATATGAAGTGTGTGAATATTGACGGTCAGTGAACGTGGACTAAAGACATTATACACAGGTTTTAGTATTAAGGTCCAAAAGTGAAGCTGTCCATAGAAATGGCGTATAATATCTCAGTTACAGGCTCAGATACAGTACTGTGGGAAAAAGTCTCGATCCGCCTCATTTCTTTATATTCAGTTCATTGTTTAATATAAATGTTGTTATTTAAATTATTGAAACATGAAGAAAAGTTTTACTGCCACAGACTGAAAGATGGTCTTGAATGGAATTCTGTGACCTGATTTCCCTTCTCGTCTCCTCATGATGATCGCTGGAGGACCTCCACCCCCACCGTATTCGATAACGTTTTAATAAGTCAGTAATGAGTAATAAAGTACTTCTCTGGTAAACCAAACTATCACCTTGTATCTCATACACGGTTTAAAAACCTACTGAAGTATTTATGAAACACTGAAGCGTTGTGTGATTATGATGATGATGATCAGCCTACGTTCCTGTCAGTCTTGTGCACCGCACTCCAGTCCAGTAGGACCAACCGCACAGAAATTCCAAAGATGAAGTAAAGAAGTTTCTTTCATTTAAATTTTTTCAAGAATATTTTTTTTCTTCTGTAAGTTCAGTTAAATCATTTAAAAAGTGTGAGTCAATTCGCAATCAAAACCGAATCAGACTGATTCAATCAGCTGCTTCAACCAACAAAAGGTCGATGACATCTGCGTAACCAATTAAATCTCAGTTAAATCTCACAGCTCTACTCTTTAATAAGTGAAAAAAAACTCACGTCACATGCTTCCGCTGTATTTCTGCTCGTTGCAAACAATTGTCTTTTTGTTGTTGGAAAGTGTCCTGCTTCTTTTTTTTTTAGAGATATTATCTGTGTTTTGCTGCAACATGTTCAGATGTTATTTCGAGAACAGAATGAGGGAAATAAAGCTCAGGGGTTCCTGCGTCGCGCGTTCCCGTCACTGATCTTTTAATCATGTTCTACTGAAATGGTGGTGGTGGCATGGCGGTAGCACTGTTGTCTTGCACCTCCAGGGTCCAGGTCTGACTCCCGTCTTGGTCTGTGTGCATGGAGTTTGCATGTTCTCCTCGTGCTTGGTGGGTTTCCTCCGGGTACTCCGGTTTCCTCTCAATGCAGATTAGGCTAATTGACGTTCCCAAATTGCCCATAGTGTGTGAATGAGTGTGTGTGCCCTGTGATGGATTGGCACCCTGTCCAGGGTGTACCCCGCCTTGTGCCCCATGTCTCCTGGGATAGGCTCCAGGCCCCCCGCGACCCTGAATACAGGATTAAGCGGTATAGACGATGAGGGAGTGAAATGTTGGTGCAATGCTTTTTTAAAATGGTGCTTTCATTTATTAAGGAAAGAAAAAGTGTCCAAATGTGAAAAAGTCATCGGCCCCTAATGTGATTGTTGGGTTGGAAAGCTGAGTTAAAGTCCACTTGACCTCCTCCCACGACGTGAAAGACTCATTGTCAGTTATCATGAATGCTTCATTGCAGCTGTTGGGTGGCACAAGCAGTTAGAGTAGTTACGGTGGGCCAACCACTCCTGGGAAGCTTCACTGCTGTTCTGCGTTTTCTCCATTTCTGTACAATGGCTCTCACCGGAGTCCCAAAGTCTCCAAGAAATGGATTTATAACCCGTTCTAGACTGAAACACATCAATTCCTTTGTTTCTCATCTGTTTCTGATGTTGAGTTCCTTTCGATCGCGGCATGATGTCAGATCTTTTAGCGTGCTCCACTTTGTCAGACACGTTCTATTTGAGTGACTTCTTGATTCGACAGGTCTGGCAGTAATCAGGCCCCGGGTGTGGCAAGTGGACTTTAACTCAGCTTTCCAACCCAACAATCACAGTTCATTCATAAATTAGCAAGGGGGGCAATTACTTATTCACATAAGGCTAGATAGGTTTCAACAGCTTTTTTTCCCATAATGAATTAAATCATCATTTAAAAACTGCATCCCCGTCTGTCTGTCTGTCTGTCTGTCTGTCTGTCTCTGTCTGTCTGTCTCTTTCATTCATGTGAGTACAGTAAGCAATAATGTGTGTGTAGTATACGGCCAAGAATGTGAAGTATGTTTATGAGCTCATTCCTGCATGCATGTCTTGTGTGTGTTGTGTGTGTGTGTGTGTGTGTAGGACTATCCAGACCCATGCAGTCATTTCCGTAGCAACTAAAAGCAAACATTCTCACTTTTCTCAAAGGAAGTGATTCAATTCATTCTCCTTTTCCCTCTCGTCCACACACACACACACACACCCACACACGCTCAGACACACTCAGACGTAGACTCATGCACAGACATGTTGTGTCTCATTTCATCCACATCAGACATGCTTACTTCTCTCTCTCACCCACAGACGGGCTTGACTTACTTAGTTTCCTAAACCAAAAGATTGTTTATGTTTTTGTGTGTGTGTTTGTGTGTGTGTGTGTGTATGTGTGTGTGAGAGTGAGAACTGTGGTAGCCAACAACAATACAGCATTCCATTTTCCAGTTTTTGCTCCAAACATCCGATCCAAACACATACACACCCACCCACACACACACACACACACACACACACACACACACACACACAGAAAGAGAGCGAGAGATGTCTCAGTTTATCACACGACTAATTTGCAGGATCACACTGCTCCTGTGACATCACACACTTTACTTGAGCTTCTGTGTGCAGATTCACCTTCATGTATCTTCCACATCATCGCATGAAAAGTGAAAGCGCACACACACACACACACACACACACTGCAATCAGCTCCGGTTACCAAACGCCGACCCGGCGTGTCTGTGTCACTGTGGTATTAAACTGACCAGCTGTGGTTATTCAGGCCACTGGCGAGGTCCACCATGACGCAGGAGATGCTCTTCATGCACCGCCACCACTTTCCCAAAAACACGCCTAGTTCCTAGCAGGGCGATTTCTTTCCCTTCCATTCATCTCGGGTATAAGCATCAAAACATAAGTGTCTCACAAGTTTCGTTATGACGTCAGCGAAAAGAAAGCAAATGACAAACCAAATGTCCCTCCAGAAGCACCACCCACCAGGCTCTCAAATTAGCCTGAGAGACATGAACCCCATGATGTTGAGGTATTATTGCAGACAGACGGCCCATTCCATGAGAAAGTTCACCAGGGGTCAGATCAGCAGATGGACTTCAATAGGGGTGAACGATTATGCTGATGGTCATTTCTTTGGTCAAGGCACTGATGAGGAACTGAAACTCACCCAGCTCAACCTCTCCCGTTCCCAGATTAAGCTCATATCTGTCATTGATGGATGTCCAACTTTCAAGAGATATCATTCCTTGCCACGGACCATACCCAAGTACCCCATCATCCTAGGTTTCCCATGGATGCATCATTATAACTCCAAATTTCCAGGGCAGTTAAGATTCGTTATTGTGTTCAATATTGTCTCTCCATGGTCTCGCCTCAGCAACAGTCAGAAGAACCATCTATTCACGTCCCCAACAAATATCAAAATTTCCAGGGAGGTTCCTGTAAAACCAAGCCAACTGGTTCATTGTAGAATTTGATTGTGTGGTAGAACTGGTTCCTGGTCCAATGCTCTAAGGCAGTTGAATTTATCCTCTTACAGTTACTTCACAGAGAGCCATATGGATGAATATACCAAGGGGGAGTCTGCCCGGGCATTGCCTACGGAGGGCATAGTCAACTCTCCTTCCCCTTGTTCCTGCAACACTAGAACAATCAAAATCAGCAACCACATTTAATAAACTGGACCACATTTCAGAAGAACATGAATCGAAGTCAGTTTCAGTTTAGTTACAGCTTCCGGACACTATGGGCATGTTTTTGTTTTGTACATTAGGACTCCAAGATCATTTCCAGGAACACTTGACCTTCAAAGTCTGATTCATTTTGATCAGTGAGAAGACAATCGCTCTGTGATCTGGAACCGTTACCAAGTCCGCTGGAAAAGGTGGTCTCGGGAAACAATACAGCATACTCTGATTTGGTCACGGATCAAATCAGATGTGGAAGCCATTCATACCTGAGAACAGAAGTACGCAGATCACTGTTTAGACGTGACATCATCAGTGCTGTATCAGAGATTGTGAATACGCAAGTGTACCCGAGTACGGAGAACAGAATTAACGTGAAAGTGGCCAGTTAGGGAGTTGGGAAGGGGGAGCAATGGATCCTGGGGGTCAGTACAAAACAATCGCGCCTAATGTGAAAACGCATTAAACAATCCTGGGCTCTGTAGCCCCCCATCAAAGTTTTACTTACTCACTCATCATCTGTACTGCTTTGTGTAAAGGGGTCAGGGGGCCTGGAGTCTATCCCAGGAGGCTTAGGGCATGGGGTGGCAAACATCCTGGATTTTTGGTCATGGTCATTCACACACTATGTGCAATTTACACAATACACTCTGACACCATTCAGCACGTCTTTAGACTGTGGGAGGAAACCAGAAGAAACCAAGGAACCTGACCAGGCACAGGGAGAACATGCACATGCAAACTCCATGCACACAGACCTGAGGTAGGAACTGAACCCGATTTCTGGGGTGTAAGGCGACAGTGCTGCCCTTGATGGTTCAGTGTTTAAGTAATGAGGTGCTAAAGACATGCTTGTGCACTTTGTTATAACATACACATAATATAACATACATTCCAAACAAGTACAACACATTCTTCAATGCCTCCTAAAGGACCAGCCTGTGTTAAAGCGGTGAAGTGTGAATTTCCTCGACCTCTTTTCCTAGATATATTATAAGCTCCAAAGCAAAGTCACAGCAGTTATAACAATTTCCCACTACGGTTAATGAGCTGCAACTCTTTCTAGGTTTGGCAAATGTTTTTCAGGCATTTCATCAATGGGTTCAGTTCTAATGACCACCCTATAACCTCTCTCTTTTTGCATTTGGAACGGAATCATGTCGCCAAAGAGGCTTTTCAAAGACTAAGAATGGCTTTTCCTAATATATATATATTTATATATATACTCTAGGAGGAAATAAGCATCACACCAAATAGTGCTCCTGCTGGTCATATGCAGCACCTGAATCCAGCGTCGATGCATCAGGAAGATTTAGTGGTAAAAATTGAAAACTAAACTGAGGTGAGGAAAATAAATTTCAAAAAGTCTTTAGTTGTTAGAAAGAAGGTATAAAAGAAACAAAAAGTCACAACTTAGGACACAAGTTTACTCGGGTGGGATGAGACCAGAGCCACAACACTGAGCTGGTGTGTAAATCTCTGCAAATAATCTGTCATTAAACAATCCTTCACTTCTGACACTAGTTATAGCTTAGACGTCACAGCAATGAATCACTTAGGATGGCTGTTCTCAGGTGAAATAAATTAACCTCCAGGGTCTGGGTTCGATTCCCACCTCTGGGCTGCGTTTTTAGGGTTTGCATGTTCTCCCCGTGCTTGGGGGATTAGATCCAGGTAGGAAAGTTACATCACATGTCTGGGGTACATTGTCACGTGCATCCTCTACAAGTGCAGTACAAGCCCAGGAGGTCCAGAAGCGTAAATGCAGTGGTGATAAAGATAGTACTGCTATGAAGCGCCAAGCAATAACGATGGAGACAAGAGTAAAAAAAAAAATTGAGAAATGAAGCAAGGTGAAAAGATGGCAGATGTTGTTCGTTCTTTTAACATAAATCGTTCAACCATGGGCACGATTCTAAAAAACTCTGTACTGTAATGTACTGTATATAGCCATTCATGTTAGTATACTAGTACCTAGAAAATGTATGTTGGACTCACAAACAAACTGGACTTACGAACGAGCTCTCGGAAAGGAACTTGTTCGTATGTAGGGGAGTTATTGTACTGCAAAAGTTTCATTAAATTCTGTCCAGCGGTCGATTTAAGACGTGCCCACAGTTTGACGCATTCGCAATTCAGTGTCAAAAGCTAAACAACACGGTTTATAATCTGGCACATTACTGCTCATATAGGAACTTCACTTTTAATCAACATTTTTTATTTCATCTATGGTGCAGGTTTAACATCCAGGTAAATACCTTAGGGCAGGCAATGTTTCATTAAATTCTGTCCAGTCAGTTTTGCGTGATGACGTGACAAATATGGCTGGACAGACAGACATGCAGACAGACAGACACAGAACATTTTCTGAGACTGGCATCACACGTTCACATTCATCGTGCATCAGTGGAAAGGGGCTACCACTGACCAGATGCGTATTTGTTTCGTAACTTGAGTGGTGTTCTGGTTTTTCACCTGCTGAGGAAAACATTACATCAAAAGCGCATGGCAAAGTTTGCACCATGCACCTCCAGGGTATAAAGACATGCAGGTCAGGCTAATTGGTGTTCCCAAATTGCCTGTAGTGTGTGTGTGTGTGTGTGTGTGTGAGTATGTGTGCACCATGCAATGGATTGGTTTTCAGTCTTTCAACATATGAAATGGAAAGAGCAAATTCTGACCAAAATCTTTATTTTATTTATATAGATATTTTTGACACATCCTGAACGAGTAAAAGATTCGATTCCTTTGACTCTACTGATCCAGGTGTATCGACTCAGTAAAAAAAAAAAAAAAAAGAATCTTTTTGCACATCTCTAAGTGCTTGATCTGGGTTGGTCTCGCTCCTCCTCTCCTCCTCCTCCTCTTGACTTTCCCCAGAACTTTAAGATGCACACACACACACACACACAGACCATGCATGCATGCGCACACACACTGTCTCTCTCTCTCTCTGCCTCACACACACACACGCAGCTGGAAGAGGAAAAACACTGCGCTGGAGGAGGAGAGGACGCGCCGCTGCTCTGTTCACCGACCACAAGCTTTCGGACTTGAGGATGTCCCGCGCGCTCCTGTTACTGACCTGATGTTGTTCTAACAGAAGAAAAAAAAAAAAGCTTTTTTTTGTTTTGGTTGTTTGTTTGTTACTTTTACTTTTATTTCTTTTCCCCCTTTCTCTTTCATCTCCACCGCAAACGAGCCGAGCGCGCGCGCGAGCGAGAGATGCCAGCATGCGCTCGGTGACGCTCCCGCCGCTGCCGCTGCTGCTGCTGTTCGCCTGTCTCGCGCTCCGGAGGCCGGCGGCGTGCGTGGAGCGCGCGTCCATGCGCGAGCGCTTCAAGGTGGTGATCGCGCCGCTGATCTGCAAGCGCACGTGCGAGCGCAACGGCCAGTGCCGCGACACGTGCGAGCAGGGCGACAACACGACGCTGATCGGCGAGAACGGGCAGGCCGCCGACACGCTCACCGGACACGGCTTCAGAGTCGGTAGGTCCCATCCGAGCAACCCCGTCGCCCCACGGCGGGCCTGAGTCGTGGGATGCGCGCTCTCCAACCACACCAGCGCGCGATTAGTATCAGTACTCACTCATGCGCGTGCTGCCTGAATGCGTCATAAAAATAAGAATTGGGTATACTTCTGACGTCACACGTTCACCGTCATCCTGCGTGTTTTATTTGTTTAACTACCTTATGTGTGGCTTATGTGCGGTTGCGCAGCCTCCATGTGGCGACCCCTGACCAGGTGCGTGTTTGTCTAGTGACTTCTGTTTATTCACCTGATGGGGAAAACATTACAGCGAAAAGTATAAAGCGCGCGGTGGTGTAATGGTTAGCACTGGCACCATGCACCTCCAGGGTCCGGGTTCGATTCCCACCTCTGGTACACTACTGCTCACCTTCTAACTCAGTGCTTGTTCCTGATTTTTTATTCCTTTCTACACTGTAAAGCAATGCTGAAGGCGTTTATGCAAAATACATAATAATCTCCTTTGAATAGTTGATGTTGAGATGTATCTGCTACTGATGGTCTGAGGTCCTGGTTGTTATTTGGTGATTTCTGAGGCTGGTGACTCTAAATGAATTTCTCCTCTGCAGCAGAACAAACGCTTTGGTCCTTTGGTCTTCATACGGGCCCGTTTCATCATGGTGCTTGATGGGTTTTGCAAATGCGCTCGACAATAACTGTTCTTGCAAGAACTGTTCCAGAAAGCCTGACCTCTGTGTCTTAAAATAACAACTGACTGTTGCTGTTGTTGTTGTTGTTACATAATTACGTAATTCCATATGTGTTGTTTCATAATCCCCAGTATTGTTTTAGAATGTAGAAAATAAATCACTAAACAAAACAAAAAAATTTGCAAGTGATCCTAAACCTTTGAGTGGTGGTGTAAGTGTGCCCTCCGGGTTCTCCGGTTTCCTCCCACAGGCCGGAGGCATGCAGGTTAAGCTCATGTGTGAATGAGTATGAGTGTATGTGTGTGTGCAATCCTGTGATGGATTGGCCCGCCTCGTGCCCTAAGCCTCCTGGGACAGGCTCCAGACCCCCCACGACAGGATAAAGCATTATAGACGACGATGAGTGACTGAGCCAGTGAGTGATTTTCTGGTTTTCACCTCCCAGGGGAAACACTACATCAAGAAGCAAATTACTGGTGGCTCAGTGGTGTAGTGGTTCGCAATGTTAGCGCCTCGGGTATGTGTGTTTGCATGTTCTTCCCGTTCTTGGTGGGTTTCCATCCACAGTCCAAAGACATGCAGATTACTCTAATTGGCGTTCCCAAATTTCCCGTAGAGTGTGTATACGTGTGTGCGTTCAGGGTGTACCCTGCCTCCTCCCACAGTCGAAACACATACAGATTAGGCTAATTGGGGTTCCCGAATTGCGTGTGGGTTATGAATGCGCATGGAAATGTTGATTGGAGATCGTATCACAGTTGTAAAATGGGAATAAATACAGTGATCACCAGTGGCCTCCACTGTCCCTAGTTGGATTACAGAGGTTCCGAGATGGATCGATGGATGGATGGATGGAAAAAGCAGTTTGGACATGCGCTGATAAAAGTTTTCACCCTTGCCTCTGGTAGATTTGTTCATGCTGTTTAAAATAGCAGGAGATCTAATAGGAAACAACATGCTGGCTTACGTTTCATTAGGTGAATGAAATTTATACTCGCTGGCGTGTATTGAGGAAGGTGATTGGTCTCGGTTACTTCCTGTTTCTGCATTTGTGATGATGCAGAAAGGGTTGTCATGGTTACTGATTGATGTATAAGACATTCACAGCACTGAGGCCATGCAGTTGTTTGAATTCCACTAACAGGATGATAAAAAGTTGCCAAACTTACAGCTCGGCTGCAAATACGGTAGTGAAGATGGGATAAAATGAAAAAAAACATTTAAAAACCCACCCTCACCTCTTATCATGACCTCGAACTCACTTGGAACAGCACTTCCTCGATGCTCAACACCATGTTGATTGTTAAATAGCCTCAGGCTCAGCATCATGTAGCTGCATTGATTTTCCACACGTCCAGCATTCGCGTCAACACTTCTACAACCGAGGCCCTGACTCTCAGGTCCTCAGATTGTTGGAAGTTTATCTATTGTTAAACGAATAACAGTAACAATATTAATAACTATAACAATGCTCTCAAATAACAACAGAGCAAGACTCCAGTTAAAAAAAAAAAATTTTTTTAACTTTTTCTATTTTCATCCATAAATGTGCGGAAGGTTTGACATTATTTGAGACAAGAAGGGAAGTTTTTCGACGATTTGCGTAGCCGCTAGTTTTAGGTGTGGGGGGAGGGGCAGTCACACTTGTATGTTTAAAGCTATAGACTACGAAACAGTGCGTTTGAAACAGAAATAAAACTTTAGGGATTCCGGAATGCCTGATCTGAGTTTATTATCTGGAACTTTAACAAAGACATTTCGGAGAACTTTAAACTTTATGTCAGCTTGTTAAAATAGAGTATAATACTGGACCTTTAAAGGTACTTTTAGGGAATGAGCTTTCTTTCTGACAGTCTAGGCTTTGTGTAATTATGGTGTTTCTTTTTTTTTTTTTGGTTGTATTCGTTTCCCAAAAAAACCCAAGCCAGGTCATAATTAGAACTTCCGCAGCCGTAAATACAAGTTTTACAAGAAGCACAGAAGCACATAAACACAGAAGGTGTTTCACGTCTGAGTGAACGAGGGCCGAGCGAGATGTTGGAGCGAGCGGTAAAAGTCGGAGTTAGAATAACTTCAAATTGGACGGATGAATGAGGATTACGCCGGCGATCTTAGCGTGACCTTATATGCCTGCTGTAGGAGACAAGCTGGTCTGGCTTTGGAGTTTTGTAGGGAGCATGCTTTTTTGGGGAGTTTTATTTTCCCCAGCGTTTCTCCGTCTTGGCCACAGCGCCGCGTTTTAGGCAGAGAGGAGTTCGCTGCGCTCTTTATCAAGCACTACAATTACACCAGGTTTGATTGTTTCCTGGCTTTCGAGTGCGTCCAGATGGACAGACTTCTGCTCCCAGGCCTAAACTTTGGCTCCTTGTGGAGTTTTATAATGTGAGGCGCTAAAGGGTTGCTGGGTTTTAGTGTAAGATTTACGTAAAAAATAAAGCGGAATAAGAAGAGACTCCGCAATTTTTTTGTTTCACTTTTGCATTTTTTTTAGTCTTTAAGTTTTTTTTCCATATTGTGACTCTACTGTATCTCATTGTGCTCATGGTGAGGCGTGGTGCCATAGAGTCTAGCAGCAGGGTCTATAGTCTATAATACACACACACACACACACACACACACACACACATACACATGGCAGGCGCTCTCGTTTTCTCCTTTAAACTTTTATCTCCATCTCCCTGTCTCTAGAAACAGTTTCCACTCTTGAGTAATGTCTGTGTGTGTGTGTGTGTGTGTGTGTGTGTGTGTGTGTGTGTGTGTGTGTGTGTGGAAATGAGTAAGTGTGTTTTAACCTCTTCTGTTTATATCTGTGCGGAAAGGAAGCTTATGTCCGAGTTAATACATATCAGAGGTAATTTGTTATTTAAAGCCAAGAATGTCTGGGACAAATGGGGCAAAACGATTGTGTGTGTGTGTGTGTGTGTGTGTGTGTGTGTGTGTGTGTGTGTG
>QMIH01001010.1:284369-312384 GCA_003987875.1 Clarias batrachus
GGGGGGAGTCTGAATTTGGTTTGTGCTCTCACTCAAAGTTATTTTGGAATACACTCTCTCTCTCTCTCTCTCTCTCTCTCTCTCTCACACACACACACGCACACACACACACACACACACTCACCAGGATTAAAACGTGAGCAAAGCCCAAAATAATCCAATGTGGCAAAAATAAAAGAGGAAGCTGATGGTAGTGAAAGATAAATTTATGGAAATCTAAGCCCAGTGCACACACACACACACACACACACACACAGGAGAAAAAATATTCCTACTAATCACACCAGAAAAGAACATTTGTATCTACGAGACAACTGTTAACCGAGTTTAATTAGTCTGCTAGTTTAATAAGTCAAAAACTAGCATTGCTAGCCACAGCTAATGAACCAACTAACTTAATAACTAAATACTCTGTATCTAACTAATTAAATAACTAAGTAATGTGAGCTAACAATTTACAGCCAGTGATCTGTTAGTAAGGTCTACTTGTCCATAAGAGTGATCCTGAAATGTTAAAAAGGTTTAATTCAAATGTTAGCTGTTACGTAAGCTAAACTTTCGCTAAAGAAGACGAATACACAGTATAGAAAAACCTATATAAAAATCACTAGCTACCACTTCCTAACGATCAGATAATATTTTGTATATATTAAATAAATATGGTTGTTAAGTGGTATAAATCAGAACATCAGCAAAGAGAGAAAGCTTAGCATTAGTCTAACAACAAATTGTTAACAAATATAAAGCAGGGACCCGAAACACAGTCCGAAATGGCTGCCTTGCTTTTTAAGAAATATGGCTAAACATTGAAACATCTCTTGTAAGAAAGAGAAAGCTAGCATAACTAACCCACTTACTGATTAGCTAGATTAGTTAGAAATTTTAGTTAGTTGTAGTTAGAAAGTCATATAAAAAAGCAAATGTTAGCTACAGTGTTATCTGTAAAAAATAATTATTTTATAAATTTATACATCAACATGTTTTTTCTATCTGCTGTCATTAGCTAGTTAAATCACGTTAGCTAGAATGGTATATATGCTGCGATATTATGCTAGTTTATCAGTTCTAGCAGTCAAGTGGAATGAGTCATTTTTAGCAATCTTTGACAAAATTGAAAACTGTGATGGTTATCTCTAGCTAGCATAGCCACAAGATTAAGTTTAAAAAAATTAAATGCAAATGATGTAGAAAAATGATGACTGGCGTTTTCAGTGTGTTAAATAGGATGAGTTGTCGTTGCTGTACATAGTCGCCTAAATAATTTTGGCTAAAACTGTATTACATTGTGTTAGTTAGTTAGTTAGTTAGTTAGTTAGTTAGTTAGTTAGTTCTTAGTTAGTTTGTTGTTAAAGGATTTCAATGATTTAAAACAATACAAACAGTACAAACGTTAGCTAATGTTAGAAATATCATAATGTTTGTTAAAAGGTTTAAGATAGGAGCATAAACGCTGCAAAAATTACTTTCAACCTTTTACTCTGCTTATTGTTTATTGCTCTATGTTTTGAGACATGCATAGTGTATAGCTCTGAGAGTGAGCAATGTACAAGGGGTTAAAAAACTTCTACTCATCTGTACAATAGATTATACGCTACATTTAAACCCTCCATTGTGCTTTTTTTGTGCTTTTGTGGTCTGAATAAACCATCATCATTCTCACAGTGATACCTTGAGACAGTTCAGGTTCTCCTCAGGACATCAATCCGACAGCAAACTGAGCTGAGAAGACTTTCTTTTTTTCTTTTTTTCTTTGTGGGAAGTCCACAACTTCTAAATTTGGAGCTGTTAATCTGGTGCACAAGGTTTTAGCAATGCCAGCTTGGTAAAGAGCTATATACATGCTGTGATGTTAGGTGTCACACAAAGTCCAGTGTGCCCCAAATGTTTCCGTATACAGGGGACATCGGAACTTTTCCCAGGATTTTCAAGGTACTTAAATTATTGGAAAAGTAGCTTAATAATAAAATGATTAACTGAATATAAATTTATGCAAAAACATTTTCAAACTGCTGTCCTGTCCAGAGCGATGAATGTAAGATGAGCGATGCACCCATCATGAATAGTGCTCACTGTACTGTACAAGCCTCTGGAGGAAGTGTTATGATCTGGGGTTACTTCAGTTGAATGAAGTCAGCTGATGACCTGAATGTACTGAATGACCAGGAGTGAAGTTTTTCTTCCCTGGTGGCATGTCCAAGGAGTGCTTCTGGAAGCATGAGAAATCATTTTCACACAACACATTGTATTCTGTAATCAGTTATAAAGTGACTAAATGAAATCCTTGACCTGGCAGCATATAAGCTGAATATGTGTTTTGTTCGGCTTGATTCAAAATTTACTGTTTTATTGTTATTATTATTATTATTATTATTATTATTATTTATTCGATTTGGAAATGATTTGTGTGAATTAGTGAAAAAATATTACACTAAGTAGAGATTTTGACTCAGATTTGAAATATCATTACCATATGAAATTTTATTACATAAGACTTCACTTTGTAATTGTTATCATTTTACTTTAGATTGATGCCCTGATGAAATGTATTAAGAACACAGTCACACACATACTCCTCTTATTGACTAACGTAACATGGTGCCAACGCATCTGAAGCACTTCTCCACACATACCGAGGCCTGGTTCTGGTCCGGAGCTCTGGAATAGCGAAGTTGGGTATGCTACAGCCGCCCAGCTGCCATTACCAGACGTTGACTCACTGTAACCAAACACGAGCAAAGCTCTTTTAAATCCTTGCTGTCATTTCTCATACACTGAGTACATTAACTCTCTCTCCCTCGTAGAGCGCAGAACTGACACACCTTGTTCACAATCAGGAACTTCATGTGATCCATGTTGAAAATTTTTGTAATCCATGTTGATGATTTCTATCATAGTTCCGGTGATGTATGGCACAAATCGTTTAGTAAAATGATGTGGTACATAGTTATTAGTTGTTTTGTATTCAAACCAACTGAAAGCAGCTAAATTTGTTTTCCCCCTTAAAGTTTTTTATAAATAAAATTAGTCCTACACAATTAATCGCACAAAAATCTAAATAGTGATATGGACCTGTGCATTTATTTAATCACAAAAGGTTAGCATTTATTACAGGTAATATAGGCATAGTTTATAAAAACATATTGGCAAACGTCCTCTTAATGAGATCATTTGTGCCATTATTTGCTGTTAGCCTAGATAAATACGAAATGATACATTTAATAGTTAAATATTACAGTAGTTAAATTGCAATCGCAATGAAAATATATCATGATTTGAAAATATATCAAATCATACAGACCTAAATAAAAACGCCGTCAATGAAAAACTAGACAACGGCTGGGATATTGTTAGCAGACTCATAAATATCACTAAACATACTGTATACCAAAGAAATGTTCTTCAGAATCGTGATATAATTTTTTTGGTTTGATCACTCAGCCGTAGTATGTAATCTTATATATGAACAACGGTGTCACAGTATACTTTTCCTTCAATGTAATAAATATTTCAGTTATTATAATACAATTAATTAAATTACTTAAAAATACTTTACGTTTACTTATTTTATTTCACTTTTTTAACAAGCATCATCAAACAGTAATTTACATTTTTATTTACGCATTTTAAATACTTCCTTTCCCAATTTTGTCCTCCTCCTAGGTCCCACCCTCTAGCTATCAAATCATCATACGACAATAGCTACCAACATACCACTTCCTCTATGACACCCAAAGTTGGTCAGCCAGCCGTACCTTTTTCACGCGTGAAAGAAAAGCGCTATCCGCCCTCTTACACATACATGAACTCAGAGAGAATAAGAACTAGAGCCATAGAGGGAAAACCCCTCCCACATATGGCTGTGGTATCATCAAGATTCGATTCACTCTGTCCGAACAGCAGAGCAAACGCTTTTAGGCAGCACCACTCGGGATGCCGTTTACTTTTCTTGTTCCACTGACACATGCCAAATCTTAAGTTGTTGACAAGATGGTTTGAACACCATGTCTTTGATAGCTTTCACCTGCTATGTGTGTGAGAGAAAAAGATTAAATATGTGTCATTATCAGACAGCTTTTTTGAACCCCATGTTGCTGTTGAGGTTCGAAGCTACACAGTGTGGTTATTTAGCGATTTCAGACGCATGACGTGTCGCCTGAGGTTCTTTTGCTGAAGCGGGCGATGTTTGGTTTGGGCAGCTATAGCTCACACACAGTGGCTGGAAGACTGGGAGACATACATGTCCTTTTTGGGTGCGTAGAAGGGGATTGTGTAAGTATCTCACGTTTCCTGAGCTTCCTGAACGTCACTAAAGCATGACTGGCAACGCTAGCTGTCTTCTCCTGCCGCTGGAATTCCTGTAGGGGTTATGTGATACAAGCATAACAAATCAACCGCTCTGCGTTGTTCTGCTATTGCGTAATAATCAGCAATGGCAAGGCGAGATGAGACAGAGATATTTACACCTTGCCGAAGTGAGTTATTTTCCGACTTATTAGAGAATGACACGTTATCCTATTCAAGCATCTGAAATCATGTTTTATAATGTTCGTCATTGAAACAAGTTACTTCCTGTTCTCACTTGTGTTATAAAAGCCTAGAATGAGCCGGTCTCTCACGAGCCTCTCGTCTCTCTTGCTTTAAATGTTAATTAAACAAAAACGAGGCAAAACTCTTTTTGGATGTTGGAGATGCGGCAAAAGTTACAGTTTCACTACTGACTCCTGAGAGTACCTCTAAACTCCAGAATCAACCATCAGAGCAGCCGATGATGTCACCACTCAGGTGTTTGGTGAAATTATTAAAGAGTTTTAATAGCGTTTTAATTTTTATATCTTCACGTGTTTCCGCGTAATCCGTCCTCAGCTTTATATCTTGTCTCCAAGTAAGGGACAGATCAGAGAGGACAAACTGAGAGGGCCGACGTTATACAGTAGCTTTTCCCTCTGCTCTTTCTGTTTCGCTCTCTTCAATTTCACACACATACGCCACATATTTTTCTCCTTTCTTGCCTCTCGTTTTTCCAGCTTTGGTCCTCCTTCCTCCTTTAACTCTTTCACCTCTCTCTTTTTTTCTCTCTCTCCGTTTTTCTATACCTCCTGTGCGCTGATGATTTTTATACACGTCACTTTTCTAGTAATGCGCGTGGAAAAAGTCGTAAATTATGGCTCGGCGTGGGCTGACTTTTGAAAAAAAAAAAAAAGACCACAAAAATATGCTGTGTGTGTGTGTGTTTATGTATGCCCGCATGTGTGTGAGAGAGACTCTTTGAGACGAGTGTTTTGCTCCAAATGATCTGCCGTGGGTGTGCTGCGTCATCAGCTGGTAGTGATAGCCTGTGTTTAAGGTCTTTACGAGAATAAGCTTACACACACACACACACACACACACACACAGAGCCGTGTCGTTTCCATCCAGTGGTGTCTTATATTCGTTTACGTTTACTCACTGGACCGTACAGCTAAGGTTCGAGTCCGTCTGTCTTTCACAGTCTCTCTTTCTTTCTCTCCACTTATTGGTATCAGATCGAGCTCGAATGAAGCTCCGTATTTGTTCGTGCCGTAGCCAGAGATTTCTCCCCTTCTGCGCTCCCGGACCACAGCCCCGTCAGCCTCAGGACGGAAAAATTTCTCCTGGCTCTGATAAAAAAGAAAAGTGAAAAGGAGGGGTTGGAAATTTTTTCAAGCGGTCCCATGCTGACCTAAGCTGCAAAAAGTGTGGGGACAAGAACAAACGTTCTGAAAGGGAGAAAAAAGGAGGGGAAATGTGTGTTTTAGTGAAACTCAGAAAGGTCGCGGCCTTACTGCTAATGTTTTCTCACCGGAGCCAATTTTCCCTGCCGTGAAAGAAGCCAGTTATTTACGGCTCTCATTAGAAAGCGCAGGGGCAGAGCTGCAACCGGTACAAATAACAGTTTCTCCTCAGAGTTAGTGGACACGCTAACACGTTTTCCACTCAGCAGGGAGTGGTGTGGAACCGGAACAAAATAACATACAGTTCATGAAGTGATTAATGATCGTACGTCCCTTTTATACATATTTGACTAAAATATGAGGTAAAATATCACCTTAGCCTGAATTCTGCTCCCTAAACAGTTTTTATTTCATTTCATAGATTATCTAATTATCTATGTTTTTTGTCTGCAGCTAATCCAGCTAAATCCAGCTAATTAGCTAGCAAACAGGCAAAAGAGCTAGAATGTGTGATGAGCAGCGCTGCAACAGGCACGGATTCTCCTCAGTGTTACAGTACCTGGCATGCTAGCACATTTTCCACACACCTCACCATAAAGTGTAAGGACTAATACTGTGAAACTGTTGATGTTGGAAGATTTTGCAGAACACACTTAAAAATAAAGTTCCTAAAGTCATTAATGATCACACATTCTCTGTTTTTAAAGCTCTTTTAAATTTTTTTTAAAGAAACTATAAACTCCAGAACTCCAGTGCTGCAATGGCTACGGATTCTCCTCAGAGTTAGCGCATATGCTAACACATTTTATACACCACAGCATACAGTAGTTTGAGAGCTGAACTTTTATATGAAGAAAAGGAATATGTGGGAATGTTGTGAGCTAAAACACAATTAATATTGGAGAATTAAGTCCTGTGTGCGTGTGTGTGTGTAAAACTGAATCCTGAAGTAAATCCTGTCTGAGAAAACAGGTGCAGGGAGAAAAAAAAAATCCCCTCAGGCTCTAGCTAACTGTTGACTAGCCAGCCCTGTCAGTACTGTTATATGTAGCATATAGTACATTAAATACAATCCTATTTGTTTGTGATTAATTTGCTTAAATGCTTGGAGTTAAACTTGTTAAACTAAATGTGACTTTATGTGATAGCTTTATGCTAGGTGTCTAGTATGCTAGGCTCCATCAGGTTTTTAACCAATTTGCTTATACAGTCATAGTCAACTACAGCGTTAGCTAATACATGAATAATTAGGCTAGCAAACCCTGATTTATTTACAGGTTTTGTAAGGGTGTAAAATATGTATATTTCTTATTAGATAAAGTTAAGTCTTAGTGTTTAGCATGATGACATGCTAACTGGCTGTGCTACCTGACAGGCACATTTACATTTATATCTGCAGACCTCTTATCCAGAGCGACTTACAAAAGTGCTTTGTAGTTTCCATCATTGGATAGATCCTCACATTGGGTCACTAGGTTAGGTACATCAGTTAAACACCGTTTATTCATTTATTTATTTATTTATTTATTTATTTATTTATTTTATATAGGAGAGGTTAGTATTCATTCACTCTGCATAGGAATGCCCTCCCTTACAAATGTTCGCCTTAAGAATTAAAATTTTACAAGAAATTTGTATTAGCATACATTTTTGGCATACGAACGTACTGAACTGAACGCCGGCTAAGTTGCATGTGCATTCGCGAACCGTTCAGAACTACAGTGGAAAGCCAAGCAGATCGGGTTTACGATCTTTTTTTTCAGTCAACAAAAGTTTCAAACGATTCAACTCTGCATGTGTTCAAAAGCTACGTAATTTTCCGTGAGTTCATAAATCAAGGTTTAGTGAGGTTTAACGTCTATTGACTTAATTTTTCTACTTATTTTATATTTACATGTATTTTCTAAATGTTTTGTTTTTTTTATATGAAAAATATGATTATAGTGTTGGAAATTGGTAATATTATAGATTATCTGCATTTACATTATTTTTTATGGGTAACTTAACCTAAATCATTTTCACGTTAACAACTTACTTCAAGAACGAAATTAAACACGTATGCAGAGGTTCTGCTGTTATTGTGTTTGGGACTGATGGTGTATTATGAAGTACTTGAGATAACGTGCTCTTAGGGACAATTTAAGAGCTGTGCGGGACGGTTAAAAGGTTTATACCAGGCTGTATAGATTAAGTAAATATCTAGTGCATTAGTGTATTACTTAAACAGTGGCATGCAGTGTTGACTTTACCATTTAGTGATTCAATTCTTGCATACCGTTAGCGTGAATCAGCCTGCAAGTCACGATATGTTATATTCACCACCTCGAGCAGCAGGGACAGAACTGTTCTTATTTCGAAACTTTTTTTTTTTTCCAGTTATTCATCACGAAGCATATTATCCGCTTGTTAAGTGTGACCTAATGTTAAAATTCAGGGTCTGAATTCCCCCAGATCCAAACGACACGTCATCGAACGATGACATCATTTCAATCAAGCTGTAATTGCATTGGCATTGAGTCGATAAATTCATTCGTCTCAAATAGAGCCTTCACTGTGGATGTCCTGTCTGTTGGGATGAATCACTCCGGCAGCCAGGTGTCCTTGAAATAAAGTCTGCCCCTTGCTCAGTGTATAGTGTTTAAGTGTTTAGATTGACTTCATACTACCTTCATACCTGGCTGAAAAAACAACACATTTTTTCATGAATTGAAATTTTTCAAGAAATGCGAATTGGCACACAAAGCATCTTCGGCAGAGGAACAGAACGAATAAACCGAATTGAGTTTATGAATTTCACAATTTTTTTCAGTCAGCAAAAGCTGTTTCGAAAGAGTCAACCCACGATACCAACGTTGCCTTCGGCATGTGTTAAAAAACTATGTGATTTTTCCTGCGCTTTCGTAATATTGTAATATTTTTGGGTGACTGGAACAGATTAAGCGCCACAGTGGGTTAGTGGTTAGCACTGTCGCCTTGTACTCTAAGTGTGATGGGTTTCTTTGGGGTACTCCGGTTTCCTTCCAAAGACATGCAGTTTAGGCTAATTGTTGTTCCCAATTTGGCAGAAGTGACACAATCTGACTTGGAGATCATCGTCTTTCGCCTTAAACCTCTTTGACAAAAGTCAAGACAAAGTGCAGCCATTTTTACAGATTTCAAAGCTTGGCAGTCAGTGGCAATGTTCTTTATTTGTGTGTGTGTGTGTGTGTGTGTGTGTGTGTGTGTGTGTGTGTGTGTGTGTGTGTGTGCGTGTGTGTGTGTGTGTTTGGCAAGCACACTGTTTAAACAGCCTTCTCATTCTCTAATGCTTTCCCGGTCAGGAGACCAGAGATTCACAATCAGAAATGAGTGTTTGTGTTTTTTTGTGCGTAATTGTGTGTCATTTTCATCCAGTTGTACTTCTGCATATTGCGTGTTTGTGTGTGTGGTTGCAGTTGATTATGTCTTGTTTATCTGTTGAATAGTTTATATACAGTAGCCTGACATAAACTGCATCTATATATGTTTTCTGTGTGTGTGTGTGTGTGTGTGTGTGTGTGTGTGTGTGTGTGCACAATGTTCTCAGACAGCTATTTTTAAGAAACTGCGATTATGTCATTTATTTTTGGCTGCAGCTCTCTCTGTCTCTCAGGCTCTCTCGAACACACACACACACACACACACACACACACACACACACACACACACACACACACGAACTCTCACATAAATAATATTTAATTACAGCACATTATATGATTTAAAACAACAACACTAAAGTACTTTTTATTCTCTTTTGCCTCTTTGTTCATTCACTACTGACATCGTACACACTTGTTCCCAGCATCAGCCACACACACACACACACACACACACACACTGTCTCGATGTCACCGGGTGGGAATGTCCTGCTTTTAGAACTTGTTGATCATTTCAGAACGCTTAATGCTTAACTGCTTCGCCAAAACAGTTTACATTTATAATCTGGGTCATGTGCTGGATTCATTCACAGACCAAACTGAAAAATATATACTGTATATTTTCAAGGATTTATTTGCTGATACAGATAAAAGACTTGATTGTGGCATTTCTTTATTGACAAAGTTAAAGGATTCATTTACAGGATTCTTTTGCAGTGTGAGTTAATTGATTCATTTGCAATTTTTGTTTCCAGTCTAAAATAAACCTTTCACAGGATTCAGGATTTGTTTACAGACTAAATTAAACAGACCAAGTCAAAGTGTCCGTAATTTCCATGATTTGTTTGTAGATCAAGATCAAAGATTTATTTCCATAACTCATTTGCAGAAAGGCTTAATTTGCAACAAATTCACGTGGGGATCAAAGTGGATTAATCGTTTCCAGTTACACCCTTCACAAGCTTTAGGATTCATTTGCAGGCTAAATTGAAGGATTCGTTAAAGTTAAAGGATTTATTTTCATGATTTATTAGCAGATTAGGATTCATTTGGATGGATTCAAATGGAAAAATGGTTTATTTGACTTTATTTTTTTTTTTCAGTTTAAAGTAGTTATTTTGTTTCCAGGATCCATTTGCATTCATTAATTCATTGCCTGAACCTCTCATCACCATCACACTTTGGGCACAAGGCAGGGGGCCACTGGACTACTGGCAATTTTGGAAGACATGTTAGCCTAATCTGCCTGTCTTTGGACTGTGGGAGGAAACCCTCCATGCAAACTCCATGTACGCAGACTGAGTGGTAACTGGGAATCGAACCCATGCCCTGGAGGTGCAAGGACTAACTAATACTAACATTGGTGCCAACCACAACACCACATGCTGCTGATGCATTAGCAGACTAGGTTAAAAGATTAATTCCCAAGATTCATTAGCAGACTAGATTAAAGGAGTCATTCGAATCCAAGTCTGGGCCGAGATTAAACTATTGAAATGATTCAGGATTCATTTGCATTGTTTATTTGCAGTCTGAATGTGAAAGTATTTATTTTGAGCAGTCATCTGCAGACGAAGTTACATTCCAGTATTTTGGGGGGATTAAGGACTAAGGAACTCAGGAGTCTTGGATTTATTTGTAGGCTTTGTTGAAGACAAGGAGAAATGATTTATTTGCAGGCATCCTCTTTGCACTAAACTGAATCATTTGCTAACAAGCTAAGATGTTTATTTTTGATTTATTTAGAGATTCTATTGAAGTATTCATATACAGAGTGTATTTCTGGTCTGAGTTAAGACTTTTCTTAGTAAAGTGTATCTAAAGTAAAGAATTTCTTTCCCGGATGCCGGAAGTACCATGTGAAATGATCCGGTTTGAACCCGCGCTAAATGATTCTTTTGCTGAATTGACTCTGTTAAACATCCTTAAATACAGCATGTGAAGCCATGCGTAAAGAAAGGAGCAAAAAGCAGGAAATGTCAGGGTCTTTATTTTATTGCCATGTCAGTGTACGCTTTCTACATTCCGAATGCAGTCAGCTTGTTCGAACAAATCATGAAGCATGTGAGGAGTCTAAAAAAAAACTGTCGTGTTTCCGAATTCCAAGAGAAATCAAAAAAAGTGTGTGTAGCTGTCTTACCAAGAAGCCAAAGTATGACAAGTATGTTGGTGAGAAAAAAAGTCTCATTCTCTTTCATTCTCTCTCTCTCTCTCTCTCTCGTGCCATATTTTTTCCATAAAAGCTTCAACTTCCTGTAATCTCTGTGCATGAATAAGACTTGACCATGCAGCTTTGGAACTTTACCGTATTAAATAACGATTGCTTGAATTCATGAGAAACAATGCAACCTACCTGTGAGGAAGATCATTTATTTGAAATGCATCAATTTTGCTTTAGACTAAAGCTAAAACCGAAATATAAAACTGGCTTTCAGGCGTTCATGGGATTTGAACACACAACCTTCTGGTCATCAGCTAGTATTATTATAATAATGATATAAAACTAAATTAAAGTCCCAGGTGTGTTTCAGCTGCAGAAACACCTGGTGTGTATGAGGTAAGCGCAGCACACACACACACACACACACACACACACACACACACACACACACACACACACATTAGTCACACAGGAATCTGATCCTAAATATCTCATTCACTCACTCACTCACACACACACACACACTCTCAGCAGATCTGGGAAATCCATTAGAACATGATTTTGGCTGACGCTGGTAGAAATCCTCCATTTTCCTTGCAGTCATTTTATTACGGTCGCGTTATAAATACACAGTACTTGCTGATTTCATCGCAGAAATGCCATAATCCCTCCTTCTTGTTATAGTCGTCCTCATTTTATCCTGTATTACACAACGGTTAAGACTAATCCCATATCCCGTATAAAATAAAATAAGAGCGCCTGGTGTTTTCTGTATTAAAGCATTTGCATCGTCGTGTCATTCAGAAAGTTCTGCCGTAGCTGGACCTTTAATATGGTCCAGTCAGAAAACCTGCTCGCGTCACAGCGCCCTGGTGATGCGATAACATTTAGCTTGTGAGCGCATTTTGTAATTGAAAACTAATACTAATCTTTGTAAAACACTTTTTCGTACTTTTTTGTTCCACTTTTTGTAGCTACCGAGGAAAATATGTTACATAAAACAGTTACATATTGTATAAAAATAATGTGTTTTTTTTTTTAACTGTTATTATTATTATTATTATTTAAAGGGGCGGTGCGTAACATTTTGTAACATTTTGACCCCTCTGCTATTTTTTAAGTTGTTGTAGCGAAATGACCAATAAGCATTTACCACCGGGAACGCATCATTTGGAAGGCTTTTTTTTTTTTTTTTTTTAAATTATAATTTTTTTTTTTTTTTTTTTACTAGTAATTACTTGTTTTGTGTATGTGTGCATTTTTTTGACTGGGGGTGGAGACAGTTTCAGGGCCAGAAAAACATGATCAGAAGTCTAAATGATAAAATTTTTGTTAAAGCCTCCAATTTCATGTTTAAATTGGAAATCAGATGATTCAGTGTTTGTTTTTTAGTCTGTGTGTGTGCTTTTTTTCGAGATTGCACAGATATTTCTACGATCAGTATATTAAAGCTTATTTTGTCTAGAACGTAGGGCGGAGTGAGCATAAGTCTAAAAAAATGTTTAAATGCCACTTCATGTCACGATTGGAAATCATAAGATTCAATTTTTTTTAATGACTAGTTTGAAGTTCTGTGATTAGTATATAAAGAGCATTATGTCTATAAGAGGGGTGGAGCTCATTTCAGAGCCAGAAAAGAAGATAAAAACAAGGTTCTAAAATCTTTTACAGCAGCACTGTTTTGTTGTTGTTGTGTTTGAAGTTGCAGAGCTCAGCAGGACTAATTTCAAGGCCAGAAAAAATGTGAACAGAAGTTAAAAAACAGTTACAGCATGTTTTTTCCCCGATATCTTTGTAAAGTTGATGGGTATCCCAGGTCTATAAAGACTTTGACGTTATAAAGTCCGCACCTTTAATCTCTGAGTGTGGTGTGTTATTATTGCGGTTTGGTATTTATGGACAGTTTGTTCAGTAAAAAGCTTTGGGTGACATTAAATACTGAGGTCTTATTTAACTTGTAGTCTTCGTTTTGTTCTCATAATGTTGACATAAATGTGCTGTAAAGTAGCTTTAGTGAGTCTGACAAGAACCTGAATGACCCCCTGTTTCATCTCTCTCTCTCTCTCTCTCTTTCTCTCTTATTTAGACTGTGGAGAGCTGATAATAGCTGATTTTATTACTTTTATCTATCTATCTATCTATCTTTCTGTCTCACGTTTTGGCAGATTTCTTTCTTTATCCATCTCTTACGTTGTTCTTTTTCCATCCTTCTCTCTCTCTCTCTCTCTGTCTCTCTCTCTCTCTCTCTCTCTCTCTCTCTCTTTTGCGGGTTCCATTTAGGCATGTGAAATAAGTTATGGAAGGAGGAACACCCAGTTTTGGGGAATGTGTGTGTGTGTGTGTGTGCGTGTCAAAGAGTAATAGACAGACAGACGCTGCTATTTGTAGGGAGATGTAATCTTTTGATATGTTTTGCTTTAGTGTGTGTGTGTGTGTGTGTGTGTGTGTGTGTGTGTGTGTTGGAGGGTATAAAGCTATAGTTTAGAAAATTGTCTGTCTGTCTGGAATTTTGTAAAACTCAGCAATTAACCCACCATGCACGCACACACACGCGCGCACACACACACACACACACACACACACACACACATACGCACATCTGTAACCTCAATCTCACACTCTGGGATTCTGAGCCCTGTCATTACTACACCACTTTCCCATTGTGACATCACACTACGGAGCTCTGGATTTTTTTCAGCCCCACAGAAATGAAAAGGGGCGGGGCTTGTAGCATACGGTGTTGCTAGAGCTCGTCTTACTTTTACTTGCTAATATGCTGTACGTTAGAATACACACATATTGCAGTGTACAAAACTGGAAAAGTTACTTCATACTTTCTGCTGTGGTTTAGTTGCTGGCTGTTGGGAACTAGCATCATTAGCAAGTAGCAATGTTTCTGAGACTGCAGCATTTGCTTTTCACATATTGATACTTATTTCACGGCTCTTCCATATTTCTGATCAACAAGCAAACGAAACAAACTTCTTTTTCACAAGACAAATATTTAAGGCATCTAGCTAATGTGCTAAGCTGACTGAGGAGAATTTTAAGTGATATATAGCACGTATACGCTATATGCTCTATGTAATTGTATATAATCTTCACTGCTAGTCAGCAAGCTAACATGTGCTAACCTGACAGGATTCCTGTGAAGATTTAACATTTACTGCTAATACTAGTCCTTAAAACAACATGCTAACTTAGCAACATTTGTGAGATTTAAAAAATATGTATTCATTCATAACTTTTCATTACATTTGCTAGCAAACATGCTAGAGTCTGCTAACCTGACTGGATTTGTGAGAGGATTAAATTGGGAACTAGCATCATTAGCAAGTAGCAATGTTTCTGAGACTGCAGCATTTGCTTTTCACGTATTCATACTTATTTCACGGCTCTTACATATTTCTGATCAACAAACAACCGAAACAAACTTCTTTTTCACAAGACAAATATTTAGGGCATCTAGCTAATGTGCTAAGCTGACTGAGGAGAATTTTAAGTGATATATAGCACGTATACGCTATATGCTCTATGTAATTGTATATAATCTTCACTGCTAGTCAGCAAGCTAACATGTGCTAACCTGACAGGATTCCTGTGAAGATTTAACATTTACTGCTAATACTAGTCCTTAAAACAACATGCTAACTTAGCAACATTTGTGAGATTTAAAAAATATGTATTCATTCATAACTTTTCATTACATTTGCTAGCAAACATGCTAGAGTCTGCTAACCTGACWGGATTTGTGAGAGGATTAAATTATAATTATAACATTTTACTGTTAATGCTAGTCACTAAGAGAACATGCTCAAACCCCCAAGCAGGATTTGTGAATTTTAATGAAGATTTAAAAAAATATTAATCAATGTTGATAACTCTCACTGCTACTAGCCTTAGCCTAGCATATGCTAACAAATGAGCTGTCAATATTGCCATTGCACATTACCAGTACAATGAACAAACAAAGAAACTAATGAGTTTAAAAACCTGACAGGATTTGTAAATGTCCAAAACCTTTACTGCTAATCCTAGCCAACATGCAAACATGCTAGTCAGCAAACTAAAATATGTTAAACTAATGTTGTGTGCATAATCGCTATTGTTAATACCATTAAGAAAAAGTTAAAATTACAGGATTTGTCGATTTGCGCCTCCAGGGTTTTGGGTTCAATTCTCGTCTGGGGGTGTGTGTACTGTATGTTCTCCCCGTGCTGAGTGGGTTTACTCCGGGTACTCCGGTTTCCTCCAATAGTCCAAAGACATGTAGATTAGGTTAATGGCCTGAAGTGTGTGAATGACAGTCGAGCTTTCTCTGCTAATGCTAATCAGCGAAGCTAAACTGAACCAGCGCTATCCTATCAGACGAACTTTTACATCGAATGCTAATTCAAGGCGTCAAACTAACGTGAGCTGTTTATGGAGGACTTGTGAAAGGAGTTGTACGTCATTTATGAGGACGTTAAATCCATAAATCAATGTTTGTAATATTCACTTCTAATGCTAGTTATAATAACAAGCTAAAACCTATAAGCTTTAAAACCACTCTCAAGTTTCAAGGTCATGTGGTCATGTCCTTGAGGTACGTTCACCTTACCAGTGTAAAGTATGTCCTGTAAGACAAACCCGTTTCAGGACTTATGCCCGTGTGTGTGTGTGTGTGTGTGTGTGTGTGTGTGTGTGTGTGTGTGTGTGTGTGTGTGTGTGTGTGTGTGTGTGTGTGTGTGTGTGTGTGTGTGTGTGTGTGTGTGTGTGTGTGTGTGTGTGTGTGTGTGTGTGTGTGTGTGTGTTTCGAGCGTGGCTGAGAGAGCCACACACGCGTCACTTAGCCCTGCACTAATCGTAGTAATTAGTTGCCATAGTAACATATCCACTGGCAGTGCTGACTGAGGTTTTTGAGTGAAGTTTAATAGAGGAAGACGGATGAAACGAGGCCCGTCAGCAAGTCTGCCAGCATCGTGTTTATTAGTGCCGGAGCGTCTCTACTCTGAACAGCACAATCGCAAAGAGCAGAATCGCTTTAAAGTTAGATTTAAAGAATGCTGCGAGACTTGAATCAGCTGTGTCCAGTGCACTAATAGACACACACACACACACACACACACACACACACACACACACAGAGTAACGCTAGCCAACGTGAGGTGAGACCGTTCTGCTCAATGACCCAGAAATCCGACGCTCGGGGGCGTGTGAAGGACGGTTATGTCTGCGTGAAATGAGGCGCGCGCATGTGTGTGTGTGTGTGTGTGTGTGTGTGTGTGTGTTACACTTTACTTCCTGTTTTTGCTCTTCTGTCAGGGTTTATAAAAGTGAATGTGACTCATGTTGATGGTGATGTATGTCATCAATTTAGCCTCATGTCCTGTATGTGTCTCTGTCCATTGTCTGTTCATATCTGTTATGTCTGTCTGTCTGTTATACCATGTCTTTTGTTTTCCCCCTCCTTTTCCATCTGTCTTACTTGTATTTTTCTGTCTCATCTTTTTGTTTGTCTGGCTCCTTTTTATTCGTCTTCCTCTCTGACCTATTTCTAGTCTATTCTGTCTCCTATCTCTATGTCTCTCTGTCCTTTCTGTCTGAAACTCAGCATGGCCATCTGTCCATCTCTCTCTCTCTCTCTCTCTCTCTCTCTTTCTCTGTACCACTGTTTATTTGTTTTCAGGTTTTGTCCTGGATATAAAATAATTTGTTATAACAAGTTGTAACATTGATGATTTTCTCTGTCTCTCTGTCTCTCTGTGTCTCTCCACAGTGGTGTGTCCCCTGACCTGTGTAAATGGAGGTGTGTGTAGTAACCGTACACACTGCTTGTGCCCGCCGGGATTCACAGGCAGACTGTGTCAGTTTCCTCTCCGAACTCAGGCGTCACGCGGCAACAAGCAGCCGGTCTACACGGTACAGGCACGTACACACGTCTTCATCACTCCCGCTCACTCCTCTTCATCACTCTTGTATCTTTATAGCATGTTTTTTTTTTATCACACACCTTTTATCACTCTTACTTGTCTTTATCACTCTCACCGCTTTGCATTTCATTACTCTCACTCCTCCTCATGACTCTCACTCCTCCTCATGACTCTCACTCCTCCTCATGACTCTCACTCCTCCACATGACTCTCATTCCTCTGCATCACTTCGCCTCTTGCATTTCTTTCCCTTCTTATCCTCACTCTTGTGTATCACTCTCTCATCCTCATTACTCTCCATTCTCTTCCTCACTTTCAGTCCGCTTTATCAACATCCCTCTTCTTTGACACTCTCACCCCACTTCATACTTCTCAATTGTTTTCAGCAATGTCACTCCTGTGCGTCACTCTTTCTCCTCTTTATTACTACCCTCCCTCTTCTTTAACACTCTTACCCCACCTGGTCATTCTCACTTGTCCTCATCACTCTCACTCATGTTCATCACTCCTACCCCTCTTTATCAGTCTCACTGAACTTCACGTTTGTTCTCCTTTATCACTTTTGTTTATCACTCTTACTCCTCATCGTCACACTCACTCCATTTATGACTCTCAGTTCACTTTACTTTCATTCCTCTACACTTTGCATTATCTTCATCACCTCCACTATTCAGCTGCAGTTGCACTCCTGTTCATCACTCTCCTCTGAGTCCTCTTCATCACCCCCACTCTTCTATATTACTCTCACACTCGCATGTTATTATTTTTTGCCCGTCTTCATAAGTCTCACTTCTCTGCATCATTCTCACACTCATTGCGCCGTATCACTCCCACTTGTTATCAGTCTTACTGTTCGTCTATTCATCGCGCACTCTCCTCATCACCCTTCTCCTCTGCATCACTCTCACTCCATATCACCCTCACTCTCACTTTTCCGCCTCACTTTGATTATTATCACTACATCACTCATCCTACTCACTACTCACATCCTCATTAATCGTTAATCACTCTCCCTCTCATCACTTCTCACCGTCTCCCTCCTGTGCATCTCACTCTCAATACAGTGAATGACTATTTGTATCAGGGGTGAAATAAATAAATAGATGTGTGAATACACGAATGCTGAATTCCCGCGTCGCCCCGCAGGTGAGGCAGGACGGTCCGGGTCTGTCGGATGCGAGCGGGCCAGCCGGACGCCAGAAGATGACTCAGACACACTCAGTGTTCACTCTGCCATTGTCACCGGGCAACGGCCACCACTCATCTGAGGGTAAAACACACACCAACACACACACACACTTTGTGTTCTCATTACTCGTGCACTAATAAGGTAGACTGTTTTGTTTTTTCTTCTTCTTCTTTTCTTTCGATTCCTCTCCTCAGTGCAGTTTAACGTACGCGTCCACCACTCGCCGGACACCTCAGTCGTCATCCAACCTTTCGACCAACCAGAGGCCAAGCTTCCTAAAAGCGTAACCCGCCTTCCTCCGCAGACACAAAAGCCCAGGGGGCGGTGCTTTCAGGAGACCACGCCCAAGCAAGCTGTGAGCGACAGAATAAAGCATGTTCTCTGATGATGATGATGATGATGATGATGATGTATAAAGTCTCTCTCTTTTCATCTCTCTATTTGTTTCATCTATTTTTTCTAAAACTCTATCCTTCTGTCTCTTTGTCTTTATCGTTTTTTTCTTTCTCCCTGTTTTCCCGTCTTCCTTTTCTCACCTCTGTCTCTCTCTTTCTCTCTGCCTCTCTTTGCCTTTCTCTGTCTGTCGTTTTTATTTTTTTTTTGTCTCTCTCTCTCTTTCTCTCTCTCTCTCTCTCTGTGTGCCTCTCTTCTTATCTCTCTACACATCTCTCTCGGTGGTGTAGTGTAGCAGTAACCCTCTTCCCGGCCTGACCAATCAGGAGGACTGCTGCGGCAGCGTGGGAAATTCCTGGGGCCAAAACAAATGCTACAAATGCCCAAAGCTCCCGTGTAAGTCCTTCTTAAATCTGTCATGGTTTTGATTATCCTGTCACCGATGTATGATGATGATTTACGAGCCCCACACACACACACATTACATGGTGTTTAATTTGTATGATCATAAATTAGCAACAGGCAGCAAATAAAACTAAACACAGGACAAACATCCTCAATCAGAGGCCGAGGAAACGTTCAAAAGTCGACCATCAGCTGGAAAATCCGTCAACGCTTACAATTTTCTTGGATTCTCATCTTAAGGGCCAGAAGTATTGGAACACCATCGGGAGAAAAAGGTTCAGCAGTCAACAGTGCTCGTTCCAGTGAGACGCCTATTGAAGAGCTGAAGACTAAACGTCGGAGGATTATTAAACACAGAGGACGTGAAGACAGCGGTGCTCAGGCTAAAACGTTTTTTTTTATTTTTTTATAAGGGAATACGAAAGCTGGTCGACAGATGGACAAAGTGTCGCGAAAAGCATTATGTCGATTCTGTTGAAATATTATTTATTTGTTATTTGTGTGTTAAGTTCATTCAGTCAGAGTGCGGATACTTTTTGACTCACCCTCGTGAAAAAAAATTGCTGCAGGACAATAAATAAAACCTGATGTTAAACTATTTTCCAAGAGTTTGCTTAAAACTATTTAGCTCCCAGTTTAACACAGCAGATGGTGTGACTGGTCAATCACACGTCATGAAAAGTCCTCGTCTTCATCGACTAACTTTTCTTTTTAGACTTTGTGTTATATAATTCTCTCGTGACTCGTCTTGGCGACTTGGAGTGTGTGATTGTAGTCAGGGCGTTAGGTTTCAGGACAAAGACCAAGAAAAACTTGCGTGTGTGTGTGTGTGTGTGTGTGTCTGTGTCCTGATGGTGTTCCTTTCCTGTCTTCATCCACGTCTCTGCCAGATTTCTCTCTTTAAAGCGAGAGCAGACAATAGCGGCTCTGTGGTACATGCCAGGTTATTTTCGCAAAACCAACTTCAATATGTGTGTGTAAAAGTGTGTGTGTGTGTGTGTGTGTGTGTGTGTGTGTGTGTGTGTGTGTGTGTGTGTCATAGTGGCTTCGCTCTTTTTTTCCTACGGCACACCCTCAATGTGAGGGCGAGACAAAAGCAGAGGATGGTGGAGAAGCCGCTGGAAAAAGTGTGCCCCCCTCGCTCGCTCGCTCTCTCTCTCTCTCTCTCTCTCTCTCTCTCTCATACTCATAGTCTCTCTGGTATTCTGTCCTGTCTCTCTCTCCTCAAATAAATAAAGCGATAAATCAGAATCCGATTTTTATTAACGTCCGCATAAATAGATTTGTTTACAGAATTAGTCAGCTGCGTGAATAGAGTCATTATGCAAATAAATAGAAGTTAATTTAATAGAAATTAATTTCTTTATTGCTGTTGTTAGATTTTTTTTTTTTATTAAATAGATTAATTAATTGAATTCAATCATATAAATTAAATTGAACTGAATCGCATAGTGGTAAAATGAGTCACATCATGAACACTGAATCAAACTGAATCAAATAATCAAATCCAACAAAAAACCTGAATCAAATCACATAAGACGAACAGAATCTATAAACGAACTGAATTAGATACAGGAGTAGAGACAGAGCGAGCTCGACCTGAATCATGAATGAAATTGAATCCTTTTAAATGTTCAACTACATTTCAACTGTGATGTCAAAGTGAATCCTTTCGATTCTCTGAAATTAACTGACTCATGAATATCACGTTTAAGAATACAGTAAACAGACTCGAATCAGCCGAAAAATAGAATTCATAGAGTAGAGATGGAAAATGAGTTAACTCCTTAAAATAGAAATAATAAAATGGATTTGAATCAGACAGAGTGATCTGATTGGACGAGACGTTCCGTGAGCGTAACAGTAACCAGTAACAGTTCCAGGTGTTGTGGCAGCTGCCCGCCAAAACCCACTAACACAAGGCTGTATCCCAATAATCCCCCCCTCTAACCCCTGATCAAGGGCACTACTTGGAGGTTGAACCAGGGATTGTACACCCTACATACAGTAGGTCCTAGCTTTCCATTTTACATTATTCATTAGTTATATCTGATATTCTGAAGTGGAAAGTGTTGGAAAGAGTAATAAAGTTTTTTCCTGAAGTACAAGTAAAGTTACCATTATAAAAATCTACAAGTAAAAGTAAAAAGTAGCTCATCAAAAATTTACTCAGGCCTCCGAGTGGCGCAGTGGTAAAGTGCTCGCCCTATCATCCGGAGATTGCGAGTTTGATTCCCGGGTCACACCCGGAGGTCTAGAGAGAGCTGATTGGCCGAGCTCTCTCAGAGGGGAGGGATAAGAGGTACTTGGTGCTCCCACATTAATCACAGCTCTACAGCCAATCAGGGGCGTCTGTGAGCTCACGCAACGGAGGGAGCGGATAGCGCTGTCCTCCGAGTGTGTGACTCCGCCCCCCAACGGTGCGTGAGCGAGTAGTTCGAAAAAGATGCGGTCGGCTGGCGTCACGTGGTTCGGAGGAAATATGTGATAGTCTTCGGCCCTCCCGACTGAGTGGTAGTAGTAGCCTTAATGTGGGAGCGCCCCCTAGTGACGGGGAGGAATTGGACACGACTAAATTAGGGAGAAAATCGGGGAAAAAATCCCCCCCAAAAAAAATAATAATTTACTCAGAGTAAAAGTTACCGAGTTACTTTTTTTTTAACAGGGATGGGGGATTCTAGTGTAGATTAAAAAAGACAAGCGGATATAAATCTCAAACTAGTTGTTTATAATTAAATGAACACTTTTGCATAATAAAGCTGTTGCCTTTCTTGTGCTTGAAAATCAAAGTGGTCGCTTAAATACAGCCAGGAGTTCTCTTTATAAGAATCTGATGGCATTTCGCTTTCAGCTGGGTCGCATCACTGGATCTGTTTTGTCCGTCGCCATCGTTCCTGTGAGTTTAATGCGTTTTTTCTCCATCAATCAATCAATCAATCAATCAATCAGTGCAGTGGTTCCCAGGGTGCTATTTTTTTCCTTCCTCGTTGCATTATTTGTATTATTTTTCATTTTCATTCTTTTTTTTTTTTTACCTTGTAAAAAATATGATTTCAAATGTAGCAGAGTACAATACTTCAAACAAAACATACTTACAATAAGTAAAAGTAAAATTACAGATTTTAAAAACTACTACAAACAAAGCATAATAAATAAATATCATGATGAATGGTGTTTATCAGCTGTTATAAGATATAAAAGCGATATCTTTAGTCAGACTGAATCGCTTTGAAATGTCGAAAATTAATTAAAACATAAATGGAATAAGGTTTTTACAGTTAGCAAGAACAAATAGAATCGAATCTTTAGAGATAACCAGCTGAATCGAATCATATACACATTTGATTCCTTATGACTCTGAACTGAAAGTGAATCTGTCCGAATGAATTAAACACCTTGAAAACATAAACAGGATTTGTTCCTTATAAATAAATACACTTCCGTATAAATCTGTAGAAAGATGCTCCAGCCTGACGACATTAGAAGTTTTTTTAGAGTTTTTTTTTTTTTTTTAGGAGTATTTCTGTTCTTGAGAGGAACGTTAAAAACAAGTACGCGCGAGGCATTATATCATTGTTTTTCCTCCAGCCGGTTGAATCATCTCTTTTCCAGACGCATCTTGATTTTCCTCTGTTTTACTGGCGAGGAGGCGCGCGTGAGGCGAGGAGGGGAAACTCCTCGAAAACATTCTTCTCCAAAGTGTCAAGCGGTTCACAGATGCCTTCTTTCCTTTCTCTTCTCTCTTCTTCCCGCCAATAAAAACATTCTGTTTATTTTATTAGCTTGTCTTTTCTTTTCCTCATCGGTTCAACCGACTCTGTTTCCGATTTTTTCTTTTTCTTTCTGTTCTTTTTTGTTCTTTTTTTTGTTGTTGTTTGCTTTTTCTCAAACCTGCTTCTTTTATCTTTTTGTTTCACTTCGCTTTGTTGGGCTGAAATTTATTGGATGCATTTTTCCAGTCATGGGAGCAATGCAGTGCGTCTGTCTTTCCTCCTCGTCCTGCTCTTGTCTCTCATTCTCTCACTCGCTCGACTGTATTTTATTAAACAATGTTTGGAAATGGAAATCAATTTGGTTTGATTTTTTTTCCTGTGGATGTTTGTCTTTGAAGTTCACTCTTACTAAAACTTTCTTTCTCTCTCTCTCTCACACACACACACACGCACACACAGATGCTGGGAAGCCACAGACGATAATCGAGGAATTTGGCAACACTTGCCCTCAAGGTTACAAAAGATTAAACCGAACACACTGCCAAGGTAAAGTTGGTGTGTGTGTGTGTGTGTGTGTGTGTGTGTGTGTGTGTGTGTGTACTTATTTGTTGAATTGTGTCTTCAATTTCATATCACACAATCAAATCCTAATGAACATTGAAATTTCAGGTTTCACCCATTTGAACCTTTATATACATATACAGTGCCGTGAAAAAGTATTTGCCCCCGACCAGATTGATTCAGATCATCAAAAAAAAATTATATTACACAAAGATAACCTGAATAAATACAAAATGCAGGGTTTAAATGATTATTTCATTCATTAAAGGAAAAAAAAAACATACCCGGCCCTATGAGAAAAAGTAAATGCCCTCTTGCTAAATCATGAATGAATTGTGATTGTTGGAAATCTGAGTTAAATTTCATTAGACACACCCGGGCCCGACCTGTTTAATCAAGAAATCATTTAAATTGATCGTGTCTGACAAAGTGAAGCACGTTGAAATAGCTCAAACACGTCATGCCACAATCTAACGAAAATTATGGAAAGCTTTTTTCCCCTTAATAAATGAAATCCTCATCATTTAAAATCTGCATTATGTATTTACTGGGGTTATCTTTGTGTAATATTACAATTTAGTTTCATGATCTGAATAACTTATGAAAAATATATATATTTTTTTTACTTTTCACTGCACTGTATGTCTATTTTTAGAAAAAATCAAATCTTCTTATATGTGTACCTGTTTGAATCTTTATGAGTATTCACATAAACTGAATTAAACCTATTTGACTCATGTATTTGACTCAGTATAAATATCAGATTAAACTGAATCATTTATACATATAACTCTTTATGAACCAAACTGAATCAAATCATATATTCCTTCAGTTCTTTGCGAACATTAGATTAAACCGAACTGAGTTGTTTCTTTATTTAAACTATTATGAATATTAGAAGGAAACAGAATGAATCAATTCGTATAAGCATTTGACTCTTTATAAATATCAGATTCAACTGAATCAGATTTTAATTTAAATCTGTATAAATATTCAGCTGACCTGAACTGAATCATTTGTCTATTGTTATCTTTGGGAATATTTAACTAAACTGAGTCGAATCACATGCAATTGACTCCTTACGAACCCCACATTAAACTGAACCGAATGATTCGTCTATTTGAATCTTTAGGGATGTTCATGTAAAGTGAATCGAATCATTTGTCTACTTGGTTTCTTATATCTAAAAAAGATGCATCGACACAATAATCACGGTGATGATGTAGAGATCATAATGTAATACGTGTGTGTGTGTGTGTGTGTGTGTAGATATTAACGAGTGCACGATGCAGGGTGTTTGTCAGAACGGCGAGTGTTTGAACACACAGGGAAGTTTTCGCTGCACCTGCAAACCTGGATACGTCCTGAAAGACAGAACGCGCTGTGTTGGTAAGACGCACACACACACACACACACACACACACACACACACACACACAGATAAACATAATGATATGATGATGGTTTGCCCTCTCACCCCGTCTCTTCCCGCCTCTCTCAGTCTCAGTGTCGATGGTGGAGCAGGGCCCGTGTTTCCTCATGGTGACGGAGGCGGGCCGCTGCGAACACGCGCTCTCCACCAACCTGTCCCGAGAGATCTGCTGCTGCACCGTGGGCAAAGCCTGGGGCTCCAACTGCGAGAGATGCCCACAGGATGGCACCGGTCAGTGTGTGTGTGTGTGTGTGTGTGTGTGTGTTCTCTCGATATGATACCAATAATGCTTTAAAGGAGAGTTAACTATAGCACACATCATGGTTGAGGTCATGTGACCGTCTAATGCTCAAGCACAATCTGCATGGCCACGCCGCCTACAATTAGTGCTTCTCTCTCTCTCTCTCTCTCTTCGTCTCTGCAGCCTCCTTCAGTAAGATCTGTCCTGCAGGAAAGGGAATGTCGTACCAGCAGTATCGCAGCACTTTGGCCATCAAGGCTGAGATCGGGCAGATCCCCATCATACCGCAGAAGGGTGAGCCACACACACACACACACACACACATACATGAAAACGAACACAAACACTCCGTCTGAGTAAGCGAGTTCACATAAAAACTAGGAATGGGAATCTCCAAGTCCACCCGATACGATATCATCACGATACCCGCGTGCTAATCAAATTCATATTGTGATTTTGTAAACATGATTTCATAAACATACTGATTTGATATTAGTATTTTTTTTTTTTTTTTTTAGATTTTGTTACAATTCTAAACAAACTTAGGAAGTAAATTGTCCTACGGTGCACCTGCCTGTCTCCGTCACCTGCCACCTGCAGGATTGAAGCGGAACTGCGACATTTTAAAACTTAAAACGCAAACATTTATAAAAAATAAAAATAAAATAGATTCTAAAGACAGTGTGGTGATACATTAAGAAATTGCGTCGCGATTGTCCGGTTTGGCGTTTAACAGCGAGGAGTATTGAATCGTGTCTGTAAATACGGAAACAGCTCAGTGTGACGTGTCGGCGTTAAAGCGTCTCAGTATGTGACGTGTGAAATGTTCGAGGTGAACCGCAGCTCTACACTAACATGTCTGTTGTATCGAAACGATTCCATGCCTGGAACGTTTGCGTGAAAGGAAAAGTGGGTGGAGTTACGCAGCTCTGAGGGTCGAGGGTGGAGCTTATTTGCCTATATGCATTATGATGCGACTTCGCCAGACATCTTTGAATGATTATTATGACTGTTACATGTTTATTCACTTTTTCTACGTCTTCTTTTGTTTTCTCTACAGAGGTCAAAATACCGGTAAGATCCTCAACACCATGTGACACACACATTAAGCAATATAAGTCTTTTTCCTCTTTAATGTCTGATGCTGTAATTCTCCTTAACAGGAAGTGCCCCCGACCACGCCCCCGCAGGTCCAGCCAATCAGCACACACGGCCCTCGCGTCCCAGGTGGACACATTCGTCTCTCATCTGTTTTCCTTTGTTTTTTTTCTGCATTTCTGTTGTCTGTTATTTTTGTTTTCGTTTTTTTGTTTGTTTGTTTGTTTGTTTTTTGGCTTTAATGCTAACCCCCGCTTCGTAACGTCGCTGTTTATGTTCTTTTCCTAATTGATCAGCGATTTATCGGTTTGCCTCTTTTTATTTTTGGTCTTCTTGTTCAGTCCTCATTCCCAAGCCTACGACGCATCCCATAATCCACATTCCCCGGGAGAAAGAGCCGCTGGTGGTGGCGCAGACGCAGGTCTCGCGTGAGTTCCATGGCAACACATCGCACGACACCTCACGTTAGAGAATAGCGCGAGTGTGACCAGTGTAGCTTTAGCACAAATAAACTGAAGAGATGAACATCAGAAACGCACTGGTGTTGGATTCGCTTCCTGGAGTCGAAACACTTTCTGACTACAAACGAATTCCTTGGACGCGAATCAAAGTGAACACCTGAGTGTGATTTGAGGCTCAGAGAGACGGAGAACACATCAGGGTTCTGTCGAACAGCAACTCGAATCAGTCAGGAATATTTTTATCCTCGCCTGAGAGTAACGTCTTTGTTTGTTCCACCATCTCATCAGTGCTTCCGCTTAAAGCTCCGCACACCTGTAGTTGTTTATGCTAAATTTTCATCATAAAAAGACGTGATATTAGCATTAGCGTTAGCGCTAACAACGTGTCTTGGGTACAGTATTGCTCGCACGCTAAATTTAACATTCACGAAAACCAGTCCTTATATTTAAAAAAATAAATCCGTAAATAAAAACCTTTTGTCTCTAAGACTCGCTGAGATGACGATTATAACCCTGTAGCCGCGTTAGTTTAATTTATGTATATATATTTTTAATGTTCTCCAGGAGAATTCATGAAAATAATAAGAGAAATAAGACTAGCTGTTAAGAGAGCGCGAACGTTAGTGCGCAATAGATAGTACGCCGCGTTAGTGCGCAATAGATTGAAGGAGTTTTGCGAGCTTTGCCTTTTATGGAGTTATGTGGGCGTGGCTATATGTAAGTTAGCTGCACCGTTAGCACCCTTGGTAACAAGTGAATGAAACCACCGTGTAGGTCTGTATTGTTTGTTTCTTTATTTTATTACTTAGTTTGACCTCCATGAACACTTAAACACTAATTAATTGAGCTATTTGGCCATTTGTTTGTTTGTTTGTTTGTTTGTTTGTTTGTTGTTTTTTGCAAACTATCACCTGTATATTTCATTTTCATGCAGGGTTTTGAGAAACAGTGAATAAAACCTGGAGCTGAATTCTTTTTTTGGACTGTTTTTCATTTATGTGTGTGTGTGTGTGTGTGTGTGTGTGTGTGTGTGTGTGTGTGTTACAGCGGTAGACGAGTGCAAACTCAACAGGAACATCTGTGGTCATGGAGAGTGTATCAACACACATAACGGTTTCACTTGTCAGTGTAAGGCTGGATACCGTCCTCACACCCAGAAGAAAAGCTGCGTAGGTGAGTACACACACACACACACACACACACACACACACACACACACACACACATTCTGAATGGTTGACAACACACACTCACGTGTACATGAGAAATATCGTAACATCTAAAGTATAAATCATTCCAGAGGATGTCTGTCTGCTCATCTGTCTGTCTGTTCAACTATAAGTCTGTCTGTCTGCTCATCC